>JAABKJ010007545.1:150390856-150862692 GCA_011634705.1 Andricus grossulariae | reverse complement strand
TCAGTATTCTGTCAGATCTTGCTTTGGATTGCATAGAGGAGAAACCAAATATAAACAAAAATTTAACTAAGACAACACAAAATGAAATTTTAATAGCTACAAGGAGGGTGTTGAACAATATGATTTTTATTTACCAATAAATATTACAAACAATGAACGGGATGCCCCATGGGGTCACCTGTGTCTCCGTTTATTTCGAATTTGGTGTTAGAAGACGTGGAAAATAGAGCCTTTTGGTTATTGGATTTTACATTGATTTTTTATTAGCGTTATATGGACGACATTTTAACTATAACTCCAACTAACAAAGTGTTCGATTTTATTAATATTTTTGATTCCATAGAGTCTTCAATTCAATTCACTTATGAATTGGAAAAAGATAACTTATTAAATTATTTGGATATCACGATCAAAAAAACATCGGATGGCAATTTAGAAACTAATTGGTTTAAAAGGACTCTTGGTAAGGTAGATATTCAAATTTTAATTCACACCATGCCTTTCATACAAAAGTTGGTCTGATAGAAGGTTTGATAGATAGATGCATGAACCTGAGTGACTTTAAATATAGAAAAGAAAATTTAAATCGAAAACTACTTTATTGCACAATAACTAGCCTCCGAAATTAATTAACCAAATTAGAAAAGAAAGGATTTTTGGAATTCATAATAGTAGCAATAGAAAGACAAAATGGATTCATTCATGGAGTTTTGATCATCATTTTTATTTTGAATTTAAAAACATTAAAATTTTGGCAAGGGGAAAAAACCAATTTGAGAGACGTATTTTGGAGTCCATTTTCATTAATAAATTCCACAAAAAATCGATAAATTTACTTTGTTTGTTTTGATGTTACCATCGTTATAATTATAAAGTAAATTTGTAGGTTTGCTTATTGCCAACACCAGTCTGTTCGTTCAATGTATGTTCATGTCATCGTCATAAGCTGTTGCCTTCGACTTATTTTAAAAATGTAGTACACATCTGTGGATCTTTGATATCTCGCTAGATATTCAAAGATATTTGAATTCTTGACTGGATTGTCTTCACTAAAAATTATATTATTGACTGCGAAATAATGGAGGTTACATAAATTTTATTATGAATGTTTTCCCGACAATTTTCTCGACTTCATTTAATTTTTTTATTTGTTACTAAACTTTATATAATAATTAATTTTGTTTGTTTCGACTTTGTTCATGAAAACTTTTTCATTTCATTAGATTTTATATAATTATTTGTTTAGATCTTGAGAATGGCTCGAAGCCGAGACGAAACGTTGAATAAATTTTGACACTTCACTTGCTATAATTTATGAGCCTGCTAATTACCAAGATGTTATAATCAACGAAATTTTGATGGAATGTCGATCAGATAATTTTTTCGACGGCCCTGACGTACTCTTACTACAATTTTATAGCTGAGATTTTTTTTCTCGATATTCTTTTTAACGAAGGAAAAAACTTGCGGTCACTTCTCTGTTCACAGAAATTTTTAACGGTCATTGAAAATAAAAAAATTCGAAATCCTGAAAGCAAAAATTTGTTCATTTGAGGTAATTAAAATGGAACAGCTCATTCATGCATTCAAAGTTTCACTTCTTAAATTTCAAACTTTCACCATGGAAGCTTAAAAAATTTTTCAATCCGCAATTCTAATTCATACGCATGATAATTTACACTAAAAAAATGAAAGCTTTTAACTCTTTCCAGTTGAAAATTTTTATATTAAATTCCATTAAACTGAAGATTACTGAATTTTTGTTCCAAAAATTTAAATGTTACTTTAATGTTATTTCTTACAATTGAAACAAAAATTGCGCGTCCGGTTAAAAAATAAATCATCGCAAATTTGTAGAGTTTTTTTTGGGCGAACAACTTTTGCCTAATCATTTTTTTGTATTTCATGTCGTTTTTTCTGAAATAATGCAAAATGGAATTTTACTTTTTAATGACATTTTTAGCGACTCGAAACAAAAGCTGTGCGTCTTATCTGAAGAATTATACCAATAGAAAGTGTTTATCTTTTTGAGAGGAAAAATCATGTAGGTTGAACATTTTTTCATATCTTGTATGGTTTTGTTGGAAAATCGAATTCTTTCCTTTCACGCCTTGAATATATGTGCCAAAGCTCAACTAAATCTGAGCACACTTTGGTACTCCTGATTGCTGATTACGAATATATTCATGAAAATATTCGAAAATGACGTTATCAAGGTCAATTATAAAGATTAGTCATCTGGTTCACAAAAAAAGAAAATATTAGTACTTTTTGCCCTAGAAAAAAGGTAAAGTGTGACCAAACTCACCCGCTTACCATCTGGTTCCCATCACTTGCATTGTGTACCCGTTATATTGCATCCAGTCTTGCACAATATCAAGAGCATATAGAATAGTGGCGTCTGAAAATCTTAGATTTTCGAGCGCATTAAGTTCAGGTCTTGTAAAGGGGATGGGTTTAGTAACTTTAACCACTGCAACATCTTTAGAACGGTCTATAAACGGAGAATTATATCCTTCTGGGTATATCTTTATTCGATCTTTCACAGTCAATTCGATACGATGAGAGCCTTGCACATATTCAGGGCGCGTTACGACGAAAAAATGATGTATTGCGAAACCAGGGCGAGTATGATTGCGGTCGGTGATGATGTCGACTCTGGTGGGCTCTTCCATATTCACCAGGTCATTCGGGTTTAGACCATGATCCATTCGCTTTTGACGAATATGATGAACGGATGATGATGATTCTGCAAGAATCATTATACAAGTTCATTTATTAGTATCATAGCAAGGCAGTAGGGCAGAAGGTAATACTAGCGTCCGTAGGATCGGCGTGTCAACCATGAAAAAGCAAAATAAACAAATTCTAAAAGAAAAATAATTTGTTGATTATGCCGTAGTCATTATGTGGTATGTATTGATATTTGGTGATCAAAATTGCTCTTTTAAACTGAACGAGTGAAGTTGCCACTACTTGAATCAGTATTTTAAATTATCAATGATGGACCAGTGATATTCAGATTTTCACTCGGTGAACGAGTAAGTGACTGATCTGAATGACTATACTGAATATACCAGCAAAGTTAAATGATACATTCAACCAGTAGAATGCCTGTGAAGATGGCACCTCAAATTTGGAAAATGGTATAAATTTTTTATGGAATCATTTGTTGCTTGTTAGATAGCACAGCCCCAAAAAAATAGAAGTAGGTGGTCTGGCGGACAAGGGTAGTCACATCCTATGGATTTTGGGTCGCTGAACCCGAGTCCAGCGTCATAATTCCGTAATCATCCTCAGGCTTTTTTCTAACCTCAATAAACATCGTTTTTTTTGGCTATCTTTGCATTGAAAAATATGTAACAAAAGAAAACACATGGTTTTTTTGCAACCTCAACCACAAACTCGGATTCAGCGGCAAAAAATACATAGAGATGTTATTTTTTTGTCCACTGGTCGAATACTTCGCAGTGGGGGAGGGGATGCACAGAGAACAATACCGTAAAACCTTGTCGACAAAACTTTCATGTTCCGCAAAACCAAAAAAGGCATGTCCTATGGATTTCGTGTTGCTGCATCCGAATCCGGACTCATAATTCCAACATAAGCTTTTGTTCACTTTCTAACTTCAAAAACTTCTGTTCGTGTTGATTTCCTTGGTGAAAGAAAACATGACATCAAACAAAACAAATTTGGTCTGAAATTTTGACGATAGTACGCACCTATGAATGAAATAAATAGGAAAATACGTTGTTTTAAGAGGATGGAAATTTTTTAATCTTGACAGAAAAACAGCGGGATGATTTTCGTTGCAGCTTATTTGTTATGTTCCTAAAATGAGATTTTTTTCTTAAAATAAGTGTACTTCAAGTGTGATACTACGACATGATCATATCTGCACTCTCATTCTCCGTTGTCAATAAAGTAATGCGAATTCACCAGCGTTGAATTTATCTTTAGCCTTAAAGTAAAAGCCTTCATAGTCTCAAAAAGTTGAAAATTCAAGTTAGTTGTCGTGCAAAAAATCAGATCTCTGCAAAAAATGAAGTTATTATGGTTTCGAAAATCAAAATAATATTACTGATGATGTCATTTCAAATAAATAAAAAATATATTTTTATTGCAAAAATGATCAAACTCACAGAAAAACATTTGTTTTAACAATTTTCAGACCTCGGACTCACCAGACTATCGACACTATTTGACACTTTTTATGAGCGATGAGACTATTTTGCTACTGCTTTAATGGAAATGACACTGAAGACAACATTTTCTCACAATTGTCTGCTAATGCCACTATTTATTTACTTTTCCTTAACAAATATTTTTGAACTATTTGCTGATTGGCTACAAATTGTCTCAATGGCTGATTAGGGGCCGGTGAAGATGTTCAATTTTCAAGCCAAAAAGATGAGTTTTTAACGAAACAGCTAAATTTTTAACCAAGAAGATAAATTCTCAACAATTTACATAAAAAAGTGGGAAATTTTCGATTTAGAAAATTTGGTTGTTACCAATTTTTGTAGTGTCTAGAATTTTGAAATAAATTTGCTTGTAATTTCACCTAGTAAAAACAAAAGAATATTTCGGTCATTAAATGTATTCAGATTTTGTATACATTTTTGTACTACTCAAAATTTGGTTTTATAAAGGCCTAATTTGACTTATTATTGCTAATTTCGCATAACGATTCCCGAGAATAATACCTCTTGTAAGATCTAAAAGTCAATTATGAATCTAAGAATTTATATTTAAAAATAAAAATGTCAAAAAAGATGAAAGGAAGTGTTAACTGACCCAATATTCTATTAATAAACTACTAAAAAAGACGACAAAGGACATATGCACACTAAAGATTGAGTCCTAGCTTTCACAGCAATAGGATATTTCAAGATATCCCATTTTATGCTGTTTATGTCCCGGGTTATTCTAGAGATAACCCGTGAGGATATCCTGCAAGGTGGAAATTTGGACATCTGGGATGTCTGTAAGACGTTTCTGAGATATTTAAATGTTCTACGTGGGATATATAAAAATTGTAATATCCTACTTGTGACATTTGAATATCCCAGAAGCGTCCCATAGATATCCTGGATATCCGACGGGTTATCTCTGGGGTAACCGGGGATAAAAATGGGATTGAATGGAATATCGCGAGATATTCTTTCGCTTTGAGGAAGATCCTAAATACAACATTTTATTATATTAGTCATCTTATTAAAAGCACCAAAAATGTATTATCAATATTATTGATTATCAGCTCTATACATATACACTCTATTAGTACTTTATCAAACGGACGAAAAGCTCTTTGTTAACAAAGGTTATTATTATTAACCAAGCACAACTTAGAGACCAAAAAATGATTTCCTAAAAAAATGTTCTCACCTAACGAAATAGCGCATGCGCAGGGACACCATGTCAACTGATAAGAGGGTTTTGGGAACCTTCATTAATATTTTTTGAAAGATTGTTATTGGCTACAATTTTGACGATCAAACTACAAAAAGTGATTGTCAAACATGATCTAACCACCAACTAACAAATCGAAAAAGAATGTTGGGAAAATATTAAAATGTGAGGTGCAAGTGCAACAGACAGAAAGGCTCAAATAAATAACAGATTGTGGAATGCGTAAGATCCTGGACATGATTTATTCATAATTTTTTTTTAATTCGAACACTGCATTTTTCCCGTTATTAATTTGAATACAATATTTTACACAACCTTCTTGTTAGAATTAGGAGTATTATTGAATTCAAGAAAAAACTAATGAGCTCGATATTTTTCTTTTACTTTGAGTGCCCAAACTATTATAAATTACTTGAGAATCTGCCGAACTCAGGTTGAATATCTTGTTTTACTGAATATAATTTCATCTCAAATAGTCTTGTTATTCATGATAATTAAAAGATGATTAATTTTGAAGGTAGAACTTCGTGCCTTTTTGTTGCTCAAATTGTGTATTTTTTATACTTTGATAAGAAATTGCAAATAGAAATAATTTTGTTGAGTAAAATTTTGAAATATTTGAAAAAAATGTACTAGTATCGCACTATTCTTTTTTAAGTTGCGAAGATCAAATTCTTTCAGGAATAGGTGAGGTCATTGTGGTCAGAGCACTGCGGTATACGGATTGTTGAAAAAAGTGATGTTTTTTCAATCAGGGTAGAATTATTTCACTAACCATTATTCAAATCAGATGAAGCCAGAATTTCGTGCGAGGAAACCGCACAAAGTATCGAGATAATCAAATCAAATAGTTTTCTCATTTTGATAAGAAGCTATGTATTTACAGAACGAAACTGATGCCGGAGAAAGAAAAGCGACTTTTGTAAGGAAATCTTGTATTTAGTACCACGTTCATGCCGCCTTGCTACAATAGAATCGTACAAACAAAATAGATAATGATAAGTCTTCGCTTATTTTTCCTAACCAAATTACTAATAATTTTCAATCTTAATATGATTCGAAGAATCAAAACTAGTCTGTCTATTTATTTGTAAGGGATTTTAAAGATTTTTGTTCAGCAATATCAATGAAATTTTATAGGAACCTGAAAAGTCAATAATTTTGTGAAAATCATCGCTATTTGAAAAAAATCAAAGTTTTGAAGCCCTTCATTCACGAACTGCGCATAGGAATATACTAACGAAATCTTGTTGGTTTTTCGATTTCAAATAATTCTTTCCGGATTTATCATGCTCAAAGCAAAGAAAAATAAGAAAACGTGTTTTGTGGCAGCGACCATGTTTCTCCAGAAAACATGCTCTACTACTCTACAAATTAACCCTATAGAGAATCCATGCATTGAAAATATTTTTGGATTTTTTGGCATACTTCTGATGGAAAATATTCATAAAAATGTAATGCTTTTTTACAATCTCGCAAATTACTACTGCCCCCGAACTTATTTAACTTTTTTTTTGTGTCTTTGGATTAGCACTATTTACGAACAAATACCACTAGATTTTCTTATCTACTTTACTAGATTCCAGCCTCGTTGTTCTTCCGCAAATTCATTTGCTGAGAGTAAGAAAGGGACGCGTAGAAAAAGTTTTAATATTAAGATCAATCTAGACTTTTTGTGTTGCTCATTCAAACAGCATGTTCGTTTTGAAACAAAATGTTGACATGGTCCGCTGATCAATCTCTCTAGCAATCACCCCAGGCAAAGAGCTTTTCAAAGTCATCGTAATTCACAGTTCAAACAGAATTATACAAGATGACTGATAATCCCAGAATAAGATCAATACTCTCAACTCCAAACACATCCACTAATCAAGGCTCACCTCGAGGGCTAACGAGGACCCATTCAACACTCAGTAAGCGTTTAAATAGACCAGCACGCGTTGTGAGTGTCTCAACGCGTTTTGAGCGTCCGGAAAGTGCCGCAAAGCGTTGTGGCACATGGAAAGTATTGTTATACAATTTGATTGTTATAAACTAACAAAAAATTTGCCTATTTTTTTATGAACAGTCAATATTTGCCATCTAATGTGTACAAAATTAGAATCATTTTTATTTCAAACTTTCCAAAAATCACTACTTCATTATTCGACATTTTTTCTGATATAGAATTATGTTTTTTTTCGAATATGAATTTGTTGAAACATGTTTTGAATTTTCAGAATTTAAAGAGATTTCCGGGAAAGTCTATAAAATACAGTATGTTGCACTATTGTATTGTCCTAGAATACCAATATCACTTTTTTATTATCTATTTTAATATGTTTTCATTTTTGTTAATTGTCGTATAATTTCATCTACCTACTGTAATAAGAAATTTTTCTACAACCATACAATTCAGAAGAACATCATGTGTCCCCTCTTAACCCGATGTCCTGTCCCTCTCCAGACTCCACTCATCAAACGAATCAAATCGTAACCTTGGAAAGTAAATCGATCTTTTAGCCCGATCTCGATCCCCATGCGGCTGAACCTGCATTAAGTTCACGTCCTGATAAATAGATAGGATATTCAAGTTTTACCACGGCAACATCGTAAATTTCGTTTATGTATTTAATATGTTCTTTTTGTTCCATTGACTGAGCTCCCACAGTTAATTCCACACGAATAGGAGGGCTTCGCACATATGCAGGGCGCGTTACGACGTGCAAAGCATTTATTGCAAAACCAGGTTGAGGAGGCTCAGCAGGGGCGATGATGTCGACTTTGGTGGGTTCTTGTATTTCCACCCGACGAATGTCTTCTAGCGGACCAACTATTGGAAGAAATCTGGGATGATTCTGATGCATTCGCTCTTGATGACCATGAGTAACTAATAATGATGCTGCAAAAATGATCATCCAAGTTTATTCATCAGTATCATGTCATGGCAGTAGAATAGAAGGTAATACTAATGTCCATAATATCGGCTTGTCATTCAAAATAAATCCAAACTTTTTGGTGGAATATTTGGGTGGTTATCCGGTGGTTATTATGTGGTGGTCGTTGATATGAGCTGCTCAAATTTGCTCAAATCAGATGCGCAACTGTCGCTCAACATGAGGAATTATCGTGCGGTTTGAAATTTAATACAGTTGAATGAAAATTTAATCCGATAGATCATTTTCTTTCTCATAATTTAAGATTTTCGAATCATCAATATCGATTTCATAACAGTATTTTCGGTCTATCCAATTACAGAATATTATTATTGAGTACAACTTGCTGATATAATCAAATTTTGAAGGTTGTGTCTACAAGAAAGATACGATTAATTTTAATCTCCAGGTTTGAAAAAGTGCGACCGAATGACGACCAAACGATTTCACCGAAAAATTAGATTGTAATGTCAGAATTGGATACGCGTTATTACCGAATAGTTTTTTTTTCTGTACGTGGACTATTACTTTCTCTTGACTTTTGAGTCAATTCGATGCACATAGAAACAGCTTTGCATGCTGACCTAGATTTTTTGAAAAATTATTATCTGCCATAATTTTTACGATTAAATATTAAAAACCACTTTACAATGACCACCAAATACTTCCACAAACTATGTACAAAAACATTTTTCTTAGGTAAGTCCATTCAAAATGTCTGACCTGACAGCTTGAATGATTTTGATATGAATTCGTTCTGCAAGTGTTGAAAAAACCCCTTTTATTAAAAAAAATTATTTTAAATGTCAACAAACAATAGAGTGTATATCAGCTTTTTACGATTATAATCATATAGGCTGTTGAAACCTTACGGAATTTGAGCCCCATAGCAATTTTTGGCGACTTTTTGCCATTTTTCAAGCCATGTGTAGATTTTTATGAAAATAACCATAATCTTGTTTCCAAATAGATACCAACTAGGAATTTACAAAAAAAATTTGTTTTTCTTTGTCAAAGTTTTTGAGCAAGAAACATAATCTTGGAGAGTATCTAGATCAAATAACCTCTATTTTATATAATAATTAATAACTGTGAGAACAATAAAAATAAATACTTTCTGGTGTTGCAATAAATTTTATTGCACAATATGTACAATGTATATTTTTTACATCATAATATTATAAGAGACCTTGAAAAACAATAATAAAGAAAGTGTAAATGTAATAAATCTGAAAAAATCTTTACTGTATCAATTAGGAATTATAATTTTAATGAAGATATTTCACTAATTAATTTAGGAATAATAATAAATGAAAAAAAATAATTATAATTTAGGCATAATAATATACACGTGAAAAATGGAAACGTTTAACACTTTCGAATTGAAAATTTACTAATTAATTTCCATTAAACTTCAGTTTAATGAGATTTTCTTTCAAAATTTAAATGCTCCTATACTGTTATTTTTTACAATTAGAACAAAAACTGCGCGTCCGATCAAAAAATGAGTAATTGCAAATTTGTGGAGTTTTTTTGTGCGAATAACTTTTGTCTATTAATTTTTGTGTATTTCCTGTTGTTTCTTTCTGAAATAATGCAAAATGGAATTTCAATTTCATTAATATTTTTCACAATTGAAAACGAAAGCTGTGCGTCTTATCTACAAAATCATACCAACAAAAATTATTTATCTTTTTGAGATGAAAAATTGTGTATGTTAAACATTTTTTCATATCTTGTATGGTTTTGTTGGAAAATCGAATCATTTCCTTGCAGGCCTTACATATGTGTGCCAAAGCTCGATCAAATCTGAGCAACGTTGACACTTTTACGTGCTGATTACGGACATGTTCATGAAAATATTTGGAAATGACATTAGCAAGGTCAATTATAAAAATTAGTCATCTGGTTGTTAAAAGAAGCAATTATTGGTACTTTTTCACCTAGAAAATAGGTAAAGCGTGTACGAACTCACCCTCTTGCCATCTTTGTCTTATTATTCGCATCGTATATTCGAGATATTGCATCCAGTCTTGCAAAATATCAAGAGCATATAGAATACCTGATTCTGAAAATCTTCGATTTTCGAGAGCATGCAGTTCAGGTCTTGTAAACGGGATGGGTTTAGTAACTGTAACCACTGCAACATCTTTATAACGTTCTATGAACGGTGAAGTATACCCTTCTGGGTATATCTTTAATCGACTTTCCACAGTCAATTCGATACAGTAAGAGCCTTGCACATATTCAGGGCGCGTTATGAGGAAAAAACGATGTATTGCAAAACCAGGACGAGTTTCATTGCGATTGGTGATGATGTCGACACTGGTGGGCTTTTCCATATTCACCAGGTGATTCGGGTTCGGGCCATAAACCATTCACTTTTGACGAATATGAGCAACTTATGATGATGATTCTGCAAGAATTATTATACGGGTTCATTTATTAGTATCATAACAAGGCGGTAGGGCATAAGGCGTGTCAACCATGAAAAATAAAAATAAACAAATTCTGAAAGAAAAATAATTTGTTGATTACGCCGTGGTCATTATGTGGTATAGATTGACATTTGGTGATCAAAATTGCTCTTCTAAACTAAACAAGTGAAGTTGTCACTGCTTGAATCAGTATTTTGAATGATCAATTATGAACCAGTGATATTCAGATTTTTACTCGGTGAACGAGTAAGTGACTGATCTGAATGACTATACTGAATATACCAGCGAAGTAAGATGATATATTCAACCAGTAGTATGCCCGTGAAGATAGCACCTCAATTTTAAAAGATGTTATACATTTTTCATGGAATCGTTTGTTGCTGGTTAGATAGCACAGCTCCACAAAAAATAAATGTAGGTTGTCTGGCGGACAACGGTTGTCACATCCGATGGATTTTGGGTCGCTGAACCCGAATATCACGTCATAGTTCTGTGATCACTTGCAGGTTTTTTTGCAACCTCGAAAAACATAGTTTTTTTTGGCTATTTTTGCATTGAAAAATATGTAACAAAAAAGCCCGTGGTTTTTCTTTCAATCTCGACCACAAAATCGGATTCAGCGGCAAAAAATACATAAAAATGGTATTTTTTGGTCCGCTGGTCGAATACTTTGCAGCGTGGGAGGAGCTTCACAGAGAACAATACCGTAAAACCTTGTCAAAAAGAATTTGATGTATCGCAAAACGTAGTCACGTCCTATGGATTTCGTGTTGCTACATCCGAATCCCGCCTTATAATTCCAAAATTAGCTTTTGTTCACTTTTCAACCTCAAAAATTTGTTTCCGTGTTGATTTTTTTGGTGATTGAAAACATGACATCGAACAATACAAATTGGTTTGGGAATTCCGACGATAGTACGCACCTATGAATGAAATAAATAGCAAAATACGTTGTTTTGAGAAAATGAAACTTTTTCAATCTTAACAAAAAAAAAACAGCGGGATCATTTTTGTTGCAGCTTATTTGTTATATTCTTAAAAAAATATATTTTTTTCTTAAAATGAGTATACCTTAAGTGTGATAGTACGAAACGATCATATCTGCACTCTTATTTTCCGTTGTCGATAAATTAACGGGAATTTATCAGTGTTGAATTGATCTTCAGGAGCGTATTCCTTTAATTATTTCGGCCAGTCGTACGGTTTCTAATTAATAATTTATCTCTCAAAAATGCACAACTCCATAACAAAAGCTTAATGGTATCAAGATTTTAAAATGTAAGGTAGTTGTGCAAACAATCAGATCTCTAAAAAAAATAGATTTTCTATGGTTTTAAAAATCGAAATAATATTACTGATGATGTCAATTTAGATCTGAAAAAAATGCTTTAATTGAAAAAATTAATAAACTTACTGAAAAAAATTATTTTAACAATGTTCAGGCCTCGGACTCACCGGACTATTGACACTACTTGACACTTTTTTTGAGCGATGAAACTATTTTGCCACTTTTTCGATAAAATGACACTAAAGACAATATTTTCTCACAATTGTCTGCTAATGCCACTATTTCTTTACTTTTTTTTAACAAATATTTTTGAACTTCTTTGCTGATTGGCTACAAATTGTCTTGATGGCTGATCAGGGGCCCATGAAAAGCTCCTCTGGCGCTCAAGCTATATAGCCTATTGTGCAACACCCTAACTTATTTGCTCTCAGCAGCCGACCTGAGACCTCTTGACGAAGCCTAGTATGTCGGCTATTCATCGTGTTGTAATTTTCTCTGGATCCATAAAATGCACTACTATGCACTGGCATAGTACATGCAGGGAATTTTCATCATCCCTGCCTCATGTCCTGTACTCTGTCGTGGGGTCATACCTCATTTTCTGCATATGATAGTTTGAGTGGTTGTGTCCAGTTAGGATCTGTACCACTGTCCTTATATCTTTCTTGGGTAAACCCAGGATTTCCCTGGCTCTGATACCCGCGTGCCAAAAATATGCCAAGGCACTTGCGAGATGGATGCAGAAAGCTGTCATCCTTGGGTCGCTTCGTGTGCTCAAGAAACACGAGGTTTCGCCGGCCTGTCGTTGTGATTTCGTCGTGTCCTATGACCACCCATCTCACGGTTGTCAGACGTGGCTATGAGTGTGATTAACCGCGGTCCTACTGGGAGTTGGTGTCATTTTTAGATGGCAGTTGCTCCTGGTGGGACCCTGCGGTGGTTGTTTAACCTTATTTTTTAATTATATATTGAATAGATTATCTCGGGAATTATTTCTTTTCTAATTCATAGCGACCATTACACTTGTCAGACTTATTTTGTATTCTCTGCAGTCGAGCATATTTTAATTTAATTTAATTCCTTCCAATCGTAGCGGATCACGCCACTTTTCAGAGTTATTTTGGAATTCATAAAAGCTATCTTACTTTCAATTTATTTAATTTCTTTTATTCTTTTAATTTTACGAACGGAATGAAACCTACGATCAAAAGGAATTAAGAGGTGTGACAGTCGCTATGAAATGGAAAATAATTAATTTATGAGATAATCTACTCAATATGTTGCGTGATAGAAAAATCGCGTATAAAAAATACATTTGTGTTCAAATTAAAAATTTTTATTTTGTTTCTATTCAAGCCGTCAACTCAGAAAAGAGATTCTTTGGTTTAAAGAAAATTTGTTTTGATTTAGAAAAAAGTGATTTTTTGCTTCGATGAAATTTTTTCGTTACTTACAAATGACTTACTTCATACATGAAACAATGAATAACTGCTAATAATAATTCGTATCATCTTTAAGGCTTTCATAATTCCAATTAAAATTTCAGTTTTGAATGCGCAGTTCTGAAGTCGTTTGATTTCTGAGGCCCTGGATATAGTTTGGAAAAGTCATAAAAAAACCCTAACGAAACTGTGTAGTGGGACAAAAAATTGTGTTGGTATTAACAGAGTTATAAATCACCAAAATAGATGGTACGAGTACTTGATAAATAATGTCACATATATACAAGTTCTTCTAGTTTTTAATTATCCATTATTAAATTTTTATGACTTGATTAACTAGAAATTAAAAAAAAATCAAAAACACTTTAAATTTAGAAGAGCTCTGACGCTTTCATTTTTCAGTGAAGTATTTGATACTTGAATTAAGAAAATTTTCATGTTTGAAAGATTCAGCTTTTTAATTTTAATGACCTGGAAACATACTTGTTAACCGGGAAAATACAAAAAAGAAATTTTTTTTCGTAGGGACCACCCTGAAATCTTTATATGTAATGAAAATTTCACTGCTAAGAAGAAACATCTCCCGCGCGCAATGTAGGGCAAATCTGAAATAGTATGGACCGATTCGAAAGGTCTTTTAATTTCCAATTAAAAAGAATTCCATTCCTAGTATAAAAATGCATACCAGGAATCACTGAATAGTTCATTAAAGATAAACATACAATTTACAAAAAAAGTGTATTTCTATTAAAAATATTTCTTTTCTCATTTCTTACCCCCTATATACATTTGCAATGAACTATAGTTACAACATGGACATACACAACAAGAAAATCATTTCTTTATTGTACAATTTTAGTGTTATAAACAAATTCTATGCACAAATGAACCATTTTTATAATTTCTTTTACGAAAAAAAATGATCATCTAATATGTATCAAAGTATCTTCTCAGACTTATAATAAGTTTGAAAAACTATTTCAATAAATATTAGAGGATGATTGTTAACACCTAATATTTAGCTTAGTTGTAATTAATTTCAATTAACAAATATAAAATTTTAATCCTTTTTTCGCGGAAAAAAATCTCTTTTATCTAATATGTATCCTCATAGTTTGTCGTATTTATTCTACTGCAAAATATTGTAACACGTAACCTTTAGTATTGTTGTAAATAATTGAAGTAAACCAATAGAAAATCATCTATTTATCGCCTAAAACAATTATCCTTACTCTTATATCTACCAAAATAGTCCGCAGATTTCTTAAACTGCAGCAAATTTAGTTCTTTATTTAAATATATATTGTTAACACTGAGGTTAAAAATTGTTATAAATAATGAAAGTAAACAAACAGTGAATCTTTATTTTGACGTTACACCGATGAACAAAAAATTTAAAAGCGTAATCAAAACTCGGGTTGTGGAATACTCCACACAATCCACATACTGTGAAAAAGTAGGTAGCGAGCCCAATTACATACTTAGGTTTGTAAAATATGCACGAGAAAAAAAAGTCGTCAAGACCCAAAAATGATTTCAAAAAATTGAAAACAAAACGAAGATTGTTGAAGATTTTAAACACAAAATTTAGAAGCTTTCTAAGTATTTTGAAATGTTTGAAAAGAATAACATTTTTTTATCAAAATTCTTAGGAAAACTAAAAATTCGTTTGTTTGAAACATTAATTTTTTAAATACTTTTGAAAACTTACAACATTTTCAAAATAGAATCTGCAAGATTTTAAGGTCATTTTTTTTATTTTGTAGGATTTTCAAAAATTTGATGGAAAAATTCGAGTTCCAAGATAATATTATAACAAAATTTGCCAAAAGTAGTAAAATGTATGGAGCCGGTAAATCCAACATATTATTTTTGAAAGAAAGAATAATTATTTTCAAAATTGGCCAAATTCTGTTTAAAATTTTTTTCAACACTTGAGCAAATGCAATTTTCCGTTTTGGTGCCTATTCAAAATTTCTAAAGTTAGTTTTAGAAAACGACACTTTTGAGTTTGACTTCATGAAAATCCTTTATATTCTGCTTTTTATGTGTTGAAATAGTATTTTGTATTAACGTTCATGAACAAATTGCTTAAGCAATTGAAAAAATTTCTGATGTTTGTTGATAATTTTCCAAACTAAGTTAGCAATGAGACTGTTTATACTTTTGGACTGGGAGTACAAAATTATTTAAGAATAATTTTTCAAAATGCGATTGTTTGAGTAATAAACCAAATTTATTATGTTAGTTAATAAGTTTTTGAATCTGCCGAATTTTAGCATCCGGATTTTCCCAAGTAAAGTAAAATATTGCAACAATACATTAAAGCTACTGCAGTCGATTTGAGTAAAATATACTGAAAAATTGTCCACAAAATTTCACATAAACTTGAACATTTATTCTTCATTTTTAAACTTTTTAAGTCAAATAGCATATCGTTGAAATCGTTATAATTAGCAGATTTCGAATATTATATATATAAAGGACCTATGTAACATTTAATGTAGAATCGAATAGTGATATTCCAATTCTGAAAAATATTCTACGTTTTTCTTAAACTTTTATTTTTAAAAGAAAGGGTTTGAACTAATCATTTTTGACTCTTGTATTACATATATTTATGCCTCAACATAATTGAAGAAAAGTTAATAAAAATTAAACATGAGATGTTGATTTAATAAAAACAAGATTTCATGGTAAGCGAGCGTTCAAGTATTACGTAACGCAGTTTTTCGGTATTCTTGGTCCCCCCAACCCCCTATGTATCGCTTTTTCTGACTTTTCCCTGTAGTTTTCCGCTATTTTGTAACATTTGGCCTGACCCCCCCTCCCAGAGCGTTACATAATAATTGAACGCTCCCTAATAAAGTTAACAATGGAATATTTTTTCAAGGCGCACTCTGCTGCGAGTTCTCATCAGTGTGCGCGAAAAAATTCTACGGAAAGTGTTCTCCGGAAATTCCATGTGGAAATTCCTTGTGGAGATTCTACATGTGAATTCCATGCGGAAATTCTACAAATATTTCGATAAACTAATTTTGGACAAAGTTTGACTTCCGATGATGAGCTGTGCTCTCGGAAATCACAGTCCGAACATCACACCATTGCACCAGGTATGCGAACAATATCTTCTTCGAGAAAATTATGCTACCTACGCCAAAACCTTGCACCAACTGTGGGCTTCTCGAGGACACGAAATTGAGCCAACGACCCAGGTGTAAAAAAAGCATAGTCTCCGGGGAAGTCAGGTGTTTCCAGTACTTTAGGGTTTCTGGAGTGAGTTCCTCGAGGACACGAGATTGGACCAATGCCCCAGGTGTAAAAACACATCTTCTACGGGGAAGTCTGAATTCTCCAATACTTTAGGGTACCTGGAGTGAGTTCCTCGAGGATACGAGATTGAACCAATGCCCCAGGTGTAAAAAACACATCTTCTCCGGGGAAGTCTGGGTTTTCCAGTAGTTTAGGTTGCTTGGAGTAGGTTTCTCGAGGACACGAAATTGGTCCAATACCCCAGGTGTAAAACACACATCTTCTTCGGGGAGGTCTGGTTTTTCCAGTACTTTAGGGTTCCTGGAGTGAGTTCCTCGAGGACACGAGATCGAGCCATTGACCCAGGTGTAAAAAACACATCTTCTCCGGGGAAGTCTGGGCTTTCCAGTACTTTAGGGTTTCTGGAATGAGTTCCTCGAGGACACGAGATTGAACCAATGCCCCAGGTGTAAAAAACACATCTCCGGGGAAGTCTGGTTTTCCCAGTACTTTACGGTTTCTGGAGTGAGTTCCTCGAAGATACAAGACTGAACCAATGCCTCAGGTGTAAAAAGCACATCTTCGGGGAAGTCTGTTTTTTTTCAGTACTTCAGGGTGCTGGGAGTGGGTTTCTCGAGGGCACGAGATAGCACCAATTCCCCAGTTGTAAAAAACAGATCTTCTCCGGGGAAGTCTGGGTTTTCCAGTACTTTAGGGTTTCTGGAGTGTGTTCCTCGAAGACACGAGATTGATCCAATGCCTCAGGTATAAAAAACACATCTTTTTCGGGGAAGTCTGTTTTTCCAGTACTGTAGGGTTTCTGGAGTGAGTTCCTCGAGGACACGAGATTGAACGAATGCCCCAAGTGTAAAACACACATCTTGTTCGGAGAAGTCGGGGGTTTTCCAGTACTTTAGGGTTTCTGGAGTGTGCTCCTCGAAGACACAAGATTGATCCAATGCCCCAGGTATAAAAAAAGACATCTTTTTCGGCGAAGTCTGTTTTTTCCAGTACTTTCGGGTTTCTGGAGTGAGTTCCTCGAGGACACGAGATTGAAAAAATGCCCCAGGTGTAAAACACACATCTTGTTCGGGGAAGTCGGGGTTTTCCCGTAATTTAGGGTTTCTGGGGTGAGTTCCTCGAGGACACGAGGTTGAACCAATGCCCCAGGTGTAAAAAACACATCTTCTCCGGGGAAGTCTGGATTTTCCAGTAGTTTAGGTTGCTTGGAGTAGGTTTCTCGAGGACACGAAATTGATCCAATACCCCAGGTGCAAAACACACATCATTTTCGGGGAAGTCTGGTTTTTACAGTACTTTCGGGTCCTTGGACTAAGTTCCTCAAAAACTCGAGATTGAATCATTCTGGACTGATATCTAGTCAACATCCCACGTACGTAAAAGGTTGCTGTAGTTACCCCTTTTCCAAAAATTAAAAAATTTTTTTCATAAGTTCTACTATGGTGTCCACTTAGATACGCCCGCCAAACCCCTGCTTAGTGATGATAATGTGGTATCTACAGATTTGTATTAACCTTTATTTGCTCGGCGTCTCGGCATAAATGCAATAATTGTTCTTTTTAGTATAAGTGACCATGTTTCGTTGGTAAATTTTCTATAAGAAAACCATTGTCTCTCCTATCGCGCAGAGTGGGAAAAATAAAATAGACATCGCCTTCGTTTTCGATTACAATCTAACCTCTTTCTTCTCTTAGAACCACTTTGAATGTACATAAATAAGCGCATCATATTATTCCTAACCACACTCAACGAATCATACTGTTCGTGACCACACTCAACAAAGCGCATCGTCCCACGCTCCGAAACTCTCGCACCTCTTATCAACATCGTGTGACGTTTTTTCGGTTATCAGGCGCTAATAGTTGAAAGCTACAAACTACTAAAAACTACGTTCTGTGTAATATATATTGCACTTCTTTTGTGCAACTGTAGACGTGTCTACAGTTTGAGACCACTGAGTTAATTCACGCAGTCTCTCTTCTTTTCTTTCCACGTCATTGGGTAGGAGGCAAACGTTACCCAATACGCGCACAACTTTACTCTCAATCATATTAACTGGAATGGCATGCATACAGTACGACTCGCGTACAGGTTTGATAAGAGAATTGAAGCTTATCCCAAGTTCTTCCTGTTTAATTTCGTGCTTCTGATCATGAGACTCAACGAGTTGTCGAATAACACAAAACAGAGCTGAATTAATTTCTACAGAAAATTTTATAACGCCAAACATAGTCTTGTCCTTCTAACATACGCATGAATTTGATCGAACAATTTGTCGTGTGTAGAGTTCAGATGTAAAAATGTCATTGTCAATTTTACATCTGCTGTCAACTGAAACGCCTGTTTCTAGTTTTTCTCTAGTCAGTTGTGTAACGGTTCTTAAAGATTTTAAGTCATCTATTGTCAGGGCGTATCGAGTAGGTGGTCCATGCGCAGTTAATTCTTGATATATCCCGAGCCTTTCGACGTCCATTAGGTATCGTATAGTCTTATAAGATTGTATAATTTTAATTGTGTTAACTAATTCTACGCCGATTTTGTTAGACTCATGCGCCATTAGTAAAAGCTCTCCATTGCCATCTTCAGATGAAAATGCTGACCATACCCAGAGGGGTCCGCACATCCTCACGTAGTGCGTCATATGGAGTAACTAATGTACGTTGAATGATCACTTGTTACGGCCATAAAGTTTCCTCAACATCTATCACAAAAATGTACAGCAGTAATTCTGCTAAGTCAAGCTGTTCAGGACTGATTTCACTTTGTAATAGAATGTGAATAGCTTGCACCAGAAGTAAGAAGTGTTGATAATACATGGACCCCAATCTGCTTTTGAGTACTATCGGTCCATAAAACAGAAGAAATGCTCTAAATTGAGAGTATTAAAATTAATAAACCTGTTACCTCCGAATGTGACACTTCCATTCCTTTCTCATATTTTTCTCGGGTCATGCTATTTTCCTCATTTTTGTCAGTTCCAATCTGGTGACGTTTATTTTGACCTTCTATTCGCTATAATTTCATAACATTATTAGAAAAAAATAATTGTTCGACATTGATCCTGTGTGAAAGGTTTGAATAGAATCAACTGAAGACCTTGACTTAGAGTAATCTCACTTCATTATGCCGCGGGCAGAAATTTGGATAGATAAAACCATAACCGTTGGTCAAGGAATGCTGGTTAACGAATTCGTTCTTTCTTTCAGAGCAAAAAAAAAGTATGCCAAAGCTTCATTTGATCCGTTCATTTTTTTAAATGTTATCGTGTTTACGGACAGACATATAGGCAGACGCCATCGCCAAAACTTGATTTTCAGCTTCAGGGGGTATCAAAACGTGAAGATCAGTTGAAACACTGAGGTGTGAACTATCGGACAATTCTAATACTTTCTCAATCATAAATGATAAACATATTTAAAAAATTGAGGTTCATAGATCAAAGTTATAGCTTGAAGTAACATTTTTAAAAAAAAAATTTTTCACGGGTTAATTTCTAAACTGAATTCTTTTTTTCTAAAAAGTTGTAGTCACGAGATCTCGCATATCTCATTGGTTGCGACACTGTGTGAATATGACTTTTAGTGGCTGTTTTCACTTTGTTCATCCATGAATAAAGATTACGAATTTTCTGCACCATCAATTTCTCAAAAAAAATTCCAAATAAGTAATTCTATTTTATGATAAAATGTATTTCTAAATATTTCTAAACATTGTTGATAAAAGAGAACATTTAAATTGAAAATGATTTTTCAATATTGGGGAAAATGTAAAATGATCTTTTTTAACGAATTTCAAAAGAACTTTGAAGAAGATTTCAAAACATTTCTAATTCCTAAAATTAAAACAAAAACTGTGAAATATTTTAAACAAAATTTTGAAATTTTACAAGATAACAAAATTGTAGAAAAAATCGTGAAAGTGTAAAAGATATTTAGAAGTTTTATAAAAACTCAAAAATAGTTTTAAACTTGAAAAGATTTTTTCTTAAGGAAAATAAAATGTAGATTCATATAGATTTTTGTTTGAGTAAGAAGTTTAGAAGTTTTTTCAAGAATTTTGAACATACAGGAGAAAAAAAAAACATTTTCTGAAGATTGTTGTGAAATTTTTATATGATTTTTTATTTTAAATAATAATTTGAAGAATATATTTAAAACGATTCGAAAACATTTCAAGAGATTTCCAAAATAGTAAAAAAATCCTAAAATTTTTAAAAGCATTTATTTAATTGGGCAGCATTTTTTAACGTCAGGAAAGATTTGAATCATTTCAAAAGATACTTAGAAGATTTAGAAGTTTCGAAGAGTTTAAAAAATAATTTAAAATGTAAAAAGATTTTAAAAAATTTGAAACACAATGTAAGGTAAATGTCCAAGTAATCGTTGTGGTCCCAGTAATCGTCAAACTTGGTTATAATTTGAATATATCGTTCAAAAATATATAAGAAGTAACATTTAATGATGAAACCCACGTATTTTTCACATTTTATAGTATCAAATGAAATTTTAATAATTTCAAATTAGATAAAAATCAAGAAAATTGTCGTCACGATTACTGGGACTAAGGTCACGATTAGTGGAACCTTTAACCTTAGATCTTCGAAGATTTAGGAAAGAAAAAGCAGAAACTTTTTAAGAATTTTGAAACTTCTTAAGCGAGAAAAGAATTTATCTTAAGATTTATGGGTAAATTTCAAGTGATTTTTTTCAATTAAAAGGATCATTATGACGAAAAATTAAAAAAGGTTTCAAAACATCTCAAATGATTTCCTAGAATTTTGAAACAGAATTCAAGATACTTTGAAACAAAATCTTTAAATTTTGTAAGAATCAGAAATTTTTTAAAAAACTTCAGTAAGTTTAAGAGTTATTGAGAAAGTTTGAAAAGATTAAAAAATAATATACAACTTATTAGGATTATCATAATTTTTTTCAATGTAGATGTTTAAAGATTTACAAGATTTCTGGGAAAATTTTAAATGATTTTTCATATTGAAAAATTAATTTTAAAAGAATATTTCAGAATATTTCTGAAGATTTCTAAAAAAAATGTTTTCTTTATTTTAGGAAAAATTTGGGTTTTTAAAAGCTATTAAGAAGGGTTAGAATTTGTAAAGCGATTGCAAATAGTTTAAAAATGTAAAAAATTTCCAAATATTCGTAAAAAAATTTTGAATTTCTTCCATACTTTTAAAACTTTTTAAATATTTTTCAAACAGACTCGAATTTTTCCCAATATTTTGTAAAATGCTCTAAAAAAATTCTTACAAATTTTATTGTTTATTTTTCGACCTATCACACGAAACTTGTATTATGTATTGAAAATTATTTTAAATCATTTGAATTAATAAGCAAAATACCCTCTCAAAATTTTAAGAGGGAGTAAGCTTTAATGAAACTAATATATTAGTCATATTTCTAAAACCATACCAAAGATGCATTTATATAACTTCACAATATTAGTTTTTTATAAATCGAAATATTTTTGGCGTTATCTAGCAAAAGTTTTAGAATTTCATTTGAAGCATTCTTTACAGTAAAACTTAATAAATATATTAAATAAAACATTTTGACTTGCCACACTTCAAACGTATATTTTAGCCACACTTCAGACGTATATTTTAGCCACTTTATATATTTTAATTCAATTATTTTTAATCTAAGAAAAGAGACAGGATTTCCACACAGGGATATTTTCCCAAAATTAAGAATATAAATACGATTATATCTTATCATTTGAACAACTTCGCTTCATCTTGTGGAGATTTGATCAGATCACGGTACAACGTTTTACAAGCATTATAACCGAAAAATCCATTAAATAGGATTCAAATGCATTAATGCAGTGATTTATGACACTTGGTATGCATACCTCAATTTTCGACATTAATGTTTATATTTTGTTTTTCATTTCTACGAGGGTTATGCTTGCTTTCTTTTGTCCCTGGATTCGCATCCAACTTCAGTTTACACATTATGACGGAAAAATTGTTGGCAATGTCGAAAGAATTATATTGAATCAATTGAGAATATGGTTATTACTATATTATTAGTAAAAAAACCATCTTGGTGACTGAACTTTCGGAAATTGAAGTTGGAGCACGGATTCAATTCATTTATCGAGAATTAGCATTAAACCCGAAAGTTGGGCAAGGAGAAATAATCATGGAATCTGGTAAATCTCCTTTTTTTCGCAATAAATATACTATTGTACTTCCGAGTTTATATTATAATATAATATTATGCGATATTTTAGAGACGGAAAGCATTTTGAAACACGCAATGGACAGATTATATTCGAATGATAAAAATGGGAAAGACAAAGACGCATCCGAAGCAAGCAAACAAATAGAAAATGAAGAGGTAAAATATATAGTAAAGTCGATTTAAAGAAATAAACTTATTTGAAGTATTTTTAATTGTCTCGTGAAAATTTGTTTTATTTTAGAAGAATATGGTCAACTTAAAAAGGCAAGCCAATATTGAGATGTCTGTTGAGTCGAGAGATGACACCAGTGCGAAAGAAAAACGTATTGATTGCGAAAAATTAAACCTAAAATTAGAAGAGAGAGTTGAAGAAGCTTTCAATATGGCGGTTGCCTTAATGGAAAAACTTCGGGATATAAGAGGGGTACCTATAAAAGTCCATATTTTTAGGATACGCCCTTGAGGAAAACAAGTCCGGCAATACGTTGGACCGCTCGGTTATCCGAACTGGTAATCCGAGTCGTAATCTACTTGTAATCGAGTTTTAATCTGGAGTAATCCAGCTCTAATTCAGCATAGTCCACTTGTAATCCTCTTGTAATCCAGTTAATTTGGAGTAATTTAGATTGAAAATTTATGTATTTTATTCAAAATGCATATTTTATGGTAGAAAATTAATCTTCTTCGTTGAAGATTCATGGTCTTGGTTGAAAATGTAATTAATTTGTACAAAATTATTTTAGTTTTTAGGAAATTCAGCAATTTTGTTCATGTAATTTTTTTGCAGAAATTTTTTTTCTTTGATTGAAAATTTAACTATACTTCTGAAAATGTATTTCTGCTGTATTAATGAATAATTTTTTAAAGTAAAAAATTAACTATTTCATTTTCAGTTACGAATTTATCTTGCTTAGTAGAAAGTGAAATTAATTGTTTAAAAGTTTAATTACTGAGTTCAAAATTGATTTTATCTGTTAGAAGATTCTTTATTTTAGTTGAAAATGGTTTCGTTGAAAATTAAACTATATTCTTGAAAATTGGTTTCTTCTGCATAAAAATTAACTTCACAAAATTACAAGTTTACTATTTAATTTTTTGTGACAATTTGCCTTTCTTAGTTAAATATTTATATATTCTGTCAAAATATAGTTTTCTCATGTAGAAAATTAAGATCCTTGCTTGAAAATTAATATTTTTCCTTGAAAACCGAAATATTTTCATGAAAAATTGAACTATTGTGTTGTAATTTTTTGTCTCAAAAATTAATTAATTTAACTAAAAATTCAACTATTTTATTTTTGATTATAATTTTCTCTTTTTTAGTTGAAATTTCAACTATTTGATTGAAAATTGATGTATTTTGTTAAAAAAATTCAAATTTGTATTAGAAAATTAATTTTTAATTGTTGAAGATTCTTTTTTTAACTGAAAATTTAACTATTTCAGTTTAAAATTGATCATTCCAGCTGAAAATTCATTACTTTTGTGAAAAGCTTAACCATTTTGTTAAAAAAATTTTTTTTGTGAAAAAGAAATCAGTTACTTTGATACAAAATGCATTTATGTGGTGGACAGTTATTTTTTTTAAATTTATCTTTTTCTTGAAAATTAATCCTTTTTGATGGAAAATTAAACTATTTTGTTGATAAATTGATCTTTTTCGGTAGAAAATTTTTTTTCTTTGTTAATAATTTTTTTTTCTAATGAGCAGTTTTGTTGAAAATTCCTCGTTTTGGCTGAAAACTTAATTTACTTGGATAGAAAATTCAATTATTTTGTGGACAATTAATTTTTTTTTTAATTCATGTATTTTGTTCAAAATTCATCTCTTTTCAATACAAATAATGTAATTGATTAAGAGTTTAAGTGCTTTGTTCAAAATTCAAGTACAGTCGAACTCCCGAATTGACGCCGCCGTGCCACGGGAATCGGCCAGAGGAGCTGCGAGGGGATGTTCGATGCTCACTCAGGCGCGACAAAATAGAGAGAGAAACATGAGAGAGACAAAAAAGTTTGGAGTGCCTCAATTGGAGACGACCGTCAGTCCCAAAACCGGGCTCAAATTAAAGTTGGACTGTATTTGGTTGAAAATTGATGTATTTTGTTAAAAATTCGTCTTTATCGCTTGAAAATAATCCTTCTTGGTTAAAAATCCAGTCTTTTTCGATAAAAAATTAATCTTCTTGGTTGAAAATTGATCTATTTGGTTAAAATTTCGTCTATTTTGTTGAAAATTCGCGTGAGTGATGAAGGGATTCACCATAAATGTACGTAATTCAGAAGAATCGTATACAATTCAAAGTAATCTTAGGTAATCCCGAGTGATCCGTCTCCACTGGACCGCATTTTTAAGAGTTGTTACCCCTCGGATATGCCTAGCGACCCTTTCTGACCCAAAACTCTACGATATAGTTCCGGTATTAGCGGCTTTAGTTTTTCATCAGGGTAATAATATTTGATTCATACCTGCCCCTATATTTTCTCCAATTCTTTGGCGCATCCACATTGTTACATTTCAATATATATTTAAACAAAGTCTCGGTCATAAATTTAGGCTAAGAATAAACAACAATACAATAAATAAAAATAGCTAGACACTTTTTCAAAATTATGATGGATTAATTTTGAAGTACAGAAATGTTATAATAAAATTATTTATTTCCCGGAAATTTCCTTGAGTGAATCATCTTCTCTCAATAAAGGGATAGTAGAAAAAGAGAAAATTCTGTCAGAAAAAAATTCTTCTTTACTTTTGGAATCAGTAGATAGTATTAGTGATTTATCTGAAAACCTTTCCCATCATCTATTAGAGTCCAGTAATCAGAATTCACCTCCGATGATCAATCCCAAAGTACCATCCATTTGCAACTTATCCAGAAACCCTTCTCAGAATCTCAAAGAATACGATGAACAATTCGACGAGCAATTTAGAACTTTTATCGAATTCCAAAATTTCTCATGACTATATCGAATATGTTGATCATGTCGAAAGCGAGAAATTGTGGATGATGAATGCCACGAGTAAACATTGGAAAGAAAAAACGGTATACTTGAGTAACTTTTTCGAGAAATCTGTTATCCTTAATTCCTTCTCAATACTTATATTTTAGATAGTTATATCATTAGTCACTTATAAAATACTGGGGTTGAATTTAGGACGACAGATATTGTATTAAAAATTATGAATATTAGAAAATCATAATAAAATTATCATAATATAAAATTTTTTCGAGCGGTCATTAATTAAACATGCAAGTTAACTTTATATCGGTGGAAAAACAACAAATTTTCAAATCGATTTTTAATAGTAGATTTTACAGCAAGAAAAACATTTCCGCGCTGAATAATAATTTTAAAAATTTAAAATCTAAGATACTGTAAATATTTGTAAAATAGCATTGTAAAATAAAAATTCATTTCTATAGGCGGTCGAATGAGTTAAGAACAGTGGCATTTTAATTAAGAAGGCTGCAAGAAAAAGGTCAGAATCAAAGGCAACCAGTGCCAAAACTTTGGCAAGATCCAATCTTGGCGATCTTTTATCCCCCGAAGCTCTTTTAACTTGCACCCTATCCGGTAAAGAGAGCAAGAAGGAAGTCCCTGTTGCAGATAAAAAAGCTAGAGGTGGTCTGCCTAGCCAAGTAGTAAAATCATTACTTGGTAAGAACATAATTACGTTAGTAAAATGTCACAATGGATAAATGATCGCTGATTTAATATGAGACATACCTTAATTACTTTACACTCATATATTTGAAGTGTATTAAATTTACGATAATTTCTAACACTGTTTATTTAGTTCACTTTAAACTTCCATGTATCTCAAGGACACGTTTTTTTAGATTATGTGCAAGTTATTACAGGAAAAATGAAGTAGACGAAGGTGAATGAAAATGGACTAAAACAAACGTTAAGGGACAAGATCAAGAAAATAAAGCATAAGCCAGAAAAACTAACGAATACTAACTTCAACGCATGATCTGTAAATGTTTGATCTGAAATTACTTAATACACACTAGTTTGATGTTAATTTAAAAATTATTTTTCTTTTCTGGAAATCTGCTTCAAAAAACCAACTTTCCCCGAAGAAGAGGCGTTTTCACACCTGGGGCATCGATCTAATCTTGCGTCCTCGAGAAACCCAGTTCGGGAACTAGAAGTACCACAAATACTTGCCTGAAGAAAATGTTTTGTTTACACCTCGGACATCTAATTAATCTCGCATCTTCGAGAAACGCACTCAAAGGATCCTTAAGCACTGTAAAAACTAGACTTCCACGGAGAAGATGAGTTTTTTACACCCAGGGCATTGGCTGGATCTCGTGTCCTCGATGAACACACTCCAAGCACCCTAATGTACTGTAAAAACAAGACTTTCCCGGAGAAGATGCGTTTTTTACACCTGGGGCATTGGTTCAATCTCGTGTCCTCGAGGAACTCACTCCCTGTACCCTAAAGTACTGGAATAACCAGAATTCCCCCAAAGACGTGTGTTTTACACCTGAAGCATTAGTTCAATCTCATGTCTTCGAGGAACTCACTCCAGGAACCCTAAAGTACTGGAATAACCAGACTTCCTCGGAGAAGATGTTTTTACACCCGGGGCAGTGGTTCAATTTCGTGTATTCGAGGAACTCACTCCAGAAACCCTAAAGTACTGGAAAACCCAGACTTCCCCGAAGAAGATGTGTTTTTACACCTGGGGCATTGGTTCAATCTCGTGTCATCGAGGAACCTACTCCAGGAACCCTAAAGTACTGCAAAAACAAGACTTTCCCGGAGAAGATGTGTTTTTTACACCTGGGGCATTGGTTCAATCTCTTGTCCTCGAGGAACTCACTCCAGGAACCCTAAAGTACTGGAAAACCCAGACTTCCCCGAAGAAGATGTGTTTTTACACCTGAGGCATTGGTTCAATCTCGTGTCCTCGAGGAACCTACTTCAAGCAAGCTAAAGTACTGTAAAAACCAGACTTCCCCGGAGAAGATGCGTTTTTTGCACCTGGGGCATTGGTTCAATCTCGTGTCCTCGAGGCACCTACTCCAAGCAAGCTAAAGTACTGTAAAAACCAGACTTCCCCGGAGAAGATGTGTTTTTTACACCTGGGGCATTGGATCAATCTCTTGTCCTCGAGGAACCTACTCCAAGCAAGCTAAAGTACTGTAAAAACCAGACTTCCCCGGAGAAGATGTGTTTTTTACACCCAGGGCATTGGCTGGATCTCGTGTCCTCGATGAACACACTTCAAGCACCCTAATGTACTGTAAAAACAAGACTTTCCCGGAGAAGATGCGTTTTTTACACCTGGGGCATTGGTTCAATACCGCGGAAAGAATGGTTAGAATGTGTAAATGAGACCTTAATCCGAAAAGACATAAGAAGCCATGGAAACAGTGGAAATTGCATGAAAAAATGCATGGACGTGAAGAAAGCTAAAGAATTGTGTCAGGACAGAAAAGTATAGCGACAAATAGTTTATAAAAACAATGTGAGTAGAGTGGATGACGCCTGAAACAAAAGACCTTGGATACTAATGGGCTCGAGTGAGGAACCTAACATAACAACCCTGTGAAGCTCTTCACTTGGGGTGATCGCTAGAGAGATTGATCAGCAACCTGGGTCGGAGCAGTGTTGCGGAATGAGCGTGTTATTTAAATAAATAACACGAAAATTCTAGATCAATCTAAAAAATCTATACCTTCTTCCCAACACTACTACTTTCCAACCGAGCGAGTCATGCCTACCCTGAAAGGGAAATGGCTTCATGGTATAATAATAATAATAATTAAGGGAACCCAAAAAGACAAAGAATTTTGTAAGAATTTTTAGAGAATCTCAACAATAGATTTCAGGATTTTCTGAAAGGATTTCCACAGATTTCAAAGCTTTTAGAGTATGTTTTGAAAGATTCAAAAAGATTTTACGAGATTTTATGAGAGATGTATATTGTTATCAGATAACAAAAATACCTCGATGTAATATTCATAAAATTGCATGATACTTTTTTTATACTATTTTTTTTGTTAATTTATGCCACTATTGATACTATTTTGAATTTTAAAATGAGTCGGGGATTTTAATAAAATCGCTTACCCCCTCCCCCACATAATACTGCATATTGTATGCACGACCCCGTTCCAGTTCGCTTTTAATCTATTTAAGCACTATTTTGTGTGAGTCATCTACTCATTCAAGTGCCCTCCGAACAAGAAGAAGAAGAGACTTTTCACCAAATATCCCATCAAAGAGTTTCCTTTATTCAAAGAATATGAAAATCCTTATGGGTTCTATTTTCTTTACCTTACCATGTTTTCTTGGTTGTGTTGGTGAGTAGAATAATACAAAATTAAATCTATATAATTTTAAGTTTATTTTTAATTGCAGTAGGTATATTTATTTCCTATGAATACTTTATAAGCCGCGCATTTTTCCAGCTTAAACAACATGAAAAGGGTCCTTTTGGTCGGTATGGTATTACATATAGGCTTATTTAGCCGGATAAATTCCCGGCATTTTAAGCCCAAGATGAACTCTTTCGGTTGAAAAACGCATCTAAAGTTGGCGAGTGCCATAAGCGTACGTGTTATACTTTTTTTTCAAACATAAAATATGTCCACTTCCGGTTGATTCGGGACATGATTATAGTGCCAATAGATTCAGTCTAGGTCCTGATATTATCCTTCACTTAAACCCGCTTACAATAATTTTGGCTTTGACTTAGAAAAACGCCGGTTCTAGTTTTATTACAATTCTAATAATTCTAATAATAATTATAATTAATTATAATAATTGTGATAATTATAATAATTACAGTTCTCTGTATAAAATTATGAAAATCACAGTTTTCGATAGTAGGTAGAAAATGTTTTGAACCAGGCCTTGCCCATCTCCTTGATCTAAAAATTTGTATTTGCTGATCCGTAGATGGTAATATTCATGTTTAACAGACACCTGTCCTCAACAAACTTTGAAATCTACATAAAAAAACACAATTCCTTATTCTTGAAGTCTTATTAAAAATATTTATACATTTTAAATAGTTTCATTTTAACTTCTCTAACTGCCATTGTTTAAAAAAATCGTTTAACCGCTTAAATATTTATCATGTAAAAAGTTCATTCGGTCAATTTTTCTATCGTTTTCCAACTTCTTGTTTTTATTTGAACTAACTTCAGTTCAGGGCCTAGAATGTTGTGTAGTATTAAAAATGAAGTTCAATGTTCATTTAAATGTGAACTGAATTAATGGAGCCCAATAAGGAAAGTAATCTATTTTTTATTGTGCTGATTCGTTTTGGATGAATAATCTATTATTATATTTTTGGTTGAGAATTAATTTTTTCTTGTTGAAAATTTTATTCTTTGGCTGAAAATTGAATTACATACTTCGATGAAAATGCAACAATTTTGTTACGAATAACGTATACCGAAAACTCTAATCTTTATCATTTCAGTTAAAAATTAATGTCTGTTGGTATCAAACTGAATAATTTTTTTACATATGCGTTTTTTTGTTAGATTCAACTGTTTTTTTCCTACAATTAAAATATTTGTTAGCTGAAACATCGTCTATTACTTTTATCGTTGAAATTCATTGTTTTGTTGTTAAAAATTGAACTATTTCATTGTTGGTTCAAAATTTTTATTTTTTAGTGAAAATTCCAGGCATTACGTCGAAATAATTAGTGAGATTTCAGAAAAAATCCCCCATCCAATATTTAAAATGAAAAAGTTTAGTTAAGGGGTCCCTTTTGACATATCAAAAATGCTAGAACAGATCAACTGACAAACCAGGTTTTTTTTAAAGCAGTTCCAAAAGTTACTTTTGCGTACACGGAATATTCCTATTGCATTTTAAAGCAAAATGCCCAACAGAAAAAAGAAAGACGACAAAATTCTGAGAAAATTTGGTTAGATAAATAATCCGCTATCTTCCATAGGTTTCGAGTTATAATATATTGAAAAATCCCCACTTTTTTGGATTTTTGGCGAAAAATAACTTTAAGTCTCAAAAAACACTGTGTACCTTTGCACCTAATTACTGTAAGGAAGAGTGTTCCGCAGGTGAGTAAAGGTAGACTAAATTTTCTTTGATTACAAGAAAAGGAAAATGACCACGATATTTCGGTGAAAAAAAGAGATAGGGCATTTTTTAAAACCCATTGGAAAGCTTATGAAATTTTACGTCTAGTGGTACCCAACAAATACTTTTTTGACCTTCTGAAAATAATACAGCACGTGAGAAGTTTAAAAATAAAATTTAAGATTTTCTCAAATTTTCTACCTCAACTTCAACTTTTAGCACAACCAGTGATTTTTAATAGCGCTCACGAAAATCGTGCGCAAAATTTCCGGCGGTAGTGTACAGATAAGTTATGTCCCCTCAAAGTTAACCATTTTTGCCTGTTTTTACGGGCAAAAAAGTGAAGTTTAGTTTGTTCAAAATAAATGGTGTCAGGTTTGGTTTGTGTTGACAATGCCAGAAGATGAAATAGAGCCTACAAACATCTTCGCACTATCTTAGTCCTTTATTTTGAGAATTGCAAGGTTTCAAAAATTCAATTTTTTTGTTGCATTTTTGACTAAAAACGGAGAAGTTGTTTTTTTGGAAAATACCTAGTTTCCTGTGAATCCAAAGACTAAATTCCTGCAAAAAAAATGAAAAAAGAGAGAGGCATCTGAGCGTACCGTAAAGTAGAACTACGGTCATATTTCGAAATTTTTGTTCCAATTAAATGTATATAATTAATTTCACATGTATAATACGTCATTTTCCATTGGTAAATAAATAATTTTTCATAACAAAATCTTGCTATCACCACTTATGATTACTGTTTGGCCATTTTTTATTACTTTTGTGGCAAAAAACTGATTGTAATTGATTTAAAATGTGTAATAGGTTTTTTTTATCAATAAAAAATTATTTTTATTAATAATTGTTTATAACGAGATCTTGTCATAACCACTGTTGAGTACCTTTTGAGTACTTTTGTGACAAACGTACTTAAGAAGTACTCAAAATTGATTAAGGCAAAATTTTGTTATAAATAATTATTAAAAAACTATTTGTTTATCGATAAAAAAATATATTAAATTTTCAATAAATTATAATTGCCGTTTTTACCACAAAAGTACTCAAAAATTACTAAACAGTGGTTATGACAAGATGTTGTTACAAACAATTATCATTAAAGATATTTGTGTTTTGATAAAAAAAATTACACATTTTCAATAATTTACAATCACTTTTTTCCACATAAGTATTAACAAATGGTCAAAAAGTAATCATAAGTGGTGATAGCAAGATTTTGTTATAAACAATTATTTATTTATCAATGTCAAAAGACGTATTATAGAACACTTTTTTTAAACTTTCGCTAAATTGATTCCACTTTCATTTATTTCGTAGGAACTTTGTCGGGGGATTCACAGGAAACGAGGTATTTTCCAAAAACACAAATTCTCCGATTTTAGTCAAAAATGCAACAAAAAAAACTGGACTTTTTGAACCCTTGCCATTCCCAAAATAATAGAACTGAAGGAGTTTTTTTATATGTACACAGATTGTTGTAGACTCTATTTTATCCTCTGACGTAATCAACGCAAACTAAACCTGGCATGATTTATTTAAAAAAAACTAAACTCCAATTTTTTGCTGTAAAACAATTTTTCGTGCATTAATAAGCTTCGAAGGTACGCAGTGTTTTTTGAGACTTCGTGATTTTTCGCTGTAAATCAACAAAAAAAAAAGTGGGAATTTTTCAATAAATTATAATTCAAAACCTATGGAAGATAGCGGATTATTTTTCCACAGAAATTTTCACATAATTTTGTCCTCTTTCTTTTTCCTGTTGGACATTTTGCTCTAAAATGCAATGGGAATAATCCGTCCACGCAAAAGTAACATTTGGAACTGTTTCCAAAAAAAATCAAAAGGTACCCCTCGACGAAATTTTCTCATTAAAAACATTGGATGTGAGACTTTTTCGGGAACCAAACTACCAGATGCCTGGACTGTTTGAAGTTCAAATACTTTTTAAAAATTTAATTTTTTGGTTAAATATTGACAATTTAAGGCCATGTTACGAGTGGATCACGTGACGGGCTTCCCACCTTACCGACACTTTTTTTTTATTTGTAAACTTATTTTCACACGAATAGCCACATTGAGTTGAAAATTTGGGGAAATAAATAAGAAGCACTAAGAAACCCGGGTCTAGGCCTCAATTTTCGTAATTATGAAAGAAGCAAAACAAAAAATTATTTACAAAACAAAATTTTTTTCATGATTATAAAAATTTAGGACGAGAGCCGCGTTTCTTAGTGCTTCTTATTTATTATCCTAAATTTTCAACTCGATGTGGCTATTCGTGTGAAAATAAGTTTTAAAAAAAAGTGTCGGTAAGGTAGGAAGCCGGTCACGTGTCCCACTCGTCACATGGCCTTAAATGGTTTAAATCTTGCGTGAAAGTTTGATATGGACTTTTATTAGATTTCATTTTCTTTAAGTTTAAATCAAATGAAAATTATTTTTTGAAATTCAATTTTTTTTCTTAACAAAAGTTCCAACAAATGGTAGATATTAATTTTTATTATTAAGATAAATTTAAACTTTTTTAATAATCATAAAGATTAAAAGTTAGGAAATTTAAAATTGATAACATCTTTTATACTTTCAGCAATTTATTTAAAAAATCATATTTTTAATAGAATTTGAAATATTTTTCATTACTTACAAATCATAGTAAATTCTTTTTTTATTTCAATATTTGCTTCAGTTCTAAAATATTTTTGCTTGATGTTGTATAACAATTTTATGTGAATAATCAATTCAAGAATACAATTTTTTTTTTAAATATTATTTTCACTTTTCAAAAAAGATTTAAAAATTTACCTTATGTATATCGATAAGGAAGAAAGTTCACTAATCACCATAGGTACTATAAGTCCCTCACAGATGTCTCCACCGAACGGAAACAGGCATTAAAGGCGTTTCGATAAAAGCAGGAATGTAAAAAGAAAATTTGAGGCCCCGAGTTTCGCCCCATTTTCAAATTAGCGTCACGAATTTTGTGCTATTTTGGCCCCCCCCCTCACCTGAAAAAACGTAGTCCGGAAATTTTTTCGAATTCTTAAAAGAATAAACCCCTTTTTTTTTGTTTTCAAACAAAATTATATTTAATGTGGCCCAAACCCCGTGAAGTTTAACACGTATTTCCCATAAGAAAAAAAGATGTTTTTGTAAATTTTAATCAGAATCGTCAATATTAGATGAATCGAGTTGAAACTCAACATTTCTCTTCACAAATAACCATAGAATAGGAATAAAATATTAGTTTTCAAATATCAACGCCATAAGTCTGTTTTATAGGGTCCCAAAAAAACCCCATAAGTGAAAAAATGGGTTTTTCGCATTTTTGGCGCTAATTATGATTTTTGTGCAGTTTTTGTGATGCAAATTGTTTCTAATTAATGAAATACTATTTTACACTAATAATTAGATGGTTACATAAATTGTTTAAACAATTTATTATTGTTTTCAGTCGTTTTTTTAGAACAGAGATAGAAAGTCGTGGTTTTTTCAAAAAAATTCCACTTTTTGTCCAATTTTCAATTAGAGTAAACTATTGTTGATTAAGGTCAACAATAATAATTTTGTAAACAATTTGTTCTCATTGTTAATAATTATATGTGTAAATAACGCTAGAAATTGCGTTTTTTTCTAAAATTTTTGACTTTGTGTCCATTTTTCACTTGGAGTGAGTTAATATTTAATTCAAATTATGAAAAATAATTGTTTAAACAAATTATTATTGTCTATAGCCATCTTCTTCTATATCACTACTAGATAATTGCGTTTGTTCAGAATTTTTTTACTTTATGTCCATTTTGCCACTAGAGTAAAATAATAATTAATTAGAGTCAACAAAACGAATTATTTAAACAATTTATTATTATTGTTAATAATATTCTCATTACTTAATAGTATAAAGTTGCGGTTTTTTCTGAAATGTTCAACTATTTGTCTATTTTTCACTTGGAGTGACTTAATAATTATTTAAGTTGAGCAAAAATAATTGTTTAAACAAATTATCGTTGTTAATAACTATCTTCATCTATATTAATGCCAGATAGTTGCGGTTTTTTTCTGAAATTTTTAACTTTTTGTCTACTTTTCACTTATTCAGGTAATAATTAATGCAAATTAATAAAAATAGTTGTTTAAACAATTTATTATTGTCTATAACTATCTTCTCTTAGATAAGTGTTAGAAACTTGTGATTTTTTCTGAAATGTTTAACTTTGCTTTGTCTTTTTAGTTATTAACCAAAAATTACAACACTATTTGAAAAATGATTAATAATTAATTAATAATAATTTTGAATCACAATTCCAAATAATAATTTGTTTAATTAATAATTTTTGCTAAATTGAATTAATTATTAACTCACCCTGAGTGAAAAGTAGACTAATAGTGAAAATTTCAGAAAAAACCGTCACTTTCCAGCATTATTCAAATTTAATATCATTAACAATGATAATGAATTGTTTAAACAATTGATTTTGTTTACATTAATCATTTATTTACCTCACTTCAATTGAAAATCGGACAAAAAGTAGACCTTTTTTGAAAAAGTTACAATTTTCTATCATTATTCTAAAATATTATTATTAACAATAATAATAAATTGTTAAAACAATTATGTTTGTTAACATTAATTAGGTTTTACCTCACTCTAATTGAAAATTGGACGAAAAGTGGAAAATTTAAAAAAAAACGCGACTTTTTATTTCTATTCTAAGAGAAAATTGCTAAAAGCAATAATAAGTTGCTTAAAAAATGAATGTAGAAATATAAAAATTACTGTAAAACAGTATTTTATGTATTACAAAAAATTTGCATTAAAAAACTGCACAAAAATTATAATTTGCGTCAAAAATTCTCAAAACTTTTTTTTCTGAATAAAATTTCCAAAAAAGGATTTTTTTCTTATGGGAAATAATTAATAATTAAATAATATAATTATTTTTCATTGAGTAAAAGTCAAATATATATATTTGGCAGTTGATTAAAAATATTAGAAAAGTTTTTGTACACAAAAAAAAATGAAAAAATAAGTTGCCGCAAATCTTGAACATACGCCGGGTATCGAACTTTTGATGTAACTTCAAAATATCTTGCTGTAATTCTTGATTTAAAATTCGTCTGTTTTGGTTTAATTCAACAGGTCGAAAATTCCTTTTGTTTTCAAAATAATTTTTTTAACTGAAAATTTTGAAAAATCAATTTTTGGTTAAGAAAAATCTTTTTCAGTTGAAAATTGAACTATTTGATTTAAAATAAACTTTTTTGTTAAAAATTCATATTTTTTGTTTAAATTTAACTATTTAGTTGAACTAGTTTGTTGAAAATTCATATTTTTTTAAGATTCACCCATTTAGTTTCAAATTTATTTTTTTTTTAATTTTTTTTTTTTTTGTTAAAAATTAATTTTTTTATTTAAAAATTACACTATTCCATTTTGGGTGAAAAATTAATCCTTGATGAAAGGAAAATTCAACTAATTGTTAGAAATTTCATGTATTTTGTTGAAATTCGACTTTTTGGTTTGAAAATTAATCTTGTTTGTTGAAATTTGAAAATTCTCGAATGATAAAACTCCCGAATAATACAATTTCCTGATGATAAAATTTTCGTCAGTTTATAATATTACCGAATTAAAAAATTCCCGAATAATGAAATTCCCGGCAGGAAATTCAAAAATGTCGAATTATAAAATATCTGAACTAGAAAATTTTGTCATAATAAAATTCCCAAATTATAAAATTTCCGAATTGGAAAATTCTAGAATAATAAAATTCCCGAATTATGATATTCCTGCATAATAAAATTCCCGAATTATAATATTCCTGAATAATAAAATTCCTGAATTATAATATTCCTTAATAATAAAATTTCCGAATTATAATATTCCTGAATAATAAAATTCCTGAATTATAATATTCCTGAATAATAAAATCCCCGAATTATAATATTCCTGAATAATAAAATTCCCGAATTATAATATTCCTGAATAATAAAATTCCCGAATTATAATACTCCTTAATAATAAAGTTCCCGAATTATAATACTCCTTAATAATAAAGTTCCTGAATTATAATACTCCTTAATAATAAAGTTCCCGAATTATAATATTCCTGAATAATAAAATTCCCGAATTATAATATTCCTAAATAATAAAATTTCCGAATTCTAAAATTCTTGAATAATAAAATTCCCGAATTATAATATTCATGAATAATAAAATTCCCGAATTATAATATTCCTGCATAATAAAATTCCCGAATTATAATACTCCTGAATGATAAAATTCCCGAATAATGAAATTCCCGAACAGTTCATAATATTACCGAATTTGAAAATTCCCGACAGAAAATTGCCGAATTATAAAATATTTGATTTAGAAAATTCCCGAATAATACCATTTCCAACAGTTTATGTATAATATTACCGATTTGGAAAATTCTATTATAAAAAAATTTCCCACAGTTTATAATATTACTGAATTAAAAAATTCCCGAATAATGAAATTCCCGGCAGAAAATTGAAAAATGTCGAATTATAAAATATCCGAACTAGAAAATTTTCTCATAATAAAATTCCCGAATAATAAAATTTCCAAATTATAAAATTTCCGAATGGGAAAATTCTAGAATAATAAAATTCCCGAATTATAATATTCCTGAATAATAAAATTCCTGAATTATAATATTCCTGCATGATAAAATTCCCGAATTATAATATTCCTGAATAATAAAATTTCCGAATAAAGAAATTCCCGAACAGTTTATAATATTACTGAATTTGATAATTTCTGACAGAAAATTGCCGAATTATAAAATATCTGAATTAGAAAATTCCCGAATAATAAAATTTCCAAAAATTCTCGAAAATTAAAATTCCCCACAGTTTATAATATTACCGAATTCAAAAATTCCCGAATAATAAAATTTCATTTAGAAAATTGCCAAATTATAAAATATCCTAACTAAAACATTCCCTAATTATAACATTCCCGAAATTAAACTATTAAAATGTTTGTTTGTATAAATATTATTTACTAATTAAAAATACAATAATCGAACATTTTAATGAGAAAAATTAATTATTGTTTATGTTTAAAGCTTCTCAAATTATTTAAAAAATTTCAAATAAGAATAATTGAAAAGAATGTTCATCCAGAAATTTATTTGTTTTCAATTATTTTTATTTTGAATTGAAACAATAATTTTAGGAAACTTAAACATTAAAAAAAAATTGCTGATAAAAATATTCGATTATTGTATTTTTAATAAATAATATATATAAAAAAATGTTTACAATTTTTTAAGTTAGGGGATGTTATATCTAGAGAAATTCCTAGTTCGGATAATTTATAATTCGGCAATTTTCTGTTGGGAAGTTAATTCTTCGTGAATTTTCCAATTTGGTAATTTTATAAACTGTCGACAATTTTATTATTCGTGAATTTTCCAATTCGGGATTTTTTTTATTCCGGAAGTTTATTTTTCGGGAATTTTATTATTTGAAAATTTTCAGATTCGGGAATTTTATAATTCGGGAATTTTTCAATTCGAGAAATTTATTATTCGGAAATTTTCCGATTGTGGAATTTTCACATTCGGTAATATTGTAAACTGTTCAGGAATTTTCCTATTATGGAATTTTATTATTCGGTAACGTTATAATTCAGGAATGTTATAATTGAGGAATTTTATTATTCGGGAATGTTATAATTTAGGAATTTTTTTATTCGGGAATGTTATGATTCAGGAATTTTAATTGAGGAATTTTATCATTCAGGAATTTTATTATTCAGGAATGATATAATTTTCCGGAATGTTATAATTCAGGAATGTTATTATTTAGGAATTTTCCAATTCGGTAAAATTATAATCTGTTCGGAAATGTTCTTATTAGGAAATTTTATTATTTGGGAATGTTATAATTCAGGAATTTTCCAATTCAATAATATTATAAGCTGTTCGGGAATTTTCCTGTTATGGAATTTTATTATTCGGGAATGTTATAATTCAGGAATTTTAATTGAGGAATTTTATCATTCAGGAATTTTATTATTCAGGAATGATATAATTTTCAGGAATGTTATAATTTAGGAATTTTCCAATTCGGTAATATTATAAGCTGTTCGGGAATTTTCTTGTAAAGGAATTTTATTATTCAGGAATGATACGATTTTCATGAATTTTAATTGAGGAATTTTATCATTCAGGAATTTTATTATTGAGGAATGATATAATTTTCAGGAATGTTATAATTCAGGAATTTTCCAATTCGGTAATATTATAAACTTTTCGAAAATTCTCCTATTAGGGAATTTCATTATTCGGGAATGTTATAATTGAGGAATTTTACGATTCGTCAATATTAAAAACTTTTCGGAAATTCTCCTATTAGGGAATTTCATCATTTGAGAATGTTATAAATCAGGAATTTTTTTATTCAGGAATGTTATAATTTTCAAGAATGTTATAATTCAGGAATTTTTGTATTCAGGAATTTTCCAATTCGCTAATATTATAAACTTTTCGAAAATTCTCCTATTAGGGAATTTCATTATTCGGGAATGTTATAATTCAGGAATTCTATTATTCAGGAATGTTATAATTCAGGAATGTTATTATTCAGGAATTTTCCAATTCGGTAATATTATAAAATGTTCGAAAATTCTCCTATCAGGGAATTTCATTATTTGTGAATGTTATAATTCAGGAATTTTACGATTCAGTAATTTTATTATTCGGAAATGTTTTGATTCAGGAATTGTATTATTCGAGAATGTTTTAATTCAGGAATTTTATGATTCAGGAATTTTATTATTTGGGAATGTTATAATTCAGGAATTTTCCTATTTGGTAATATTATAAACTGTACGGTAAATTTCCTGTTAGGGACTTTATTATTCGAGAACGTTATAATTCAGAAATTTTCCAATTCGGTAATATTATAAGCTGTTCGGGAATTTGCCTATTAGGGAATTTTATTATTCGGGAATGTTATAATTTAGGAATGTTATAATTCAGGAATTTTATTCAGGAGTTTTCTAATTCGTTAATATTATAAACTGTCCGGGAATTTTCCTATTGTGGAATTTTATTATTCGTGAATGTTATAATTAAGAAATTTTATAATTCGGGAATTTTAAAATTCAGGAATGTTCAAATTCGGTAATAACATAAGCTGTTCGGGAATTTTCCTATTAGGGAATTTTATCATTCGGGAATGTTATAATTCAGAAATTTTCTAATTCGGTAATATTATAAACTGTCCGGGAATTTTCCTATTGCGGAATTTTATCATTCGTGAATGTTATAATTAAGAAATTTCATAATTCAAGAATGTTAAAATTCAGGAATTTTCCAATTCGGTAATAATATAAGCTATTCGGGAATTTTCTGTTAAGGAATTTTATTATTCGGGAATGTTATAATTCAAGAATTTTCCAATTTCAGTAATATTATAAGCTGTTCGGGAATTTTCCTATTAGGGCATTTCATTTTTCGAGAATTTTATAATTCAGGAATTTTATAATTGAGGAATTTTATTATTCAGGATTTTTCCAATTCGGTAATATTATAAGCTGTTCGGAAATTTTTCTGTTAGGGAATCTTATTATTCGGGATTGTTATAATTTAGGAATGTCATAATTCAGGAATTTTATTCAGGAATTTTCTAATTCGGTAATATTATAAACTGTCCGGGAATTTTCTGATTGCGGAATTTTATTATTCGTGAATGTTATAATTAAGACATTTTATAATTCAGGAATGTTAAAATTCAGGAATTTTCCAATTCAGTAATATTATAAGGTGTTTGGGAATTTTCCTATCAGGGCATTTTATTTTTCGAGAATTTTATAATTCAGAAATTTTATAATTCAGGAATTTTATAATTGAGGAATTTTCCAATTCGGTAATATTATAAGTTGTTCGGGAATTTTCCTATTAGGGAATTTTATTATTCGGGAATGTTATAATTTAGGAATGTTATAATTCAGGAATTTTTCATTTCAATAATATTATCAACTGTTCTGAAATTTTTCTATCAGGGAATTTTATTATTCGAGAATCTTATAATTCAGAAATTTCATAATTCACCAATTTTATAATTCAGCAATTTCATAATTCAGCAATTTTATAAAAGTTTCAGGAATTTTACTTTTCAGAATGTTTCACTCGTCCCCCGAAAAACTTTATGTCAAATTCCTTAAATTATTCCAAGTCGCCTACTTTTCCCCAGTGCATAGTACGCTCCTGCCTATCCCGATGACGTCGCGTCGTGCGGCAACGTTCAACTGCATACCAATGGCTGCCAATCCTCACTGCGCTTGCTTACAACAACCTGTTCACACTAACGTACCTTGGAATCAAATCCCAATCAAAACGACTCGGCCCGCTTTCCTCACCGTACGTGTTTGCCAGTGTGCGACTGTGTCCTACTCCCTACTGGTGTGGGTATTACTGTATTCGTCACGAAATCGCAGATCGCAGTTCTGAACTACTCACTACGCTCAGTATTGTTCAGTACTCTTACGGAGCAGTCCGTAACACGGATGTGTCTTCTCTTCCGTCTTCGGTCGAGACGATAAGGTTCAATTTTTTCACTCCTGGACTGAAAAGTTTTTAAATTTAAAATCAGAACCTTGCTCCAAGTCTAAATCGTACGCGAGTGAGCCACATTATATCGCTACCATCGTGAGCTCGTCATTGTGTCCGTGAGTTGTGCCACATACTTTCCAGTCGAAGCCGGTCCTCGAGAGGACGAGAATTCGCCCGAGAACTCGGATTCTTCCAGTAAAATTCGTCGCTTCGAAAGTGTCCAGTGAATTTAATCCATTTTACCTTTTTTATCCTACCCGAGAGAAACACGCGCGATTTTTATTTACCACAACGAAACCGCGTTCATTTTTTTTTTAGTAACAAAAGCCATCGTCCTGGACGTGTAAAAACGTGTTTAACCTAGTCACGGAAATAACCTAAAAAGAGTGAATTTTCGGGGCTGGAGAACAATTTCTGGGTGTGGAGATTGGAAAATCGCTGGTTGTCGCTTTTAAAGGTAAGTCAATTTTTGACACGAGGGTTTGGTAACATGTGGCGCTACATACGGTAATTAGAGTCACTTGGGTATTGGAAAAAAATATATTGGTAACTGGGAACCACCCCTCTTCCAGAAATTTTCAGATTTTTAGTATTAATTTTTTTTACCATTATTGTTTATCATTGTAATTATTCCTCTAGAAAAAAAAGGGTAGTTATTACTTTTATTTGGAATTTTCTCACAGGATGGTGATAAAAATGTATTTTTATGTAAAATTGGATATCTTTTTTAACAGTTCGTAATGTGTACATTTGAGGTTATGTACTTTTCGTTTGTAATTGTAGAGCGTTGAACGTTTGAAGGTCGCGGACTTTTGATGTTGAAAGGTCGGAGGTAAAATGGCTCACATTTGATTTCTAATTCAGTTACGAACATAAAAGTTATGCAACAATTTTTTAAAACATTTTTTAATTATTTGCAATAATTTTTTCTACGTTTAATGTAAGGGTTCGTTCGTAAACGTTACCAATTCGAGGGGAATGAGATCACGCTAAAAACGTTTTTACGTTTCCTGATGAATAATTTGTAAAGAATTATTTTTTTAGTTTAAATGCGTATTAAATTAATAAAGCCCAACAAGAAAAATTAACTTTTAGTTAAAAATTTTAGTATTTGATTGGAAATTTTATTATTTTGTTGACACAACAAAGTTAAATTTTCAATAAAAGAGTTAATTTTTGACAAAAAAATAGGTTAATTTTCATCTAAAAAAATTAATTTTCAAGTCAATAGTAAAATTTTATACTAAAAAGATTAATTTTCGGCCAAAAAAAAACGAATTAAAAAACAATACATCAATTTTTTTTACCAATTATTTGAATTTTAAATTAAAAAAGATCAATTTTCAACAAGGAATGCAATAAGTCAATTGTCAGGTTGAAAAAAATTAATTTTCAAGTAAATAGTAAAATTTTCTACCAAAAAGACGAATTAAAAAAAAATACAACAATTTTCAATAAATAATAGAATACATCAATTTTTATCTAAAGAAATTAATTTTCAAGAAAATAGTTAAATTTTTTACCTAAAGAGATAAATTTTTAACATAAAAAAATGATTTTTTGAAAAAAGTAGTTCAACTTTTAACCAAATATTTGAAATTATTTCAAAATAATCCAATTTTCAACCAACAGAGATGAATTCTAATCCAAAAATATAACAGTAAATTTTTCATTTAAAAGAAAAATTTACTTTCAACCAAAAATTTTCTTTTCCTACCAAAAAAGGCAAATTAAAAAAAAAATAGATACATTTTTATCCAAATAGTTCAATTTTCAACTAAAAAAGAATAACTTTCAACAAAAATGTAACAGTTTTAAAAAATTATTTTCCACCAAATAATTAAATTTTCTACCAAAAGAGATGGATTTTCAAGCCAGAGACAAATTTTCCTAAAAAACAGTTTAATTTTCAGCCCGAAAATATAAATTTTTAATAAACAAGTTAGTTTCCAACCAAATAGTTGAATTTTCAACCAAAAAGTTTAATTTTCTACCAAAAATGACAAATTAAAAAATATATATATAAATTGTAAACCAAATAGTTGATTTTTCAACAAAAAAGTATCAATTTTCATTAAAAAAAATTAATTTTCAATAATATAGTTAAATTTTTGTCCAAAAGTTTTAACAACAAAGAAAATGATTTTTTTAAAAAGTAATTCAACTTTTAACCAAGTAGTTCATTTTTCTAAAAATTATTCTTTCACCTTGATCGCAAGTACTAATTGTATCATTTAAAGTGTCCCAGAAGGCGTCTTTGACTTCCCTTAGGTCGCTATCAACTGGGGCGTATTTTGTAATATCTGAATGAGTAGTACCAGCTTGAGATACAGAATCAAATATAATTGATATATTAGTGTTGAACGTGATGTAGAAAAGTTCAACTTTGGACAAAATCGAGTGCGAAGCGCGAGATACGTGATGAGAATGTGTTCGTTAAAGCCGAAGGAGCTTTAACAAAAGAGAATTCACAAACACCAAATTATAGTTTTCGATGATTTGACCTTTAATTTTAAAAGTTCTATGCGCAAATGTGGGGGAAATACAAAGACCGCGCACGTAGCGTGAGGTAAGTATATCATCGAGCGCGAAGTGCAAGATAAATATATTATCGAGCACGAAGCGCGAGAACCAACACTCGCACGCGCAGCGCACGATGAGAATGTGGTCGCACGGCGGGCAGATTTATTTTTATTTTTAAACTTGAAATATAATTTTTTATCGCAATCCGCAGCCAGGCCAGGCCCAGGCTTAGGTTAGTGTCACTTTGAGATTGCCAACTTCAACATCCATTTCTTCGAACCTAAATAACTTTGGTTGCCTCAATATAACAACACTTTGGCTACACAATTGATTTTTTTTTAAATTAATTGAATGTTTATAGTCGCATCAACTGCCAGTGTCATTATCGACTGTACTCTAGGGTTAATCATAAACTGAAGGGTTTCTGTGTAGTAGTATACAAAAGGACAGAAGCGAAGCTTTTTGAAAACACATTCAGCCTCGCTTCCTGCTTTGGGAATTGAACCCGCGCCAGCGTAGCTATCAAGACTGCAGTGTTGGACCATAAGGCAATCACGATACCATCTGAGACATGATGACTCCCTAGGCCTAGGGAGCTGATATTTTTGTTTTATCTCTAAAAAGTAATTTACTGCCACCTTCCATTTGAAGATTGCTCTCCCAAATTTTAAAATCTAAGATCATAAACGGTATAATCCATTTTTTTCAATATAAATTATGAAATTTGTTATTTTAAGTTTTTAAGAATGAAAATTTTTAAATAGCATGCAATGAAGAATGAGCAATTTGAGACAGTAATTTTTAGAACATATTGAACAATCGAAAGGCGATGATTAAACAATATTGAAACTCCTGACCTGAAGTGTTTCTGAATTAAGGCAAAAAAAGGGTGATTAGAAAAAGTTATCCAGTTCCGAGAAATAGAATGTGCAATCGGAAAATCTAAATGTGACATAAACCTAAAATAAGAACTGGCTGAGCTGCGGATCGCAATAAAAAGGGCAATTTTCAGTTGAGACAAAAAATAAATGTCGAGATATTGAGTTGCTTCATTGGAAGAAAAAGAGTTTAATCAGAAAGAATTACCCGATTCCGAGTAAATCATTCAAGAATTTGGAGGTTAAAATTTCATGGGTTTTGAACATTGTCTTTGGATAACAATTAAAAAATCTAATTTTCAATTTAAAAAAAACGGACTCACGAGATATGGGAGTGCTGAATAAGAATAAGAAAATTTGCATAGAAAAAAATCATTTTGTTCCGAAAAAATAAAGATATAGTTTGACGGTATCACACTGTAACAGACGATTTTTCCTCAAAAAATGTAAAAGTTGATATTTAAAACAAAAAAACAAAACAAAAAACAATGAATTTTCAACAACAAAACCAATTTTCGACCAAAGACTTGAATTTTCAACTAATATGGTGAATCTTTAAAAAATTGCTGTTTAATAAAGTGGTTCAACTTTTACCCGAGTAGTTGAATTTTCAGTGAAAGAAAAGCAATTTTCAACCAAAAATTCAATAGTTACATTTTTGGTTAAAAAATTCATTTTTAACAAATTTTTTTTACAAAGTAGTTAAACTTTTAATGAAACAGTTGACTTTTCAACTAAAAAAATGGCTTGTTCACAAAATTTGTTAATTTGCAAGAAAATAATAAAATTTTTATCTAAAAATATATAAATAAGAGAAGTATATATGTTTTATAAAGAAAGGATAATTATTTTAAGAAATATTGTTTCTGATGACAATACAAGAAATTGGATGAAAAAAGTTTTTAAAAGTGGGCTTTTTCTTTGGAAAATAAACAATTTTATTATTTTACTGTATTATAGATGAATATGGTCAGAAAAAGGTTACGAAGCAGAAAAAAGAAATACACATCTGTACGAAGACAATCTTTTATCAGAAATTTTATTTATTAAAATGTAGAAATTGAGTTGCAATGAAAAAGTTAATTTTCATAAAGAACAGTAACTTTTCTAGCATAAAAAAGGAATTTTCAATCTGAAAGTACGAATTTTTAACAAAAAAGTTGAGTTTTCGAAGACAGTTAAGTTTTTAACAGAACAGTTCATTTTCAACAAATAAAGATGACTTTTCTATTATAAAAGCTGAATTTTCTACAAAAAGACGTATTTTCAACCAGTTGAATTAAACGAAAAAAAAACGAATTTGTAACAAAATGAGCCCTTAACCAAATATATGAATTTTCAACCAAGAAAGATGACTTTTAAACCAAAAAGTTGAATTTTCAACTAAAAAATATGCTTTTTGAGCCAAAAAGGGAATCGTCAAATTTTCAGTTTAAAAAATTAATTTCAAAGAGAAAGAAAAAAATTTTCAACCGGTTGGTTGAAATCTGAAACCAGTTTTGGCCAGTTTGGTTGAATCCTTAACAAAAGAAGAAAAATAAGGGGATGGAAAACAAGTACAGAGAGTCAGTTATCTAGTTTTGTCTTGCCAATATTTTTATTACTATATTCAAAATGAGATTTCGACCAAATCCTTTCAAAACAACGCATATTTGATTTTGGAAGAATTTTTTATGCAAAACTCCCATTTTCGGTAAAAATCTTGGATATCTAGTTCTGTACTGCAACTCTTCAATTATAACTTAAGAATAAAAGTGTGCGAAATGAAAAAAGTAGAAACTGTTGTATCACCTAGACAAATAAGTTTCTTTATACAACAATATTGTTTTGTTGAGCGCGTTTGGTTGATTTCAGAAAACATTTTGGTTGAATGAACAACATTTTTGTTTGTTTGCATGTCCGTGATCCTTATCCATGGTAATCCATTTACAATTTAAATTGTGCTGGGTCCTTTATGTCGCGGTGTTAAGCCATTTCGAGCGCGGATAGCACTCAGATGGGTGACAATCTGCGACTTACGACCAGATGTAGTCTATTCTTTGCTTTTTTAATTAATGCAGAGCGAGAGGTTTAACGCTGATTAGGATTGTGTACATTCGATGATAAGATACATCGAATGTCTTCCATCAAACTCGATCGTCGGAAAACCGGCTGAACTCGGGAGATGGTTTCCTGCAGTTTTCCTCTTCCCTGGCCAAACGCCCAGGCAACTGTGAGTACTTCTAATAAATTTGGATGCAGGCGCAGGTTATCACTGGTTGTAATGTAACACATACAGTGATTGTAAGTCCACCTTAGCAAAGAAAAAATTTATCTAGTGATGTGATGTCTGGCTGCATACATACCGAAGCTAAAGGACTTTAACGATACCAGATCAGCCAAAACATTTGCTTGGATAAACCACAGAGATAGTTATTATATGGTCAACAAAATATTTTGCTGACACAAATAAACTTTTTGATTGTTTTGAGGAAATCTTATCGTAGACGAAGTATTTGGTAGATTAAACAAAAAAATTGTGTTCGCTTAATCAAACATTTTGTTGGTTCAACCAAAATTTGGGTCATTCAAACAAATATTTTCTGGATGTAGTTGAATGGAGAGACGAAATTGCATAAAGAAACTGCATCATGCAATATGCAAAATCACTTGAGCACAATGTGTTGCAAATTTCGCTGCGAACTGCTGAATTTTACGAGGCTCATGGCTTCCGGACCGTTACTTTCGAGCTGCGTTTCTGCTTGAGTGGTGCAATTGTAGTCTTGAGAAATCACATGGTGAAGACGAAAGCTTGGAATAATTGTCTTGTATGCAATGCGACCAGACACGCACCATACGATTACATCAGTTACATCATTCGCTGGATTATGAATTATTATTCCAGTTTCCCCTTTCAACCGATTATCCAATGATTTCAGTTTGGTCTTGAATTTTGTCTTCTAACTATTAGGTCTACCGTCTCAATCTTTTGCATGGAGATGTGAAAAAATACTGGAATGATCATCATGGTGTTGCTATGCAAAAACGTGACAATATAGGCCTTTTGATTAAAAAATTATCAAAATGTACTCAAATTTGGTTCAAAACCAGCATACAGGTAGGAAATTTTCTGAAAAAGCGAAAAAGTGTCTTAACCAACTACTAGGATCAACGTTGAAGAAATTATTACAAACTTAATTTAAAACCAACGTACGAAATTGAAAATTTTCAAAAAGAAAAAGAACAATCTTATCACAATATTCTCTTAAAATAATGCTAGAAACCCTAATGGAAAATTTTTGTACAACCAAAATTACAGGAAAGTTAAAAAATGTTCTATTATTAGGACGAATTCTGTACTTTTTTTGTACTTTATTGTATATTGTTGTATTTTATTGAAGTTTCAATTTCCTACAAGAATTTACGAGAAAAGTATAACTACAAGAATGTACAGGAATTTACAGGTTTTACAGCCAAACAGTTACTCTTTTTGGACCTAGGATAACAAATATTTAGAATACTGTAATGAGATAATTTTAAATTAAGATATGTACATGATCGCTATTACCAAAAAAGCTTCTATGTTTAAACTTTAAAGGAATGGTAGAATATAAAAAGGCAATAATCAATAATCGTTAATTACCAACAAAAAACTTTACTTTTGAAGTGTTTTTTCTAAATATATAGCAATCGAATGGACACAATATATGTCATTTGAAATTATGTCTTTACAATGTTCTCAATACTTGTCATCCTAGGTGGAACAAAAACAACTTTTCGACTGCTGAATAAAAATTGAACAATTGAGAAAAAGTTGATCGAATTGAAGTTAAAAATTAAAAATTTTGCAGTTCAACGGCTTACAATTAACAATTTTTCATTCGAAAAGTGTTAAAAGCTTCCATTTTATACGCCTAAGTTATTGAGCGAACTAAAAAATGTTTAAGCTTTGATTTTAAGAGTTAAAAATTCAAAAGTATTCTTGTTTTAGTGTTTCAATTTGCAGTTTAGTTTTTATAACATCAAATTTGAAGAATTGCATCTTCAAGAGTTCGAATCTTTTAATTTCGATGATCCTGGCCAATTCTATCTCAATTGTTTAATTTTAATTTGAAGTCAAAAAGTTTTTCTTTTTCGACCTAAAATAACAAATATTGAGAACATTGTGAAGAAATAATTTTAAGTGACATACATAGTATCCGATCGATGGCTACATATTTTAAAAAAATCTTCAAACGTAACGTTTTTTGTTGTTTAATAACGATTATTCATTATTGTCATTTGATATTCAACCATTCCTTTAAAGTTTAAGCATAGAAGCTTTTTTTGCAATATCGATAATGTACATATCTTAATTCAAAATGATAAAATTGCAATATTCAAAATATCTTTCACCCTAGGTCGAAAAAGAACAACTTTTTAACTGCAAAATCTGTAAATTCTTGTAGATTCTTGTGGTTTCAAATTCAGTTGTGTTTTTTTTTCGTAAATTCTTGCAGGTAATTAAAATTCCAATAAAATATAACAATATCAAATAAAATACAAAAAAGTACAATATTCGTCAGAATAATAGAAAAAAGTTGTACTTTTGTGTAATTTTGGTTGTAATTCATTGTATTTATTTGTAGATTTCTGTCAAAATGGTTTCACTTTTTTGTACTTTTTTTTTGTACAGTTTTCTAATATTTCAACTTTTTTGAATGAAAATGATGTAAACTCCTGTAGTTTTCTATGAGACCTTGTATATTTTTACAACAAAATAAAAAAAAAATTAATAAAAAGTTATACCAATTTTTGAATTGTAGAAACTTATACTTTATTGTTGATTTTTTTTACTTTTCTAGAAGAAAATATAAGGAAAAATGAGCTATTCGTATTTAATTATATTTTTTTCATAAATTTTATACATTTTGTTACAAAAAAGTACATGTTTGAACAAAAAATTACAATTATAGAAATGTTGTACATTCTTGTAAATATGTTTTCCGACAGGGTTTATTATAAAAGTGTTGCATTTATTAATTTTTGTTCAGTACGGAAAAATTTTCCCCTTTTTTGAAAAATTTTCCCCTTTTTTCGAAAAAGAATTCCATTATTTTCCCTAAAACAGGGTGCATAGCCTTTCATCTATTCCTCTGTGTTTCCCCTTTCTCAAATTCTCTTTTTTTCCCCTAATTTCGAAAAACTTCTTCCTTTTGCTCTTTTCTCTTCAAATATATGATACTTGAACATACAATTCTTCATTTCATATCTACAAAATTATTCTATTCAAAACTAGAATATGCTATCGCTAGTAGTGAAATTTTTTCTTTACATACAGAATTTTCCATTATAATTAATTCAACTTTTTTTAATTTGACTTATTTCAAACGAAACTAGTCAGGATTTGAATTAAACTTTAAAAGTGAACATCTTTTGTTGAATCTGCACAAATTAAATATTTTTGAAATTCACTGTAATGAAGTACGATGGTCTTTCTGTATACATTGAAGATTCTTTAGTTTGAATTTGAATAACGATTGTCATTATGTTACACATATTATGAAAATTATTGTTTGATTATAGCAAAATTCAAACAAGAATTACAAGATTTACAATCGGTCATTACATTTTTCTATTAAACACAAATTTAATAAGTTCTAGAAGTAAATTATTAGACTAATATATTATTAGAGTTAAATATTCTTTCTTTAAATATACATTCCGTATAATATTTAATTAATGTAAAGATTTACTCCGTTTTACTTTGTACATTAAAATTTTTTTTAATCGATACTTCTTGTAGGGCTTAGAAAATTCAAAAAATAAGTGTTTGAAATTGAACAATTTTGATTTTGTAATATTAGACAATTTCTAGACGTTTTTAATTCAAAAAATTCTGAATTATCAATTGTACATGTGAATTTTTCAAATATATATATATATAATTTTTACTCTAAATTTTAAAAAGTTTGTATTCAAAATTTAACGATATGTGACTAACAATATTTATGGAAGCAGTTAGGATCTCCAGATACGTAAAAATATTGGCATTCATGAAAATATAAAAATGACGTAAGTAAGAGTTTTTTCAAACATATCTTACTAATTAGAATTAATCATTTCTCAAACTATTTAACTAGTTGGAAAGATTTTCAAAACTCTTAATATTGAAAAATTTGTTGTTATGGATTCTCAAGTTTTCATGTTTTTAATATTAGGAAATAAGAAGCTAAGGAAATGAACGAGCGGATTGCGCGCGTGAATTTCATTTTAAAGGTTTTTTTTTCATAAATTTATTGAATAATTTTAATTTGATTTTTATGCAAGAAATTGCAAATGATTTTAACTTATTATAATAGATTCTTACAATTTCAAGAAATTTTAAAGAATTTCTAGAGAACGTAAGGGTATAAAATTAATTTTATTTCAAACGATTACTGCGGTTATAAAAAATTCCAAAGAATTTCAAGAGATTCCCAGTAAACCAAATTTTTGTTATGGATTTTTAATAATGTTTGTTTTTAATATCAGAAAATAAAAGTCTAGGAACCTAAACCCATGCGTGTATTTTATTTTAATGGGTTATTTTTTAGATAAATTTAATGAATAATTTTAGTATAATATATATATCCAAGGAATTTCAAACGACCTTTACTTGCTTTAATGGATTTCAACGAAATTCAACATTTCTAAGGAAATTTTAAGAGATATCGATTCAAAAAATTGCAAATTCATAATATTAAAAATTTGTTGCTATAAATTTGTAAATACTTTATGTTTTTGATATTTGAAAATAAAAACCTAGGGACGTGAAAGCGCGCTTTGCGCGCATGCATTTTGTTCATCGGAGGGGGGGGGGGGGGAAGATAAACCTAATGAATAATTTCAATTTAATTTATATCCAAGGAATTTTAAATTATTTCTACTTTCATTAATCTCAAGGGATATGAAGGACATAAAAAGATTTCAAAAGAATTTTGAGGGATTTCGCTTGAAAAAAAATGTTGAACTCTTAATATTAAAACAATTGGTTGATATGGATTTTTAAATACTTTATGTTTTTATTATTAGAAATTTAAAATACAGGAATGCAAACCCGCGCATCGCGCGCGTGCATTCTCTTTCAACTGAGAGTTTGAAGGTAAATTTAATGAATAATTTTAATTTAATTTATAGCCAAAGGAGCTTAGATGATTTCCACTTTTTTAAAGGATTTCCACGATTTCGGTGGATTTTATCGAATTTTTAGAAAACTTAAGGGAATAAATTAAATTTTATTCAAAGGGATTTCTACGTATTTCAACCATTTCAAGGGATATAAAGAAGGTACACAAATTTCTAAGAATTTTAAGGATTTCAAGTTATTTAAAAAAATGCCAAAGAATTCCAAGATACACAAGAGACCCGATATAACAGCAGTTTTGGGTGTTGCCTCGCACTGGCCTTGCTTGTCAATCGGTACCTTCGAAACGTAAGAAGTCAGGGCCGCCTGAACCGTTTCCATAATATTGCGCAATATACTTGATTGAGTACTTGCGCACTGTGTTCCTTCCGCGGCGTGAGTCGCAACCGCCTCTCCCCCTGCCCTCTGAGAAACAGCATGGGCCAGCTGTTCTAGGAATTGGTCAATCGGATGCTCTTCTATGGGAGCTCTTGTGTATTTCTTTTCATCAAATTTTAGAACCCTCGATGTAAAAAAAAATTTGTTGTAATAGATTTTTGAATACTTTATATTTTTAACATTAGAAAATAAAAATCTAGGAACGTGAACGCCAACTTGGCGCATGTGCATTTAGTGCTAGTGTAAAATATTTTAGGCGCTTAATTAGAACTATTTTAAATTTGCTTTTGAGAGTACTAAAAAGTGTTGTTTTCGATTTAAATACAAAATATTGATAACGAGAACAATTTAAAACATGAAGATTGTTCATTTAACTAATTTGATGTTTTTCAAGCTGTTTTATATCATCCTGAATGGTTTTTCAAAGACTCAAGTACATAAAATCACAACAAAATTCTTTAATGTCAGATTTCATTGAAAAAACCTTTAACGTTATTAAAATACTATAAAATTCCTGATGAAAAGATTTTTTTTCTAAAAAAAAAACGTGTTTTGCTCTTTCACCTATTTTTTCCCTTTTTCGTGATCCCTGATAATATTCTGAACCATTTCGGAACGTTATTTATCGTAAATTTAATTGGGAACCTGTCAGCCGTACACTGTTAATTTGATGTCTAAAGACTTAAGACTAAAGAGTTAACCACGTTTACCCTCGGCGGATAAGTTCGGCAAAATGCACCCGGAGCATTGGGCATTAAGCATTTTATAGACTCTGGAACACAAATTGTTTTCGAGTTTTCGTGAAACGTCATTAGTGGTCGTATTTTCGCCTCAGGAGATTGTCGACTTACGTGTCGCAAAATCAACTCACCTGTCGATTGAAGTGAAGGGTAACAGGCAACCCGACATGGTGAAAATGCTCTGAAAAATCAATCAAAGTCTTATCTATATCCTTTCTAACATTGCAAGATTTTTCTCATTTTAGTCACTTGGGAAAACTACTCTTAACTTCAAAAAATATTTTTCAATAAATATGGTTAGGGAGCGTCCATTTCTTATGTAAATTTGCTGTTTTGAATTTTTTGTTAATATGGCAATTAACACCTTTTTTCGCAGTTGAAATTATTTTCCATACTATAATACACATTATAATCTATCTATATCTGAGACCTCGGTGGCGCAATTGATTAACGTTCCAGTCATGGATAGTGGCGCTCCCGGTTCAAATCCGGGCTGAGGTAGATTTTTTCTTGTTCTTCAAAAATTATTTGCCCGAAGTAACCGTTTCAACATCAAAATTCTTATTAGAAAATGTAAAAACTTAGATGTTAAACTCTTTAAACGGTAGCAACGTCATCCAAATATTAATTATTACCATAATATCATTATTTGTATAATTTCTTTTTTTGTAAGGGAACGTTAATTAATTACGTAAGGATCATTTTCGAAATTTTTGACTTCCTCCCCTCAATTGTAATGATTCATAAGATTTTTGTGACTTTTACTCAATGCATAACAAATATATCAATTATTTTCACTGCAAACGGCATTCCAAACGTTTTTAAGGGATTACAGATTCTTCATCTCCATCACATTTTAATCGCCTACATAACTAATTTAAAAGTATTTTAAGAGATTTCGAAAAATTTAAAAAGAAGTCAAAGGATTTCAAAGGATATCAAAAGATACCAGAGTATTTTAATGAATTTTGAAGGATTTTAGGGGATTTTCATGGGATTTGAAGGGATTTAATGAGATTCAAAAGATTTAAGGGGACTTCAAAAAACTTTAAGGAATTTTAAAAGATTTTTGGAGATTTAAAGGGGTTTCGATGATTTCACAAAATTTCAAAGAATTTTAAGAGATTTCAAAAGATTCAAAAGTATATATATCTACGGATTTTAGAGAATTTGGCAAGATTTCAAAAGATTGATCAGCATTTCAAAGTATTTCCGAAAATTATTAAGGATTTTAAGAAATTTCGAGGAAAATTTAATGGCTTTTGAATGATGTTTATAAATTTTTATATATTTTCAGGAATTTCAAGAGATCCTGAAAGATTCCCATGGTACTTAAAGATTTAGATTCATTTTAAAGGGATTTCATAAGATTTCAAGGAATATCAAAAAATTTCAAAGAATTTAAACAGATTTTAAGAGATATAAAGGGGTTTCGATCGTTTCAAGATATTTCAAAGGATTTTAGAAGTTTTCTAAACATTCCAAAGTATATTCATGGATTTAGAGATTTCGTAAAATTTCAAAAAATTTACAGTATTTCAAAGAATTTTCGATTATTATGAATGATTTTAAAGGATTTTGAGGAATTTTAATGTCTTTTAAAAGACTTTTAATGGATTTCAATATATGTTAAGGGATTCCAAGACATGCGGAAAGATTCCCACGGATTTCAAAGATTTCAATTGATTTAAAAACGATTTCCAAGATTTCGAACGATTTAAAAAAATTTCAAAGAATTTTGTCGGATTTTAGGAGTTTTGAAGGATTTCGATGATTTCAGGGAATTTGACAGGATTTTAAGAGATTTCAAAATATTCCAAAGTATATGCACTGATTTTAGTTTAGTTTAGCTTAGTTTATTAACGGTATGCATACACCTTTTACAATACAGTGATTAAGAAGTAATAATAATTAACCATCTAAGTTTGTATTATAAAGTAACTTAAAGTAAATGAATTCAAACTGAAATTTTCAACCGATAAATTTAGTATCGCAACATAAATAATATCGCTAAAGTTTGTGCTTAAACAGGGAGATCGGTCTTATAGTCGGAAACGAAAAATTAAATCGTTGTGATAAATTCCCTCTAAGATTGACTAAAGATATCAGCATCAAATTATATGTTATTAATACAGTTGAACGATCTACAAACTTCTGAAAGCGTTGAGTGGAAGCCATAATCAGTTTTATGGTCTGGTCTTTTAAACAGTACATTATGCCTCAAAGTTTTCGATGCTATCTAGAATGAAATCTGTGGCAGTAACGCAGGACTATCGATTATTTCATTTACTAATTTGTACAGAAATATTAGACCTGCTTGTGTTCTTCTACTCTCCAGTGATTCAAGGTGTACAAACTCTGAAACACTAATTAAGTAACCTGACTCCTTTGGTATCCTTAATTTAAAAGCTACCGTACGCATAAAACGATTCTGAATAGATTCAAATTTCTCTTTGTGATTTCTCTGATAAGGAGCCCAGATAATCGACGCATATTCCAAGATTGAACGCACTAAGGATGTAAATAACATTTTCAAAGTAGAAATTTCTCAAGATTCGCTAGATACTCGGATAATAATACCGAGTAGTTTCGATGCTTCGGGGGAAAAAAAATTGGAAACTTGTTGATTGAAAGAAAGATCTTTGCTAAAAATGATTTCTATGTCGCTAATGTTCGTTACAACTTGGAGGACAGTTTCATCAATTTGATAACAGTAATTAATATTTTGTTCTTTGCACGAGAACGTGATGGCATGATACTTTTTTACATTCATCAACATTCCATTATCGTAACACCATTGAATAATGCAATCCAAGTCTCGCTGAAAAAGCCTGGCATCTTTGATCGATCCTATTCAACAGAACAGTTTTAGGTCGTCGGCGTATAACAAAAATTTGGAAAATTTTATAACGCGTTTGATATCATTAATGTAGATAAGGAATAATACTGGTCCCAGATGAGAACCCCGAGGGACACCCGAGGCTGGATAATAGCAGTTAGATTCGAAAGTACCATGCTTCCCATACTGAGATCTGTCCTTCAAGTAGCTCCCAAATCATTTTAGCATTGCTCGATTTACGCCATAAGCCTTCAACTTTGGTAACAACAAATCATATGGTTAACGCGATCAAATGCTTTAGTGAGATCTGTGTATATGGTGTCCACTTGGTAACCTGAATATAAACATTGAGTAAGATATTGTGTGAACTCAGCGAGGTTTGTTACTGTGGATCTCTTTGGGCGAAAACCATGCTGTTCCTCAATAAAAATATTTTTTAAATAATACTGAACACGATCAGCCATAATATTATCGAGGATTTTTGAAGCAACATTCAATATGAAAATTGGCATATAATTCTGTACATGTTGGCGGGAGCCCGTTTTGTGTACAGGAATTATTATTGAGGACTTCCAACGTTTAGGAAAAACTACAGATTTTAGGGATTTATTATGTTGTACAGTCAGTAGTTGCGAAGGAACAGGATCGCATTCGACAAAAAACCGAGGAGGTATTCCATCTGATCCTGCGCCCTTATGCGGGTCAAGATTCGCGATTTAATCATATACTTGCTGCGAAGTTATTTCTGAATTAGATATTACATCATTATGCATTTTAATAATTACCGGTTTCAGAAGTGCGTTTTCGATGTGTATAGATTTAAAGTATGCAGCAAAGGTATCTGCAATTTCTGTGCCATTGTGCACACTCGTATCTTTGTGAATTAGATTGTTAGGAACCACTGACCCACTACGTTTATTATTTACGAAGCTCCAGAAGACCCCAATATACTGTTCGATATTATTTTCTATTTTACTAATGTAGTTAGCGTGGAGATTAGCGCTTATACGATTATATTCCAATATTAACGAACTAAGGGACTCATAATCTATCAGAACTTGGCTCTGCTTAAATATTTTATATGCAATTTTTTTGTGGCAAACCAATTTTTTCAATTTTAAGTTAAACCATCTAGGATACGCAGATAAGAAAACTTCTTTCCTAGAAACATGCTTTTGGATCGCAAAATTTTGGTGATAGTAGAAATGTTTAATAGACGTCTTAATGTCCTTATCATTCAGTTCGGAGTGCCAGTTCACCGTAGCTAGGTATTCCTGAATCGCTGTGTAATTTGAATTCTCAAAATCAAGAATAAAAAAATCAGTCACTTTAGAGAGTGATTCTGATTGTTTAATGTAAATATTTAGAGGAGGGTGAAACACGTCGCAGCGAACTAAAGGATCTATAGCGACCTGAGTATCCAGCTGTTTAATATTTGTAAACATTAAATATAATAGATTACCTTTATTGTTTGTCAACTCATTCACTTGATTTAAATTTAAAAATCCAAAAGTGTTAGCAACTAATTCAGCAGCGGCCGAAATGACGTTATTAACCGGATGTAATAACTCCATTGAAACACTCATCTCATATATCATTAAACCAACAAATTCCGGGTAAATTATAATCACCCGTTACCAGAACGTTAGCATGGGGAAACATATTAATTATGCTATCTGTTGTGGTTGTATGTTTTAAATAGATGTCATACGAAGAAGCTGGAGGAATGTACACGGAGCTTATTATGTATTCCTTGTAAGCAGTCTGTATTGTAACAAAAATTTGTTCAATAGATTTGTCTGAAATTGAGATTATGCTACTACATAGTTTGTTACTTACTGCAATTAGTACACCCCCACCTCTTACATGTACGCTTGAAAATGCATATCTATCTTTTCTAAAAATACAATAGTTGTTAAGACCCAGTTCAGCGTCATTGATGCCTGGATGCAGCCAAGTTTCAGTCAGAACTATGACGTCCCAATTAGATGACGATAAAACGACTGAGTTGCAAAATTCACGTAATTTAGTACGAAGTCCACGTACATTCTGGTAATACACGGTGATTTCAGTAGTCGACGAGGCATCCGACGTTTCCAGTGTGACATTCTTCAGTTTTTTGATTTCTTGGAGGAACGGATGTCAACGATTTTAGGAATTCCGTTAAAAAATCGAATGGTTTTGTCCACGTGGCCGTTACTGTGAAGATCCCGCAGTTCCTGTTTTATTTTCTTCAAGTAGTTCCTTTGCATCAATGTTTGGTCAGCGTGGAAAGTGTATGGTCCGTCGTACTTATGTTTGTTACGCAGAAACTTGCTACCTGAAGATTTTTAAACCCTCTAATGATGTCTCAGTTTTTTCGAAAATGCTCGAGAGCATGCTTTTATCTGCTGCAATTCTCATTTCCGCAGTAGTAGCAAGAGATTCCGGTATACCATAAAAAATGACGTTTTTAGGTCTATTTTGGCGTTCAAGAACTTCTGTTACTATATCATTTGTTTCAGGGGTCTAATTTATATTCTCCATGTCCGTTAGAGTTGTGTCTACATTAGGGTGTCCTAAAAAAACACAATGTTCTTTTTTTTATGACGCACCCCCTAGACTTGTTCTATTTCGTGATAAAATAATTGCATATTTTTATTTTCTTTTTAAAATAATTTTAAACCGTGGTCCTAGGGCCTTAAAGTGTCCCAAAATGATAAAAATGATTAATTATTGTTAATTTTCGTAAATATAATAATTGTTTGCCAGGGAGTGGAACTGTTGGTATCATACGCTCAGGAAAAAAAATATATATTTTTCCAATTAATAATAATATATAACTGCGAAGTTCAGAATTCATTTAAGAAATTAAACAATTTCTTAATTCTTCTAAAAAAAAACAATTTTACAGAAAACATCAAGCTTGCAGACGAGAAGTGAGGTTTGTAAAATTTTCCCCTGATTCTGTTTTTTTTATTATATGTGTCTTTCTTTTCGAAGGATATTTTTATCACGTGCAGGAAATTCTTCAATGTGTCCTTGGATTCCCAGATAAAGTGCCTGCATAAAATGCCTACCTTGTCATTTTTAGTCAGCGACCGGTTGAACCATTGCATTAAAGCCACAACTCTTTCTGCAGGGTCGTTGACAACTTTTAATGTACTAACGACGTCGAAACTCTCAATGTAGTGTTTGTTGATAACCCAGAGAGCAGGATCTGTGTTTAAGAATGACGAATTCAATTGCATAATATCGAGTCCATATACGTACTTGGAAGATCAGTAGATTTAACTTGGTTTTCAGTAAAATATAAGGTTCTTTTTTCTGCGTGTAAGTCGTCTTTCTTCGGTAGAAGTACAGTGCATTGTAACACCAGCCACTGCGAAACAGGCGTCTTCGATTTCAATTATGACGTGAAGATGCGGGCCAGATATTGGTGTTTAGATGTTAACTTCTTCCACCAAAAGTTATTGATACTATCTGGTCCTGCAGCGGAGAAGTTCTTCGTGCTTCTCAGTGCTTTCTTCTACTCTTCAAGAGGGATTGATGGACATTCCTCCTTAGATGTTATCAGGCTGTCGCAATGGTCCTTGAAGAAGATCATATTATCTGTGTTTTCCTCCAATTGTAGTTGGACCTCGTAAGCCTCTCTTTGAAAAGTGTCGACCTCATTGTGTTTGAGCGGATATTTGACAGAAACAGGGAGCACGCTTTAGAGGCGCAATAGGTCAGAGTGAAAAACTGTTGATTCTCCCAGACGGCAGCAAGTTGGTAGGATTTGGAGACCATACTCTTAACTTGTGCACAATAGAGTTAGTCGACATCCTCGAATAAAGGCTCAACAAGTATATGAAACGAGTCAAGCGCTGGCTGCATGGGATGGTACACTTGCGCACGCTTACGCTATGTGTTTTTTGTTCTCCCAGAATACCGCTGTATAAATGCAGAAAAATGCATTATATTCTGAAAAATTTTTGTTTAGAAATTCTCGAGGGTTAACTTCCCGCATCCCCTTATTCTTGCATCAAAATATTGACACAAGGAGTTCATGAAACAGCAACTTAAAAAAATTTAAATCTCTCTTTCCTGTTGCAGAGTTAAGTTTGCAGTTCGACTGTTTACCGAATGGTGAACCTATTCCTGGTATTCCTCGCGGCAGATCTTCTTATGAAAGAAATGATTCACCTGATAGGTATCTTGTTCCTGGCGAGCCTTCTGTTCGTATCAGGTCCAAGTCTCCTCCTCTAAGGACCCTTCCTGCAACGCCTCATCTTCCTTCGACGACCACAGCTCCTCTTATACGGCTTCCTTCTTCTGACGGATTGGGATTTGGGCTTGATCAAATGAGATTTATTCGGCTTATTTCCATTACAAATCCACACCGGATATTCGAACTTCGAAAATATACTTTTCCTGACAGTAAACGAATTAAAATAAGAATAGGGCCAAGTATGTACACGGCTGTGGCAAACCAGGAACGAATTGTTCTATCCACATCCGATGGTAACGTCTTTGCAATTTTGGAGAATTCTGATGTACTTGCTGGAATTTATACTCGTCAAGAAAGAAGTCGACAATACGCTAGCATACGGGCGAAAATAAACATGGAAAGCGGGATGATTACTCCATTAACGGGAGAAGAAGTCAAAGAAACTCCAGTAGGTGTTCGCCGCCCAATCAGGATGAACTTTATAATAGAGCATATAAACCCTCGTATACAAAATATTCTACACTATTAATTTTTAAAGAATAATTTTAAACTAAAATATATTGTTTGTCATCCAAATTTGGATCAAAATGTCTTATGTCTCTGGTAATTACATTAAAAAGTCCACGTTTTATGGCTTTCGAGGCTTAAATTTTTCGTTAATACGCCAGCTAGTCTTTTTTCTATGTTATATGTCTCCCTGAGAGCGAGTGCCATCCAGGAAAGTGAAATTATCTCCCAGTAGTACCGCGATTGGGTACGTTGGAATTACAATGACGGACCTGCTAAAGCCTTGTGTGTTCATAGGGCATGAAGCATACATGTACTGCATACGTGTATGAAATGTATAATTATATGAAATGTACAAAAGTGTAGAAAAGGTCAGTCTCGCGGTTAAAAAGCGAGGGTAAATGTCAATTATTTGCTATGCTCCATATATATGACTCTGATTAGGAGTGAGTTTTTCCCTCCAGGGAAAATGTTTTTTTTTCTCCTACCTCTCCACTGTGTTTGTTCCTCCATTTTGATGAAGGGGAAGAGTATTTTCTGAGGTTTATGGTATCCCTGAGGTGAAATTGTCAACGGATGATATCTGCTTTACGGAATGACAACGAACATCGATAGACGCAGACGCGCGACACTGGCGGCGAATGCGCCGTAGCTGATTCTTTCACTAAAAAGCCGATATAGAACATAATTGTATGTACGAATCGTTGCGGATGTAGTGATGAGACACACTTGCAGTCGACGCATGCGCGATGGTAAGCCGGTAGGGATTATCAAATGAAGGAAGTTTATATATTTTTTATTATATTTTTCGATTTTATTATATTTTATGTAATAACGATCATCAAAATTACTAATAATTTACTTCACACATTTAAATTTTTTATTTCGTTACACAAGCTACCGTTATACTAGGTACAATTTTTCAAAAATTGATATACATGTTAAAGTACACCGAATTTTTGGGCGACTAAACTAATTTTGTAGGAAAAGCCTTGTCCGTTACACCAACAACATTTTACTTGTACGAACGCATTTTTTTATTTGTATGAAGAAATAACTTTGATACCATTACAAATGAGAAAGGGGACATTAAATAAGATTCTTCCTTAAAGCTTAAGCTTTTTTTGTTCCTAAATAAAAATCTACTGTAATGTTACGTCCTAGCGACCTAAACGGCCAAATTCCTAATTTGACAACAAAGCCTATTTCCCTATTATTGTTCCTTCATTCACTTAACCATTTCTAGCAAAGTGGGACAAGTACAAGCCAAATGAATTGAAATGGAATATATTTGATAACGATTTATTAAATGAAAAATTACCATTAATGTTGACCCTTTCATACAATGAATTGACCTGCGGTGCATCCTTGTTCCTTTTAAGCGTGGATCAATTGATATTCACCCGTACTAAATTTTGTTTTGCTGGGTAAAAACTAAAAACATCCCACGTAATCCTTATGGTATTCCGAACTGGTATTACAAACTGGTAGATGTAAACAAAGTTCACTTGCGATGGACTTCATGGTACTTCAAGTATCACGCAGGTTCCAACTGACTTATATTCTGAAACAAAAAATTGATACGCAAACTGACACCAGCGGCAGTAGTAAGCAGCGAGAAATTGAATTGAATATCAGTAGGGGGGACCGGGGCGAGTTGAACCAGTACGTTTATCTTCGAAAGTATTCGTCATGAGGCGCCATCAAATTAACTCGTAGTGAACTACTTGAAACTTGAATTTTCCCTAAAGTGATTTTGTTTACCTGTTCCGTTGTCCAAAGTTATCCTAAAAAACTTATTTTCGTCGCTCGTAACTACATTTTAACAAGTTTCAATTTTTTCGATCCCAAGCTCTCTGTAAACCATATTAATTTCAAACAATTGTCCTGCTCGATTTAGTATACCTTTAAGTATATCATTCTTCAAGGATTTGAGCTTTTATTTTTAGCAAAAACAAAATTTCATATTGTTTAATGTCAATCACATATCGGGGCGAGTTGTACCACTTGCATATTGTGCGAGTTGGACCACTAAAATTCATGGTATTATTTGCATGTTGTACTGATGCTTCTATCAGAGACAAATTGAAAGCCAAAAAAGAAAAAAGAGAATGGAAACTGCCAGAAAAAACATTTTAAAGGACTTTTGTAACTCAAAAGAGGCTACAGAGAAAAAAGAAACGCGGAAGAAAGGAAGACCAAGAAATAAGTATAAATGTAAAAGAGCAGGACAAAAAAAAATGATAAAAAAGGCTTTACTCCTCTAAAAAGGTATGTATTGTTATTAATGATTGAAGATTTGAATCACGATTTTAGAATTATTGACTCCGCTAAAGTATGTACAACAACAACCGCCCCGCATGTATGTACAACTCGCCCCGGGCCTGGGCCGAGTTGAACCATTTTCCGTATCACCTAATTTCGTTTTCAATGAAGTCAGTTATCAAATCAAACTGTTGACACTTGGAGTTATATAAGCCTAAGGTATACAAAACAAGGTAACAATAATATGTTTTAAAAAAGTTCGTCACAAGGAGTATAAAAAATCTAAAAATGAAAAATGGTTCAACTCACCCCAGTCTCCCCTACTTCCGATTTTAAGACACTAATCGTGCTGAATTTGAAGAAAAACCAAAAAGTAGTCTTTCCTCTTCAAAGTTTAGATAATTATCAAGTAAAAACTGGTGCATCATTTAATGAGATGAATAAATGGACAACATTCTTCAGATTTATTGCCGGTAAACAATCCCTGCCTGCATATTATAGCAAACATATTTCTCAAGAATCAGAAAAGTTACAAGATGTTGACAAACATGGCATATTGAAATTTGAAACTGAAAATAAGGCAACGAAAGAAAAAAGACCTATTTGGTCTGATGCAGGGGAACTACTGCAAACTGTTGTGAAAAAGCGAACTCTGTTTAGTAATTACTTCCTTAAAGTTGCAGCCGATTGTGCTGAAGGTTTTTTCAAAATCTGCGTGATAGTACTCTCAGAAAATTATTCACCTGATTTAGAGTCACACAGCGATTCACTTATTCAATTAATTTATTTTCGAATACCAACGAGTCTTGACCAGCAGCACGTTAGATCGAGCTGTGACTTTTGTGTCTATCAGGTATTATTTTATAATGTTAAGTCTATCATATGTGTGCTTTTTTTTATTTCCGTGAAAAAAGGTTCAATAAGTTTTTTTTGTAATAACTTGTTTTAGCGTGGTGCTTTTTTTATACCATTTTTAAATGTGAAAGTGTTCATTTTTATAAACTTCTTCGGCCACGAAATGCATCTGGTGAGGTGACTTGGCGAGGATCGACTCTAATCATTCAATCTGACTACATATATGACTATGGGAGCGTATATGATTCTCTAAATCCCGATATCTGATTTTGTACTGGAGGGCTAATTCCAAAATCAGCAAAATCAGCGAGAACTTCGCGCCTCCACTGTCAAACCGCTTCACCAGCCGATTGATAAGTAACCCTTCAACAAATATATTTTGACTATTTTGAAATACTATAATTTCAAATAGTCGGATAATTTTAACTTTTTTTATCTGGAGTGTCGATTTTAACATTGTAAATCGTCATTAAAAAAGGGATGGAGACTTAATTTTAATTTTCGCACATCGTCTCGTTATTTTTATTATAAAGGATTTTCATATGTATCTGTTTTTTGATTGGGTGAAGAAATGCCGATTATTGTGTGTGTGAGTAAATTTGCGTATTGACAAATTTCAATTATCCGTACAATTGTCTCAATTAGGACTCGTTATCATTTGCTATGACATATTTATCTTGATTGAATAATAAATCTAAATTATTATATAAAAGAACTCATGCCTTCTTTGTTTTCTGTTTGTGAATCTGATTGAATCTCATTAGGATAGCCTTTTCAAACTCAATTAAATTTTAGAACACCAAATAAATCAAAATCTAATGTATTCGAAGTAAACAAATATAAAAAGTACGTAACGACCAAGAAAGATCCGTTACAATGGGCTAGATTTTTTTTGTGAATCAAGGTTCAATAATCACATTCCTCGAGTTCTGAAAATGCTACAACCATGCATTAATGATTTTTCTGAAAAAATGAATTCATCATATTTTGTTCCCTTACTCCACACCCAATTAATTTTAATTATCCACATGTAATAGGAATTGTAATTTTTAATAAACTGAATTTAGACTGACGTAACAGTCATATCACTCATAAAAGTGTGGACAACTTCTAAGTAATAGTAATAGTAAATAAATAATGGCAATAGTTATTTTTTTTGTAAGAATTTAAATTTTATAAGTAGATTGAAAATAATTCCTTCAAATTTTTAAGTAATTATGCAAATTTAGATAGTAATTATACACTTTGATATTCAATTCATTCTATAAAGCGCTTCACTAATTATTTAAACAAAAATTGAATTATTCATTGGTTAAAGAGTCATATTTTTTGGTCAAATTTCAATCCTTTATGGTAGAAAACGCATTTTTCTTGGTCGAAGATTCATGTTTTTTTGTTGCAAATTAACTCTTACGTTCAATATTCCATTTTTCGGGTTGAAAAATGGTTTTTGGTTTGATTTAATCCTTTTTTTAAGTATTGGGCTATTTCGTTGAAAATTAATGTTTGTTGCTTGAAAATTCAACTATTTTGATAAAAATTGACCTTTTTTTTAAATTCAATAACTTGTTAAAAAGTCATCTTTTTATGTTAAAAATTCAACTATTTTCTCAAGAACTTAACTATATTTTTGAAAATTTCACCATGTTTTTGAAAATTTAATCATTTTTTTTTGCAAATTAATTTTCATTTTTTTTTAATTCATGTATTATATATTAATGTTTTTCGTCGGAAAGAATTGAATTTTCAACAACTTAGATTGTCTTTCTCAAAAACATGAATGAATTTCCTTGAAACCATTTTTTTGATAAATCGCATATTTTTTGTTTTAATATTGAAAAATAACATTAAGAATATATAAACTAAAATTTTTGGAAAAACGAAACGAAATACGGAAAAATATGATACTACAAAAGTTGCTTACCCAAAAAAGATCTACAAATTTGTTGTCAATTATTTATAGTTAGGACCCGTAGTTTTTGTTTTAATCGTAAAAAGTAGCATTTCAAAAAATTAAAATTTTGGGAAATACGACACAAGGTATGAAAAAAATTAATAAACAAAAATTGTTTATATAAAAAGATAGACAAATCTTTTATTAATTAATTTTTGAATCGTAAAAAATAAAATTGAAATTAAATGATTGGTAACGGTAAAACTAGTTCTTTCAAAAGCACAATCGGGGTAATCTCGTTTAACTGATATTGTCAGTTAAGACACGAAATAAGATGGAATGAAACAAATCTTTGGGTTTTTACAATAGGACTTGGTTACTTTGCGTCTTGAATAGTTAAAACTAGTTTTAACAAATGATCATAGTAATTTCACGTTTTTATTAGCTAAAACTAGTTTTAACTGAATTCGGGTTAAAACGGTGACATAGATACACATATAAATTGTGATATCCGTTTTAATGAATTTAGCAACGCAATTTTTATTATTGACACTAGCTAATGAAATGTAAATATCTCAGAAGGTAAAGCTTGATGCCTATAATTAGAGTCTATAAAATAAAAACTTTCCACTGTTGACAAAATTCGTCATTAGTACCTTAATCAGTTTATCATCTACTTGAAAACAATGAAGATCGTTTATACTCTTGTCTTTACCTTGATAATCGTCTTCAATTTTATTGGTAAATACAATAATTTATCTATAATTTTTTGAGATATTGTTAAGCTTTTCACAAATAACAATTTTGATCGACGTAATCCGCATTCTATGCGGATCGCTATTTCTTCCAAACTCTATTTTAATTTATTAATATAATCTGTCCTAACCCTAAGATCAATACATATTCTATTTGAGTTTGTCCAAAATGAGTACGAATTTTCTCTGAGTTTGTTCCCTGGGAATCCTGAATGTGTGTGCTATGAAGAATAGATTTAAAAAGTATCCATATAGATAAGGAATTTGTAGGAATTTTAGAACCAGGCAGTAAATTTAGATAAAGTGCGAGCGGAAATTTATCATGCTTACATATAAAGTTAAATCCTAAATGTCATTATTGGTGCAAAATATTTTCCAGATCTGAAACGAGTTTCTATCGGTACGAAATTTGTACGTATTATAAATTTTATTTTTTAAATATATCTCCGCTAGAATATGAAAACCGCATAAGAAACAATCTGAAATGAAGAGAAAAAGCTGACTCGAAAGAAGTCCGAACTGATAAGAAACTTGATGATGCAAGAAGTTTTGTTAAAACTGCAAACCGAAAGACGTCCGGCTATAGACTGGAAATAGAAAAAGCAGTACGATTGCTAATTACTCTCTTGCTCCTGCTAAATGCCAAAATCAAATAATGGAGTCAAATCACATGAACAAAATGGAAAATCATTCACGCTTCTGTAAATAAAAAAAAATGGAGTACCTTTCTGGTCCTCCCTAAAAAAAATAGCAAAAATTAAGCGGAAAGAGAGGCACTTTCGAACCTCCAGAAGGAAACAGCTTAAAATGAGCATGATGTATCTTAACCAACTATAAATGAAAGGAAATAGCACTGTACATTTGTTTCTTGAAATCGATTTATGACCTAAACAATCGTGTGAAAAACAAATTTTAGCAAAATCCCTTGAGCTTAACAGAATATTCCGGGTATAAACGTCTTTCTTTTCATTCTTTTTGGCTGTGATGTTCTTGTCGGCTGGTGCCGAAAATTCGATAACAAACATGGTTTGTTTGTCGAAGTCAAGGAGAACTATTTCAGGCCTCTGTTGCGCGACAGAAACAATTGTCGAGAATATGAAGTTCCAGTATATGCAGCACTTCTCGTTTTCGGCAATTGACTATTTTCCTAGAAGCTTTGGCGGAGCGATATCAGGGCTAAGGCCGTAAGAGTGACAAATATGGTAATAAAGCATTCTTAGTGCCGCATTCTGCCGTTGGATGTACGACGTTCCCGCATGAGTTAGACAACTAGATAGTATGTGCCCGACTTCAATCTGGGTGATTTGAGAAAATTAAGCGTTAGTTCATACGACATCGACTGATCCTTTTCATTTCTGTGAAAGATGCCGTGCATCCTCTTGTCAAGGAACTATTCGCGGAAGTTTTTCTTCTGTGCTATCTTGATCCGGGCCTTCAGGAGATGAATAATGTTTTATGCATTTTGCTTACCCCTGATATTGAAGTCAAGGCCAAGTGTTTCAGCAGCCTCCTCAGATGCTTTGTACAGAAACGCTCGTTCGCCTACTTCTTCGTGTTTCCTGACGATTTTAAGAAGAGGGTCTCGTCCATTTGCGACTATATGTGCTGTGCTCAGAATAATCCTGCTGTGAAGACATTCGAGGTTCAGTATTCCACGACCAACTTGACGGCGTGAGATGTAAAGTCGCGGAACAGAAGACTTAAGGTGCATGTTTTTGTTTATGTGCATAACCCTTCGTGACCTGCAAAATAGGCCTTCGACTTCAAATATGAGGTGAAGATGCGGGCCAGATGTTGGTGTTGAGATGTAAACTTCTTCCACCAAAAGTATAATTGATACTATCTGGTCCTGCAGCGGAGAAGTTCTTCGTGCTTCTTAGTGCTTTCTTCTACTCTTCAAGAGGGATTGATAGACATTCCTCCTCAGATGTTATGAGCTTGTCCCAATGTTCCTCCAATAAGATCATATTATCTGTGTTTTCCTTCAATTGTCGTTGGACGGATATTTATGCGGATATTTGGCATAAACAGGGAGCACGCTTTAGAGGCGCAATGGTTCAGAGCGAAAAACTGTTGATTCTCCCAGACGGCGCCAAGTTGGTAGGATTTGCAGACCATACTCTTAACTTTTGCACAATAGAGTTAGTCGACATCCTCGAATTAAGGCACAAAAAGTGTACGAAACGAGTCAAGCGCTTGCTGCATGGAGTGGAGCACTTACGCACGGTTGCGCTAACTGTTTTTTTTCTCCCAGAATACCACTGTATGAATGTAGAAAAATGCATTAAATTTTTTTTTTAATTCTCTAGAAGTATTCAAGGGTATACTTCCCTCAGCCCATTAGTCTTGCATCAAAATATTGCCACAAGGGGTTCATGAAACACAAACTTGAAAAAATTTAAATCTCTCTTTCCTGTTGCAGAGTTAAGTTTACAGTTCGACTGTTTACCGAATGGCGAACCTATTTGTGATATTTCTCGCGGCAGATCTTCTTCTGGAGGGAATGATTCACCTACTAGGTCTCTTGCTCCTGTCGAGTCTTCTGTTCGTTTCAGGTCCAAGTCTCCTCCTCTAAGGACCCTTCCTGCAACACCTCGTCTTCCTTCGGCGACCACAGCTCCTCCTACGCGGCTTCCTTCTTCTAACGGATTGGGATTTGGGCTTGATAAAATGAGATTTATTCGGCTTACTTCTGTTATAAATCTGCACCAGATATTCGAATTTCGAAGATACACTTTTCCTGTCACTAAACGAATTAAAATGAGAATAGGACCAAGTATGTACAAGGCTGTGCCAAACCAAGAACAAATTGTTCTATCAACATCCAATGGTGATGTCTTCGCATTTTTGGAGAATTCTGATGTACTTGCTGGAATTTATACTCGTGACGATAGAAGTCGACGTTACGCTAGCAAACGAGCGAAAATAAACATGGAAAGCGAGATGCTTTCTCCATTAACGAGCGAAGAAGTCAAAGAAACTCCAGTAGGTGCTGGCCGCCCAATCACGTTGAACTTTATAATAGAGCATATAAACCCTCTTATAGACAATCCTCTACACCATTAATTTTTGAAAAATAATGTTAAACTAAAATATATTGTTTGGCATTCGAAGTCAGATAAAAATGTTTTGTGTAACTGGTAATTACAATAAAAATTCAACGTTTCATGGCTTTCGAGGCTTGAATTTTTCGTTAATATCCCAGCTAGTCTTTTTTGTATGTTAGATGTCCCCTTGAGGGTGAGTGCCATGCAGGAAAATGACACTGTCTCCCAGTAGTATCGCGATTGGGTACGTTGGAATTACAATGATTTATTAGTGTTTATTTGACGTTCAATTTCATACTATTTCTACACTAAAAAAATGGTCAGTTGTAACAAGAAGCTCTTTATTAGCAGAGATGGTATTAGCTGCGACAACTACTTTGATGGTAAAAGTAACTAACCAGTTCAGTGCTGCAACAAGTTGCCGCTAGTAATCCTACGTAGGTGGTATTAGTAACGATAGTAATTCTAGTCACAAGAAATAAAGTAGTCACATTTACCACCAATTTATTTTCCAAGAAATAAAAGAAGTAAAAGTTTCAAGTTTTCCTCCTTGGCGACATTGGCAGCACTGAAACCTGAGCAGTGCTGCCAACATTTGCACCGAAATATCGCGTCATGTTCTCGGTCCGCCATTTTCATCTTAACCTTTTTGTGAATTGTGCAGTAGTGAAGACCGTGAAGACTATCACATCGATCGAAATTTTTTAATAGACTTACTGCTACTGCAAGTCTGTACTTTTAAATATTGAAATTATAGTAGTTTTTCAGTAACATCCCAATGAGCATGTGGGTCTATTATGACATGACGTCTTATCAGGACCTGGTTCCTATAAGAAGTTCTCATGACCTCATGTGTCCACTGATGAGATGTTATAGTAAAATCTACTATAATTTCAATATTGAGAAGTAGTCTAGGAACAGTAATTTCAATAGTAAAACTTTCTAGTTTTGATAGTACTGACTACTAGTTTAAGTAGTGAAACTTACTAATTTTAATAGTAAGGACTACTATTTTAAATAATAAACCTTACTAATTGTAATAGTGAAAATTACTACTTCAAGTAGTGAGATTAACTAGTTTATTTGTAAGACTAATTTAATAGTAAGACTTACTAATTGAAGTAGTAAGTACAACTACCAGAAAATAGTATGTACCATCGAAAGTTGTCACGACAACAAGTAAAGTAGTAGGGACAACTACTACCAATCTTGCGAATAAAAGAAGTAGCCCCAACTAGTTAAATAGCAGTGGCATATATTACAAAATAAAGTAGTTGGTCCTACTACTTTATTAGTTGTCCCAACCATTTTTTTCAGTGTGGTATTTTCTTGGGGCTTAGTCCAAATGGCCAGAAGAAGACCTATGATTAGACCTGGATTAAAGCATAGGTTCATGTCCGCCTAAATATTTTAATTTGAAAAAATGAATGAATTTTGACGTAAATTTGACGAAGAATGCAGTATTTCAAACAAAAATAGTTAAAATTAAAGAATCTAGTTAAAAATGTATAATTTGATAAAATTTAATGAAAATCTCGTATGATCCTATCTAATTAAATTGATGAGACGAAATCAATCTTAAGCAATTTTGTAAATCGCAACTTCCAAAAAAGGAATTTTATTTGATGATAACATTTATTTGTGAATGTTGCTAATCATTATTTATAAAATAGAAAATTTAAATTGTATAGGTTTTTTAGTATTGAAAAATAATTCTGTTCTTAACATTTTTGTAGCGTCAGTAATATTTCTGGGAAAATTTTTAATGATTAAGGTTTTATTCTAAAAGATTAATTTTGAGAAAAAATTCTGAAACTTTTGAAGTATTTTGAAAGGTTTCAACAGAATAAAAATTTAATATGACTTTTTAAAAATTTATTTTTTGTTGGAAATTCATATATTCGGGTTTAAAAGTTGAACTGTTTTGTAGATAATTTTTATCTTTTGGCAAGTATTAATTTTTTGTTTTTAAAAATACAACTGGTGAAATATTAATCTTTCTTGATTGAGGATTCAACTATTTTGTTGAAAATTTGTCTTTTCAGATGAACTCAACTGTTTTTGATTTAAAATAAAAGTCTGGGTTTAAATATCAACTAGTATATTGAAGTTTTTTATGTTTATTTTATGTTCAAACTTACTTTTTTCCTCGAAAAAAAAAACTATACACGTGTGTAACGTGCGATTCGTGATCACAGGCCTAAGCGATAAGGAGAGAAATAGACTTGAAAATGATAACAGACACAAACAGAGGAAAGTAAATCTACTAGTCAAGGAAAGTAAAGATAAAATCAAAACTGAAGAAGAGAAGAAAATGCAAACTGTTTTATAAATCGGCGTTGATCAATAAGAAGAGGTAAAAGTACAGAGTTAGTCAGCGTGAGAAATAGAAAGGGTGAAATGCTATATGATACAGACGGGATACTAGACGCTTTGTGGGACTCTTTTGAAGAATTATTGTGAGGTGAAGCTGTACGACACCCCAACTGCGATATAGAACACGATACGTTAAAAAACCCAAATGAAAAAGTGTCTGTCTGTCTGACTGTGTGTGTGTCTGTCTGCCTGTAGATTTTCAGTCTGTTAGCACGATAACTTTGGAAAAAATTGACATATTGGATTGGGCTTTGGTATACTCTTCAAGTGTCCTTGAATGAAGGTCAAGTTAAATACCCAGCCATTTTGGATGAAAATTCAAAAAGTGAGCGCATTTCCAAAATTTTTGAGACAACTTTTTTCTCAAATTTAAAAATTCTATGCACGGTTGTTAGTAGTACTCGAAAAGGCAAACAATTTATCCTCATGACTTCTTTTGAAAAAAAATAAATTACCGGAGTTATAGCATTTACAAAATTCCAAAAAGCAAACGAAAATTAACATTTTAAGCTAAACAACGCACGATTAAATGTTTTAAAAAAATGTATTATTTGTTAAAAGGTCATATTTTTTGCACAAAACCTCATCTCTTGTGGCAGAAAAGTCATATTTCCTGGTTGGAAAATTATGTTAGTTGGTTCAAATTGAACCTTTTTGTTGAAAATTCCAATTTTCGGATTGAAAAATGGTTTTTGGTTGGTTTTAATCCTTTTATCAATATAGGGACATTTGGTTGAAAATTAATCTTTGTGGGATAAAATTCAACTAATTTGTTGAAAATGTAGTCATTTTGTTAATAATATATCTATCTTGTTAAAAATTTAACTATTTAAAAAAAATTTTATTATTTTGTTGAAAACTTGAATATTTTTTTAAAAATTAATTTTTTTTAATGTATTATTTGTTAAAAAGTCATATTTTTTGGGTAAAAATTCATCTTTCATGGTACAAAAGTCATTTTTATTGGTCGAAAATTCATGTTTTTTGGTTGGAAATGAACTTTTAAAATGAAAGTTCAACTTTTCAGATTTGAAAAAATGTTTCTGCTTTATTCCAATAAATGTTAAAATATTGGACCATTTGGTAGAAAATTCATCTTTGTGGGTTGAAAATTTAACTATTTTTTTGAAGAAACCAAAAAAAAAATTGTTAAAAATTTACATTTTTGTTTTTGGAAATTCAAAAACTTGTTAAAAAGTCATCTTCGTGTATTGAAAATTCAACTATTTTTATTTTTATTTATCTATTTTGTTACAAATTTAACTATCTTTTTGAAAATTTAATTATTTTGTTGCAAACTTAAAAGTTAAGTTTTGTTTGAAAAATGTATTATTTGTTAAAAAGTCATCATTGTGGGTTCAAAATATAACTATTTTGTTGAAAATTTAACTATTTTGTTAAAAATAGAACTATTTTTTTTGAAAATTTGAAAAATTGTTTGTTTTTTTTAAATTTAATTATTTTTTTGAAAATTTATCTATTTTTTTAAGAATTTAACAATATGTTCAACAATATTTTTGTTCAAAAATTAATTTTTTATGGTAGAAAAATCATGTTTCTTGGTCGAAAATTCACGTTTTTTCGTTGGAAATGAACATTTGGTAAAAAATTAATGTTTGTGGGTTGTATATTAAACTTTTTTTTTAAATTTATCTATTTTGTCAACAATTTGACTATTTTTTCGAAAACTTAATTATGTTTTTGAAAACTTAAATATTTTGCTAAAAGTTAAATTTTTGTGAAAAATGTATTATTTGTTAAAGTCATCTTATATGGTCAAAACCTCATCTTTTATAGTAGCAAAGTCTTCTTTCTTTGTTGAAAATTTATCTATTTTGTTAAAGATGGAACTATTCTTTGAAAGTTAAACTATTTCTTTTTTTATATTTAATTATTTTGTTGAAAACTTAACTATTTTGTAGAAAATTCAACTATATTTTTTAATGATTAATTATTTGATGAAAAGTTGAAAATTCACTTATTTTGTTGTTGTTAAAATTCATCTCTTTTGGTAGAAAAGTCTTCTTTCTTTGTTGAAAATGTATCTATTTTGTTAAAAATGTAACTATCTTTTTGAAAATTTAACTATTTTTTTTAAAGTTTATCTATTTTGTTAAAAATGTAACTATTTTTTGAGAATTTAACCATTTTTTTTTAAATTCAATTATTTTGTTTTAAACTTAACTATTTTGTTGAAAATTCAACTATTACGTTGAATAATTAATTATTAACCTATTTTGTTGTTGTTAAAAATTCACCTCTTTTGGTAGAAAAGTTTTTTTTCCTTGTTGAAAATTTATCTATTTTGTTAAAATTGTAACTATTTTTTGAAAATTGAACTATTTTTTAGAAAATTTATCTATTTTGTTAAAAATGTAGCTATTTTTTGAAAATGTTACCATTTTTTTTTGAAAAATTAATTATTTTGTTGAAAACTTGACTACTTTTTTGAAAATTCAACTATTATTTTGTACATTAAATTATTATTTGTTAAAAAGTTGAAAATTCACCTATTTCGTTGTTGTTAAAAATTCACCTCTTTTGGTAGAAAAGTCTTCTTTATTTGTTGAAAATTTATCTATTTTGTTAAAAATATAACTACTTTTTGAAAATTTAACTATTTTGTGAGAAATGTAACTATTTTTTGAAAATTCAATTATTTCGTTGAAAACTTAACTATTATGTTGAAAATTCAACTATTTTTTTGAATAATTAATTATTTGTTAAAAAGTTGAAAATTCACATATTTTTTTGTTGTTAAAAATGCCTCTCTTTTGATTTGACTCATACATACACAGATCTTTATACATATATATTGCTTTTCTAATTATTTAAATGAAATGCTCTTAGTACAAGAAAATAAGCGATATTTGAAGAGTAAATATCCTCTTTTTTGCTTAACTGATTTCTTTCCCATATATCAACTAGTGTCTCCCCTGCACCACATTCTTTGAGGATTATCTCGTTTCGGACAATGCTTTTAATTCAGTATATTTCATTGCGAAAAACCAGGATTAAAAAAATCTTTTTTATCGGTTTCATATTTAAAATTGTTCGTGGCTTTCCGCAAGCCTTAGAAATAATACTATTTTTTTATTTAGTGTTCAGAAAAAGTGTATCTGGACTTCGGGAAAATAAGTGCAATGGAAATCTGAAATCGGAATGGTTTGGTTAAAAGATCAACTGTTCTTGACCTAAAATTGAAATATTTTTTTTAAATATCGACTTTTATATTTTTTCTTCAGAATTCATCTTTTTTGGTTGAAATGTCAACTATAACATGTTTGTTGAGAATTCATCTTTTTTTATTGAATATTTTACAATTTGGTTGAAAGTTTAACTAATTTGTTAAAAATTCATGTTTTTTGGCTGAAGATTCATCCTTTTAGTTAAAAATTCATCTCATCAGTCAAAAAATAGAACTGTTTTGTTGACAATTTTTGTTTGAAAATTAATTTTTTTAACTGAAAATTTAACCATTTCATTTTTGATTAAGATTTGATTTAGTTAGAAATTCATCTACTTGGTTAAAACTCAAATTGCTTTGTTGAAAATTTATTCTTTTGGGTAATCATTCATTATTTTAGTTAATAATTTATCTGTTTGGTTCAAAATATAACTATTTCGTTGAAAACTTTTTTTTGTGTGTTGAAAATTAGTTTTTGAGATGAAAATTCTACTTTTCTGATTTAAAATTTTACTACGCGGTTGAAATTTCAACTATTTTGTTTAAAATACATTCTATTAGTTAAATATTCATCATTTTAGTTGACAATGTATCTGTTTGGTTGAAAATTCAACTATTGTTTTGAAAATTCGTTTTTTTAATTTTGGTTTAAAATCAATCTGTTTTGGTTTCAAATTCAAGATTTTGGTTAAAAAGTCTTGTATTTCAGTTGAAAATTCATCTCTTTTGTTAAAATTGAACTACTTTGTCGAAAATTTATTTTCTTGTTGAAGATTCATATTTTAGTTGCAAATGCATATGTTTTAATTGAAAATGTAAATGTTTTTAATACAAAAATTTAACCTATTTTGTTGATAACTCTTATTTTTTTCGTTACAAATGAATTTTTTTAAATTGAAAAGTAAACTTTGTGGTTGGAAATCCTTGTATTTTAGTTCAAAATTCATCTCTCTTTTTTTTTGAAAACTTAACTATTTTGTTGAAAACTCGTTTTTTTTTTAATTTGAAAATTACTCTTTTCTTTAGTTGAACATTTCATTTTTTTCTTGTAAATTCTACTACTTTCGTAGAAGTTCAATTGCTTTGTTAAAAAATAATTTTTTGGTTGGAGATTTATCACTTTAGTTGAAAATTTATCTGTTCGGTTGAAATTTCAACTATGTTGTTGCAAAATATTTTTTGTTTTTGGTTGCAAATTAATCTTATTTAGTTGAAAATTCTTCTCGTATGTTGAAAATTTAACTATTTTGTTAAAAATAATTATTTTTTCTTTGAAAACTAGAGGAGAAGGTGGTATTATGAATCCCCCTTTTGTTTTTTTTATCATTATTGTAAACAAAATAATAATAATTTTTAAATCCATCTTCATTTTTTTCGCCGTAACCTCTTTAAAAACTCGTGAACTAAATATTACCAAATGGATTTTCCATTCAATCAAATTTCAAGTTGTGTACAGTAACTTAAGTAGGGGAAATAAGGGAAAATGAGGAATGGGAAAGTAAGGAAAATGCAGGGAAATGAGTGGAGAGAAAGTAGGGAAAAATAGGGGAAAATATGGGACGAGAAATAATGCAAGTGTAGGGAAGTTAGGTGTGGGGAGGTAGGGGAAGTGATGGGAAGTGAGAGGAGGAGACGTATGGGAGATGACAGTAAATGAGGGTAGGGTGAGTAGGTGAGATCATGGAATAAGGGTAGGAGAAATAGGGGCACTTATGGGAAAAGGGGGAAGGAGAACTAGGGGAAGTGAGGGGTGATGGGGGGACTGAAAATGAGGGTAAATCGGGAATTTGAGTGCAAGTGAGGGGAAATAGGGGAAATAAGTTGAAATGAGGGGAGTAGGGGTTGGGATGTGAGGGCTGGGGAAGGGTAGTAGAGGAAAGGAAGTGTTAGCTGGGGAAGCGAGGAGAGAGGGGAGTAGAGAAGGAAGAACTTGAGGGAGGGGGCAAAGGGTAAAGTGACGGGGAGACGCAATGCAACGTAGAGGTGGGGAAGTATAGAAGGGGCAGGTTCAAACGTCTTAATTAACGTCTTAATAGGTTACGAAACCCTTTTCTGTAGGCGCGCGGTGCCTACTTTGACTAATTTTTTAGTTGAAAATTCAACTTTTTTTCTTGGAAATTATACTACTTGGTAGAAAGTTGAACTACTTTGTTAAAAATTCATTTTTTGTTGAAGATTCTTTATTTTAGTTGAAAATTTACTACTATTTTGTTAAAAATTAGTTTTTTTTTTGGGTGCAAATGTTTCTTTTTTAGTTGAAAATTCAACAGATTGCATAATTTAAAATGACTGTCTCCATCAGTGAGTCAATTGACTGGTTTGAAAAGTCATTTCTGACTGATTTTTCAGTCGTCAAATTCGCATTATTTCAATCAGTCATAATTGACTTTGAATCAGTCACTTTTGTCTGATTTAAATGTTTATTGTTTAATTGTTATTATTTCACATGGAAAACGACATGAAGCCGTAAATAACTGTAGTAGTGCAACACATTATCTCTTGCAAATAAATGCACCTAGTTTCTTGATTTTCAAGCATAATCAATTTGGGGTCGAAGAAGGTTGAATTTCGAGAAGCGCATGCAATTCTCGGTAGCGGTGAAGCAAAAGCAACGAGGGTGGTAAAGCATGTCTGCATAAGTGATGGAGAATGTGGCTGTAGAGGTGGTTTTATCAGGCACGGATCTACAGGGTTGCAAAACAGGCGATCCCCCCCCCCCCCGGGTTTTTCTGACTTACCTTCACTTTTTTCTTATTAACTGGGAAATGGAAAATAATTTTTAAAAATATTAATTTTTGAAAGATTACAAAAGATTATGTATCATAATCTTCAAATTCACGCATTCACTTTGTCCACATTGCAGCTTCTATGGAATTTTATATGACTATATTTTTTAAAATTTTATTTTAAATAATTATATAAGCGTCAATCGAACAGTGAATAATGAGTTTAAAATATTTGATACTAGTTTAGACATTTTTTTTCATTTGATAACTTTGTTTAGTACACTGAAAAAATGGTTTAGCTGTCCCAGGTAGACGTTTAGCTGGATTTTGTCTTCTAAGGATATATAGCTGTGTTGCCTAAATTCCTAGCTATTTTAGCTAAATTTTGTCATCTAGAAATTATCTAGATAAATTAGCTAGATAATTTCTAGATGGTAAAATTAGCTAAGACAGCGAGATATTTAGGTAACACAGCTAGAAATGTAGGTGACACAGCGATATTTTCTTAGAAGACGAAATCCAGCTAAACGTTTAGCTGGGACAGCTAAACCATTTTTTTCAGTGTATGTTTCCTGATGATAAATTTTAATAAAGTTTGCGAATTTTTCAAAAGACGACCCTGCAACACTAAAGTTAAATAATAACTTCATAAGTTTGAAAATTACTGTCATATTTCAGGCTTCACACTCTTTCCCCTATTCTCCTCTTTACCTCTTTTACCCCTTTTTTCAAAAATTCTTTTTTTTCCTGTTTTCAAGAAAATTCCCCCTTTTCTCGTTTTTTCGCTCAATTGTAAACTGAATCAATAGAAATCACTAAGAAAATCCGATTATTCTTAGTTAAAAGGTAATTTTTTTGGTTGAAAAATCTACCATTATATTTTGGGTTCGAAATTCATCTGATTTTATTACAAATTCGACTATTTCGTTAAAAATGGAATTATTTGGTTAAAAATTGAACTAATTCGTTGAAAATTTGTTTAATTTTTGGTTGAAAAACGATTTTTTTACTTGAAATTCATCTATTCCATTTTTGTTTGAATATTTATCCTTTTTTAGTTACAAATTCAACTATATAGTTGAAAATTAACCTTTTTTAGTTTAAAATTCAATTCGTTGTTTGGAAATTCATTATTTTCGGTTGATGATTCGTCTCTTTTGGTAAAGATTTAATCTTCTTGGTTAAATAATCAACTTTTTGGTTTTACATTTAATTACACTCCTGAAAATTCGTTTTTTTTTTGGTAGAAAATTAATCTTCTTGGTAGAAAGTTCATTATTTTGGGTTAATAATGTAACTGCTTGGTTAAAAATTAATCTGTTTTGGTTGAGGATTCAACTATTTTATTGAAAGCTTGTCTCTTTTGGTAGAAAATTAATCTACCTGGTTGAAAGTTTATCCTTTTTGTTCAAAAATGTAACGGCTTGGTTTAAAATTACTCTGTTTTTTATTTCAAATTAAAATCTTCTTTGTTTGAACTAATAACTGTTATATGTTTCGTTAAGAATCAATTTTTTGTTGTTGAAAAATCATCTACTTGGTTTAAAGTTGAACTACTTCGTGAAAAATTCATATTGTTTTTGGTTAAAGATTTATTTTCTTTGTTGAAAATTCAACTATTTGGTCGTAAATTAATTTTTTTGTTGAAAATTCCCCATTTTAGCTGGGGAATTCCACAATTTGTTAGAAAACAGAAAATTCTTTTGGAAATGAACTTTTTTGTTAAAAAATAAACTATTTATTTGAAAATTCAACTATTTTGCTAAAAAAATTATTTTTTTGTGGAAAATTAATTTTTTATCTGAAAAGTAAACTATTCCATTTTTTGGTGGAAATTTATGCTTTATAAGTTGAAAATTCAACTAATTGATAAAAAAGTCCATGTATAATATTAAAAATTCATTTTTTTTTGTTAAATTCAACTGGTTGAAAATTCTTCCTTTTTGATAGAAAGTTAATCTTCTTGATAGAAAGTTCATCCTTTTTGGTTACTCATGAAACTGCTTGGTAGAAAATTAATCTACTTTGGTTGAGGATTCAACTATTTTGTTGAAATTTCGTCTTTTTTGGTAGAAAATTAATCTTCTTGGTTAAAAGTTTATCCTCTTTGTTTAAAAATGCAACTGCTTGATTGAAAATTACAATGTTTTTGATTTCAAATTAAAATCTTTTTTGTTTGAAATATTAACTGTTATATGTTTCGTAGAGAATTCATTTTTTTACTACTTCATTTAAATTTGAACTACTTTGAAAAAGTTTTCCTTCTTTTTTTGGTTGAATATTCATTATCTTGGTTGAAAATTCAACTATTTGGTCGCAAATTAGCCTTATTGTTAAAAAGCATATTTTCGGGTTAGAAATTCAACTTTTTGTTTGGAAATGAACTTTTTTGTTGAAAATTAAATTATTTATTTAAAAATTCGACCATTTTGTTAAAAATTGGTTTTCTTGCATGGAAAATTAATTTTTTTTATCTGAAAAATTATTCCATTTTTGGTTAAAAATTTATCCTTTACAAGTTGAAAATTCAACTATTTGGTAGAAAATTCATGTATGATGTTGAAAATTTGTTTACTTGGGTAGAAAATTATTCTTTTTTGTTTAAATATTTATTATAATAATTGAGGATTCAACTAATACGTTAAAAACTCGTCTCTTTTCTTGAAAATTAGTTTTTTAAACTCAAAATTGAAATATTCCAATTTTAGCTGATACTTGATCTTTTTTAGTTGAAAATTAAAGTATTTCGTTGAAAATTATTCTTCCGTGATTGAAAATGCTCCTTTTTGTTGAAATTTTTGTTTAAGTATTGGAAATCCTCTGAAATCCCTTTAAATCTGTTTCAATATCCTAAAATCTCATAAATCCTATGAAATCCTTTCAAATCTTTTGAAATTCAAGAGAAATCCTTAAACTCGCGTATTACACAAATTATTTGAAATTCTCTTCAAATCTTTGATATCCTACGATTCTTTGCAATTTACAAAAATATTGTAAAATATTAAGAATTTTTAGCATGCATTGAAATCTACTAAAAACACTTAAAATCATCCCATAAAAATCCTTTAAAATCTTCAAATTCTCTGCAGTCCCTTCAAATAAGTAAAATAACCCTAAAATCACTTGCAACATATGAAATATTTGAAAATTCTCATAAGTTTATGAAATTCCTTGCAATCCCATAAATGTTGCTTTAATTTCTCAAAAACCCTTGAATTTTTTGAAATAATATTAAATCTCTTAATTAATTCTTATGCAATCCTTTGACTGCCGTGACATCTTTAAAATCTTTTAAAATTCCTTAAAACGTTTAAAAGCTTTGAATATTCCTTAAAATATTGCAATTTTTTTGAAATTTTTTCAATTCCCTTGAAAGCTATTGAAATCCTCAATCGTTTAAATCCCTTGAAATCTCTTCAAATCCTTTTCAATCTCTGGAATTATTTCAAAACTTCGGAACTTTATAAGCAAACAAAAAATTGGGTGGAATGGCTTTTAGGGCCGCCCTGCAAGATTTTTATCGGATCGGTTAGTGAAGGCCAGTCAGCTTTCGATTGCTGAATTTTAAGAATAAATAATAACATGTCCATTTTTTTAACCTGAAGATATTTAAAGAAGAGAACCTAAGCTTTTTTCAGACAAGAAGAATTATTTGAACCCCAAGTTCGAAAAAAGTCTGATAAAATTGTTATAATTAACATTTTATTGTTATTGTTTGATTGTTTAAATTTTTGTATATTATATACACAATTTTCAGAACCCCCCCCCCCCCACTAGGTCACTTCTCTGGATCCGCGCCTGGGTTTTATACATATAACATATACATACACAATTAAAGATACACATAAGTATATGCATATAAAATATAAGTATAGGACTATAAGGTAGACGGCAAACAAATGCATAATGAGTCGTGCCAAGGGACTCTGCGACTCGTTTAATCAAAGTTTGGGATGCGTGCTGCCACAGACCTGAACTAACTACGTCCAATCATGCTAGCCCACCTCGTTTCAATCCAGGTAGTCCGACTCTCCATGTTCTACAGTTTCTTACACATTTCTGTGGACATTCTACTACACTTAAAGATTTAAATTGATTTTGATAAGGAATGAAACAGATATGGATCAATTTTAAATTGTAGGGTTGAAAACTTTTTTTTTGTACTTTAAACGATAAAATTGGAAGTATTCCATCCACACTATTGTTGTTGCCACTTATGACAACTTCACTTTCTTAGAGAGACCGTCCGTTAAGTAAGTTTTTTTAGGGGCAGGGGTTCGAAAAATCTTACGAATCCTTACTTCGGGGGCAAGTAAGTTTCCTCTTTATAATTATTTTTTTAACTGTGCTAATTTACACTTGTTTTGACTGTTGACATTCCTCTTTTGGGTTTCGTAGCCCCGATCAGAAACAGTTTCGATCGGGTGTCCATCCGTCCATCCTTCCGTCTTTATTTTTTCCCAGGAGGGGAAATTAGTGGAGGGGAAGTAAGGGGAAATGAGAAGAGGGAACTAAAGGGATATGTGAGGAGAGAAAGTAGGCGAAGTGAGGGAAAATGAGGGGAGGGTTAGTAGAGGAATAGAGAAGAAATGAAAGGAGAGGTAGTAGGAGCAGGAAGGAGAAATGGGGGGAGAAGAGTTATGGAAGTGAGGTCAATAAGGGGTGGGAAAGTAGGAGAAGTAGGGAAAGTAGGGTAAGTGAGGGAAAATGACGGGAGGGAAATTAGGAGAATTGAGGCAAAATGAGGAGAGGACAAGTAGGAAAGTGAGGGACAATTAGAGGAGGGATATTAAAGACAGCGTGGCGTAATTGTGAGAGGGAAAGTAGGGGAAGTGAGTGGATTGTAAAAAAAAAGGAGAGAGGAAGTGAGAAGAGGGAAAGTAGGGAAACTAAGGGAAACTGTGAGGAAAGAAAGTAGGTAAAGAATGGAAAAATAAGGGGAGGGGAAGTAGGGAAATAGAGAGGAAATGAGAGTAGAGGAAGTATGGGCAGCAAAGAGAAATGAGGAGAGGGAAATTATTGAAGTGAGGGAAATAAGGGGTGAGAATGTAGAAGAAGAAGGAAAAGTAGAGGAAGTATGGTAAGTGGGAAGAAAAAAGGGGAGGGAAAGTTGGGGAAGTAAGGGCAAATGTACGAAGAGAAGGTAGATGAAGTGAGGCAAAATGAGGAGAGGGGAAGTACGGAAGCGAGGGAACTGAGAGAAGAGGTAGTAGGGGCAACAATAAGAAGTGAGGGGAGGGGAATTATGGGAAGTGAGGGGAAATAAGGAATGGGATAGTAGGAGAGTAGGAGAGTAGGGAAAGTCAGGGGATTATGGCAGGGAAAGTAGGGGAACTGTCGGGAAATTTGGGGAGACGACGAAGGGGAATTGAGGGAAAATGAGAGGAGGGGAAGTAGTGAAGCGAGGGGATATGAGAGGAGGGGTATAAGTAGCAGCAGGGGGGAAATGAGGGGAGGATAAATAGGGGAACTGAGGGAAGGTAAAAGTAGATGACTTGAGTTGTAATGCCGAGTAATCCACCTCCGCTAGACCGAATTTTTAGGGGTTTCCCCCTCGTAATTTTATGTATTAATCTCCGCTATTAAATTGCGAACCAATCGCTACTTTTCCCACATCAAATTTATTATTAGATCATAAATTGCAAATTTCAACAATTTGTGAATTTTGCGCTCAATATCGTCGGTCTCTTCAACATAAAGCAAGATAATAATCGCTAGATGTTAAGAAACAAATTCACGACTCAAATGATTGCAATCTACTATCATTAGCAACAAGTATGTTCAAGTATAAGTAACTATATACCGCTCTACCAACCCCCATATTACATACTCCATAAACACATAGTAAAAGTCACAGGTAAAATACAATCCCACCATTAGTACAACTCTTTCTTGATCTTTAAGATTACAATTACACCAACAGACATGTATATGTATAAATACGTACATTAAGTACTTTATCGATTCATAGCCCACACTATAAATGCAGTATATGTATTGCAGAAATCGTATATATATATATAAAATCGTTAAGTTTTAAATATTTTGGGTACGAAAATTGACCAATTTTTTGTTGCTGTCGTCAATATGTTGAAGTATATCCTTATTGAAATATTTTCCAACTGTCCTGTTCTTTCATTATCAATCATCAATATCACCTAAAATTTTCTATATACAGTTATCCTTTTCTAGATATTTTCTATTTCGAATTTTTTAACATAAAGTCACTATAGTCACTTTTTAAAATAAAAATATCACTTTAGTCACTTTATTCATTAACTTGAAAGAGAGAAATTAAGGATTTCTCAATTTCTTTTATAATTCCTTTGAATTCCTCTGAATTATTTTTAATACATCCCGATTTCTTTGAAAATCCCTTGAAATCCACTGACTTCAATGAATCTTTCTTAAATTTTCAATTGTTTTAATTCACCCTAAATACTTTTAAATTCACCTTGAGTTCTTATAGATTTTATCAGATCCTTATTCAATAATTATATTTTTTCTTATTTAAAACATGTTGTTTTATTCGATTGATTTATTTTAAGTTTATCTTGATTTCGTATGAATTTCACCGAATTCTCTTGAATTCCTTTCGATTCTTTTAGATTCACTTCAATTTTACTGAAATAAATGGAGTACATTAGATTCTTAAATTTTTGTTGAATACATTTGTATTTATTTGGAATTCACCCTGAATTATTTTTAATTCTTTTGAATTCTCTTGCATTTTCTTAATTCACTTGAATTCTTCTGAATTAAGTCAATTCTGCTCAATTCATCGCATGTTTTTTGTAGTTTCTTTAGTTGACCTGGATGTCCTTTATACTCACGTTGAATTCTTGTGCATTTCATAAAATTCTTTCGAAATCTCCTGAATCTTTGTCAATTTATTCCACGTTTAACGAAATTTTAAAACATTTTAGAATTGTTTTAGGTTACTTGAATTTGTATGAATTTCACCAAATTCTTCTAATTGCCCTTAAATTCCTCTAAATTTATTTAAATTCTGTCAAATTATATTCACTCTCATTTTACTCAATTCAATGGAAATTTTCTGATTTTTTAAATTTTGTTCAATTATATTCTTTTAAATTCTTTTGAATTTCATCAAAGTCTCTCGAATTTTAAATTCTTCTAAATCCACTCTAATTTTACTGAAATCAGTAGATTATTTTAGATTTTTTATACAAAAATGTCAACTCATTTAAATTCATTTGCAATTCATAATGAATTCTTGTTGATTTATCCCGATTTTTTTTCATTCTCATAAATTCTCTTGATTTTTTAACTCTCGATGAATTCTTTTGAATTCTCTCAAATTCATCTAAATTCACTTTAATTTTACTGAAATCAGTAGATTATTTTAGATTTCTTAAAAAAAAAATGTCAACTTATTTAAATTCATTTTGAGTTCATAATGAATTCTTGTTGATTTATCCTAAATTTCTTTTTAATTCTCTTAAAGTCTCTTGATTTTTTAACTCTCGATGAATTCTTTTGAATTCGCTGGAATTCTTCTGAATTCACTACAATTTTACTGAAATCAGCTTAAAATAATCACAACACTCAACCTGATCAATTCCACTCCACGCTTCCACAGATCACCAAATTCTGATAATTTTTTCCACTAGTACCCCCATAGGTTAATCACTACTTCTCATTCACCGAATGAACAAACCCAAAACTAAACCGAACACTAAACCGAAATTTTTCTACAGTAAAATTAATTGTCTTTGACTTTTTTGGAACATGGATTCGAACTTGTAGACATTAAAAAAAATTATATTTTTCCAATGGAACTTTTGTCCTACAAATGTGCTGATGAAATAGAACGGATTTTGAACTTTTTCGGGACGTCGGTCCTATTTCGAAAGTACTTTTTGGGATATCAACGCTTTTTTAAATTTCAAATAAAATAATATGGAACTTTTTCAGTACTTTTGGCCTAAATTGGATTCTTAAAAATGTCATGAAAAGTAATTGGGGTATGTCATTACCATCGTCTTCATTATAAATATTTTTGTTTGCGTATGTCTTAACACCAATTCTATCATTTAACATTAATATCTTAAACATCATCATTCTCCTTATATGCGAGTAAGCTCAAAATAATCACAACACTAAACCTAATCAATTCCAGTCCACTCTTCCACATATCACCAAATTCTGGTAATTTTTTTCAGAAGAAATCTCATTGGTTAATCACCACCTCTCCTTCACCGAGTGACCAAACTCAATCCCAAACCGAATACCAAATCGAAATTTGTTCATAGTAGGATTAATTGTTTTCGACTTTTTTGAAACATGAATTCGAACTTGTAAGCACTTCAAAAAAAGAAGAGATTTCCAATGGAATTGTTTTCCCAAAATTGTCCTCTTGAAACTGGACGGATTTTGAACTTTATCGGGATATTAGTCCTATTCCGACAGTCCTTTTTTGGACATCAACACTTATTAAAACTTAAAATAAAATAATACAGAACTTTTGTAGGACTTTTTACTCTAATTGGACTTTTAAAAAGTGTTGTGAAAAGTTATTGGGGTAAATCATTACCATCGTCTTCATCATCAATATTTTCTTCTACGTACGTCTCAACACCGACCCTATAATTTATCATTAGTATCTTTAACATCATCACCGTTCCCTTTAGATACGAGCAAGCTTAAAATAATCACAACACTAAACCTACTCAATTCAACTCCACTCTTCCACAGATCATCCGATTTTGATAAAAGTCCTAAAAAGTAGTATAATTTTTAAATCTTCCCCCTTATAGGCATAAAGATAACAACCCCCTAAATACTTATCTTTGGTATTTAATGTATTATGCTTTGGTACAAAGAAATTAAAAGTATGAACAACATTTTTGAGGAGGCTAATTCTATCCCTACAGTACGTTTCGGGACATCAAAACTTGTTAAAGTTTTGTTAAAGAGTTTTTAAAATGTTATGAAAAGTTACTGGAACATGTAATTACGATCGTCTTCACCGTCAATTTTTTTTTACGTACGCCGTAAAACCGATTCTATCATTTATCATCAATATCTTTAACATCATCATCAATATCTTTAACATCATCATCATTCTCTTTAAATATATACAAGTAAGCTTAAAATAATTACAACACTAAACTTAATCAATTCCACTCCACTCTTCTACAGATCATCAAATTCTGATCATTTTCTCCAGAAGAAACTCCACTGGTTAATCAGCATTTCTCCTTCATGGAATGAACAAAAGCAACATCAAATCGAACATTTTCATAAACTACATGTCCTAAAAATTAGAATAAGTTTTCCAATATCCCTCATATACGCATAAAGGTAACGACCCTGCACATATGCATCTTAGGTATTTAAAATATTAGGTTTTGGTGGAAAGAAATGAAAAGGGTGAAAAAAGTTGTCCATAGCAGTATTGATTGTTTTTTACTATTATGGAACATGAATTCGAACTTGTAAACATTTCGAAAATATAAGACACTTCCAATGAAACTTTTGTCCCAAAAATGTCCCGCTGAAACTGGGCGTATTTTGAACTTTTTCGAGACGTTAGTCCTATTCCAACAGTACTTTTTCGGACATCAACACGTATTAGAATATTAAATTAAATAATATAAAGCTTTTCTAGTACTTTTGTCCTAAATAGGACTTTAGAAAAATGTTATGAAAAATTACTGGGATATGTCATTACGATCGTCTTCACCATCAATACTTTTCCCTACGTAGGCCTCAACACCGATCTTGTCATTTATCATTACTATCTTTAACATCATCACCATTCCCATTATATACGAGTAAGCTTAAAAAAATCACCACACTAAACCTAATCAATTCCACTGCACTCTTCCGCAGATCATCAAATTCTGATAATTTTTTCCGCAAGAAACCCCATTGGTTAATCACCACTTCTCCTTCACCGAATGAGCAAACCCAACACCAAATCGAACATTTTCATAAACCACGCGTCCTAAAAAGTATTATAATTTTTTTAATGCCCCTCATATAGGCATAAAGATAACGACCCCCTACATATGTATCTTTGGTATTTAATATATTAGGCTTTGGTGGAAAGAAATGAAAAGGGTGCGCTATTACTCGAGTCGGAGATCCAAGGTGTAAGATCGAGAGATTCTGCTTCTCGGAGAGAGATGCAAAGGCGTGAAGAGGTGGGGAAAGGGTTGTAAGTGAACTCGAGAGTGAGAGAGTAAGAGGAAGAAAAATAAATATTATAAGGTGAGGGGATGAGAGAGGGAGAGAGAAGGAGAGTCGCGCTGTCTGGCCACTCTATAATTTGTCGGGGTGAGTTACCGCCTTGTCTTTGCTAACGCGGGGCGTCCGTTCCGTTTGGTTCTCGTTGATGCTATCGGCGCATACCTTGCTAGACAGGTGGCCACCCTGTGACACCCACACGTATCACGAAATAAACCGCATGCGTGCGTGTCGCGTGCGTGAGGGTTGGCCAATCTCAAGGTGTGAGTCGAGTTAGTTATTGGTCGAACCTCGGGCCTACACCCACGCTTTGAGCTCGAACACAGGTAGAGCCCACTAATTTGTCCAGATTAGACAACCTTCTAAGTCACTGCACCACCAGCAGCGCAAGCTGCGCCCGCATCTCTGGAATTGCGTAAAAGGACATTGATCTAATAGGGCAAAAGGTAGTTTTTCCTTTAAAACTCCCAGATCGGGGAAAACAGGGGTAATCCTGACTGACGCCACAATTGGGCATTGAAATAAAAAGGACCTTATGCTTATGTCTCAAACAGTTGACAATTATGTTATTATGGTGTGAGGAATTTTTCATTCTCAAAGCCCCAAATGAAAAAAAACTATGTTAATCCTATCTGTCGCCACAACTGGGTATTAAAATTGAAACGGCCTTATTATTATCTCTCAGGGTATTACAGCGCTTTCCTTTTCAGAGTCTCAGATCGGGAAATACTAGGGTAATCCTGACTGTTACGGTATTAAAAAGAAAAAGGTATTATGTTTATGTCTCGAACAGTTACTAATCATGTAACAGGGTATTGGGAAGTTTTTCTTCTCAAAGTCACAATTTGAAAAATTGGGGTGATTCTGACTTTTACCACAATTGGGTAGTACAAAGAAATGTTTATGCCCCGAACAGTTGACAATGATATTGGTGGGGTATTAGACAGTTTTCCTTTTCAAAACCCCAGATCGGGAAAAACTATGGTAAGCCTGACTGTTGCCACGATTGAGCATTAAAATAAAAGAGCCATATAATTTACGTAAGTAAGATTTATGTAAGTGGGTATTATAGAGTTTTCAAGAAAAAGAATAGAATTAAAGCTCTGATGAAATCATTCCTAAACATTCTTTGTATAAAAATACATACGCTATTAACCAAAATAATGATAAAATTCAAAAAGTGTATGCATGGTGACGACATTTTTTTGTGTTTTTCTTATACTAAAAGATACTTCAAATTTTAAAATGAACCCATATTTTTTGTTACAACCAAAAATAAATTTTGTTCCAAATATAATCGTGGCTACATTTCACTAAAGAGTAAATAAATTAAATATGTTGCACTGAATTAATTACAACGATGCATAGTTAGCAAAATACCAATTATTAATTTACCGAAATTGTAATTCTAGTCTGGTTTAAAAATCAGAATATTATTATGAATAAACTAAAAAAATGTATTTTTACATAATACTGCATATTTTTTTCAAAAAGAAAAATACTAACCGAAGAAAGTTTAATCATTTTGTTTGTATTACTTTGACAGGAGCCACGCGTCACAAATAAGTTTTGCGACGATGATCAATCACTTTTGAGATTTCCTGTCAAGATTTTTCATTCGATGAAAAGAAGATTGAGGTCCAGATAGATTTCCTGATTGATATTCAATTTCAAAAATCTATTGTTGATTTCAGAATTATTACACAATCAAAAGCATTTTCTAGGAACTTCTAATTCACAACAGTCTTTTAATTGCGAATCATCGTCTTTAAATATTCTAGACAAATATTATTATTATGCATAATAATCTACGATTCATTGATTCTGTCCACTTTTTCTATTATGCGTGATACGAAATTTGAAAATGATTAATTTTTAATGACTTAGTTTCAGAATCCTAATTCAAGAATATTTCAATTTTAAACGAAGTTTAGAATTATCCGCTTTTTAACCTGAAAATATTTAATGAACAAATCAAAGCATTTTCCACAAACAAAAAAAAGAACCCTAATTTCTAAAAAAGTTTAATATATTTTCGAACTTCATTTTTTAAGGTCAAATTTTTTTTTTAAATAATGCTTATGATTATTAGAAAGTGCGTACACTGCACACTATCTATAATGTACATTTTTATATGTATAAATATTAGCCGTCAACCATGAAATCTACCAAATCCCATACAATTTTACATAAACCTACATTATATTATTGTTAAATGTACTCCCCGTGTGGAAATAGCCTGGGCTAGCCCTGGCACAACAAGGTTGCTGGTCGGGGGCTGGCCGGGCTATATTTGTTTTTTAAGAACCTAGCCGTGCTACATTTATCCTACCCTACTAATAATTCTATCCCCACTCCGCCGCCACTTGCCGCATCTAGGTGTATAATATCTTTGTTTATAGTATCTTTGCCGTGACATATAAAATGATAATTATTATGTTTTATTTATTTAAATATATTTTTCCTACATTTGAGAGGAAAATTTGATCGAAAGGTATTAAATATTTATTCACAATCATCAATACTCTTGTTCACTCCTTTTTTTACAATTTGTATTACGTTCGTAATATGATTAATACATAAAGGGCGGAGTGGGAGAAGTTGCTAAGTCAGTATTCTTTAAAGAAGGAGCTCTTTCTTAGAAAATTCTCAAAAATTCAAATACACACCGAGTTAAAAGGATTTGCTCGAAATCGTGTTTTTGATGGTAGCAGAACGTCAAAGTTGCTTTTTCATGTCCATTAAAAATAAAGACTTTTATGATCAAGGTATTTGTTATGATATTCACAAAAGGTATATATTTCAATATCTTCATGGTTCAACAGGAAAAATGTTAATGTTATTATTTATCATTACTTGAATGCGATAAATCTTATGTCACACTGTGACACCGTCTCATTGAAAATTGATTTTCTGGGAAGTCAATAAATTTTTTCGACAAAACTTGCTTTCTCCGTGTTTATCAACTGAACATCTCGGCTAGGACATTTCATAATTTGAAAAACAAAATAACAATTACAATTGTTGTGACGATGATATGATTTGTGGACAAAGTTTTCTCTCTGACATTTACAAGATGAACTGAATATTGATTTCTTATCGTGAATTATCTCCATGAATATAAAATTTATCTCGCACACATATTGTTCATCCCGAGAATAACACAAGTTTTGGTATAATAATCGCAGGCAAAAAGATCACTGCATCAAAACAAATAATTCGGTACTTAAACTATTTGTGCTTTCCTAAAACGAAGGTTTTTTCTTTTCTGACCTGTAACCACATTCACCCATTCTTCCATATACATTTCATAGAGTTATTCTAACTTTATAAATCGTTTTGTCTCTCGATTTGTCCCGTCAACAAAAAGTTGGAATAATAAATATTTTTAATGGTCTTTAGCATTGTGTCAATGATTTCAAATTGTCCGCCAGTACGAGTAAGTGTCATATGTGTAAAAAGAAAATTATGAAATCCAAATTTTACAAGATTTTCGTCTCACAACTGTTAATTAAACATATACTGATTTTTTTGAAGTATGCTTCCTTTCCATTATTTGTCCTATGTAACAATATTAGGGGCGACCTGAGCAAAGCGGAACAAAAGCACTTCTTCTCAATTAGTATTTTGTATTCGTAAAGAATTGTTTTGCCATATTGAATTCTTTACGAATTTAAAACATAAAGGTTCACATTATATAAAGAATAATTTACATTGAGGTATTTCGCAACAGATGGCGAGTATTTTAATAAAAAAAACTTGCCCCATTCCGCCCTGGTATCCACTAACAAAAGATACTTATTCCAAGTTTGTTTGGAATTCATTATTTCAATAGTTTCATAATATTTCTTCCGGCATACTCATTTTTGTATAATAGTTTGTCGTACACAGAGTACGCGTCAAACTCAAACTGCGCGGTCATACTAACAAAATGGTGGAATTTAGCGGTTGCGTGACTTGGACGAAACGGGGTCCTCAAGTGGCTAGACCATGTATTTATTGGATCATGTACTAATCCACCTCCATGGGACTGCGCCCTAACGTGTTGACTGTAATATTGAATGACTGACAAATATTAAATTATTAACTATTATTAAATATAATTAATCAAAGCACCAGGCCCTCAACTCTCTACCATGCAAGTACTTGGAAGTTGTCGAAATTTTACAAACAGTTGATAGATCACTTATTATTTTGACTACTTGAGAATAGCCCGATTTTACAAATATCCACAGCCAATTTCCTTTCAGTCAGTTGGCTTAATATCTATTCTGTCAATAAGAGACGCCAATTTACTATTGCAATTATGATTGCCACTTGAGCAAATCTTATGTGCGGAAGGTAATATCGTCAAAAAGATGTTTCGCAGTCGCAGCTGGTTCGGTGGAGGTTTTTGGAAACCAAAAAATCTCCATTCATTAGAACATCTTAAGTAAGTTCCTACCTTTATTGTATTATATGTCGGGATCCACTTCAAATCAGGCAGGTAGGTAAACTTTAAGACGTAGAATCTCTTGAAGAAAAAAAGTGTTCTAGATGAAATTGGGCGACACGAAAGAATTTTTCCGATTAGAAAAAAAAATTGTTATACGAAGTCATGAGTATTTAAATTTAAAAGTCTGTTTTTCAAAAAAGACATATATGTTCTTTAACCCTCTGTAACTATTTACCTAATTGAGGTATTTAGTTTTCTTTCCAAATTCTGGTGAGGGTTATCGTAATTTTTCGAGATCCTTCGGAAAATTCAAGAGCACATTTCCAAAACTTCTTATATCTATTTAAAAAAAAAAATTATTTTTATGGTATTCATAATCTTAGCAAGATTGTAAATGTAATCAACTTATTGGCGTATTAAAAATTTCCTTTTGTTCATAAGAAATGGAGTTGAAAGGTCGGTTTGTTTCCAAAGCGTCTTATATCCACCCGGTAAGAAGGCTTACATCTAAAGGTATTACAAATTACAATACCTAAGAGATATAAATAAATACCTAAATACCTGTCCTTCGTTTGTGAATACTCGATTAGGCAGCCAAAATAATCAGGTTACAATCCCTTTCAAAGCCGATCGTAGCTGCCAAACGTAACCTCAAATCAATTTAAAATACATTTTTCGTTTAACGTATTAAAAGACGCTTCAAGAACATGAGATTTGCAACATCTAGTAGGATTGTGCATAACAATGCATCATTTTATCGCAAAACATTCGCTTGATTCAAATTGTATTAATTACAAAAATATAATATTATAAACAAATTAAAAAAATATTTTTCACCACAGCTATCTGTGTAGAAGTCAATCCTGGACATGTTAAATGACCACAACCGGGTTTTTACATGCTTTTTTTGCGTAGTTATTATTCGAAAAACAGTCAATAAAAACATCGAAATGTGCTAATTTAAAATTGTCACCATTGAACGCAAAATTCGAAGAAATTTTCAAATACTTTTCAGTGCACGCCTTTTTCCCGGGTTACGTTGTACATTTTTGAAGTGTCTTATATTCACGAAGCAATTACTATAAAGTTGAGAAGAAATGAAATTTTAGATTTAAAAGTTCAACTCTTGTTGAATTTTTGATGGTATCATTGAAAATTGGACTGTTTTGCTTGTTAGGGGGGGGGGGGTCATACACGTTTTAATTCACAAATGGAATTAGGAATAAACACTTAGTTATTTCTTTCTTTCGTCTTCTAAGTTCATTTGTATGGAATATAATAAACACCAATATTTTAAAGAAACAGGATTTTGAGATATATTTGAAAGATTTTGAGTCTATGAAGGTTTGTTGAAATTCGTAAAAGGCTAAATCGAAAATTATGAAAACTTGTCAAACTTAGAAACCTATGAAAATGGAAACATCAAGTTTGGGGATATTTTCGGGATCTTTTGAAAGATGTACACATTTTCCCATCTAGTACCAAACTGCTGAAGGCTGGTGCCTTTCTCAGTATACAAAACAAACCATCCATGACTCGGTTCTAGTTTTTTCCCTGCGCTTCCGCTCCGTCGACCGAAGTTTGGCGGGGCTGACGTTATAACTAGGCTCTCCACTGTACGACGAATGGCTACTTAATTTGGACATGATTTCGACTGGCAATATACATTTCTCGCATCAAGTTGGTAGTTAGACGTACACTATACACAATGAATAATAAAAACAATACAGTATGGAGACCGGGTGTTTGGAATGCTAGAGGGGTGAATGATCTTCAGGAAAGAGAAATACGAGAAACTATGCGCGTAAGAAAGCTAGATATTTTAAGTTTACCTGAAACAGAGAAAAAGGGATGTGACATTCGAAATATAAAAAATGGGGAGTTAAAGAACGGACTGGAAATATGGTCAGGAGTAGATAGTGGATCACATGTAAGCCAAGTGGTCGGTCTGATTATGAACGAGAGAGCAAGGCAGCATGTCAAGGAGCATGGATTTGTACTTCCCAGATTGTTGTGGGTTAGAATGAAAGTGGGAATCAGAAGATTATTTATCATGACGTGCTATGCGGCAGTTGATGGTGAAAGGAGTGAAGTAAAAGACGTCTTCTGGGACACTTCAAATGATATTATAGGTACTTGCGATCATGAGGGAAGAATCATTCTACTAGGAGATATGAATGGATGGGTTGGTGTCCAACGTCAGAGTACGGAAAGGGTGCTGCGTAATATTTTGGGATCCAAAAACAAATGGTAACGGAGAGAATTTGGTTAGCTTGTACTTGGAAGAAGGCTTGTATGTTTAGGCATAAAATGGTCCACATGTACATCTGGTGCAGAGGAGATAGCCAGAGTATAATTGACTTTGTTGTATATGAAAAACGAAGAGAGATAGTAAAAGATACAAGGGTTATGAGGGGTTCTGAATGTAAAACTGATAATTACCTTCCAGTCTCAAAGTCGAACTTAGGTCAGTGGTGGAGAAGAAAGAGAGCCGAAAAGACGAAACAGACGCGAATCGAAGTAGTACAGAGTTAGTCAGCATGAGAAATAACAAGGGTGAAATGGCATTTGACACAGGCGGGATACTGGATGCTTTGAGGGGCTCTTTCAAGGAATTATTGAGAGTTGAAACTATAGGGCAGCACAACTGCGACATAGAAGACGATACGTTAGGAAACCCGATTGAGAGACTCAGTGTCTCGGATGTTAGGGATATAATTAAGAACTTAAACAATGGTCAGGCTGCGGCTGTAGACAGAATTAACGCTGAAATGCTTAAATACGTTGGCGTCTACATACTTCAAAGATTGTGCAAGTTGATAAATATATGTATCGAGATGGGGGAAGTTCCAGATGACTGTAAAAAGGTGATTATCGTCCCAATATACAAAAGAAAGGGAGAGAAAAGCCACTGCAATAATTACGTAGGCATCAGCATACTAAGTACCGTAAGCAAAACACTTATTCACAGGGTAATGAAAATTACAGTAGAAAATATACGGGAAGTCCAGTGAGGATTTATGCCAGGAAGATCACGTACGGATCAGAAATTTATCTTCAGGCAGATCACATAAAAAAGTTTGATAGTATATAAAAACGTTTTCTGTGCATTTGTTGACCTAGAAAAAGCTTTTGATAAGGTGGATAGAAGTAAACTTTGGGAAGTCCTGAAAGAGTACGGAGTCAATGGATGGCTCCTCCAAGAAATAAAAACAATATATGCAGGTAGCAAAGCGAGTGTGAGGGTAAATGGGCGACTGAGTGACTGGTTCGATATTATGCAAAATGTTAGACAAGGATGCTTTATATCCTCTAGGCTGTTTATTATATTCATGGACATGTGTCTAAGAATGGCCCTGCTCGACGGCTTACCAAGAATGTTGAGCAAATTGAATACAAGCATAAAGAACATGAGTCTCAAAATTAACATAAATAAAACAAAAATTATGGTATTTGAAAGAAAGAGTGAGAAACCAATATTCAACATTGTCCTAAACGATAAGAGAATAGAACAAGTTGATAAGTACGAATATCTTGGTAGCCTATTCACTAATGACGGAAAGATAGATAGATAGGCGTATAAGTGAGGGTAAGAAGGTTATCGGAAGGGTAGGATCTATTATCAGAAGTAAAAATATATCAGGTGAAGCTAAAATGGCGATATATAATTCTATACTTACACCCACTCTGATGTACGGTAGCGAGGCCTGGACATACTAAGAAAAGGATAAGAGTGAAATTAACGCGGTTGGCATGCAATACATGCGGATGGGGTGCGGTAAAACGCTAATGGACAAAGTTAGTAAAGTACGAATCCTTAAAGAATGTGGTATAGATGTGACACTATTTGACAAAAGTAAAAGAAATTTATGGAGATTGTTTGGGCATGTTGAGAGAATGAATGATGAACGAATGATGAAGCAAGTATACCGAGGTAAGGTAAATGGTAGCGTACCCAGAGGCAGGCCGAGGAAACAGTGTTTGGAATGTGTGAATGAGACCATAATTCGAAAAAAGATAAAAAGTCGCAGAAACACAAGAGCTTGCATGAGGAAATGCATGGACGTAAAGGAAGCTAAAGAGGTATTCCAGGACATAAAAGTGTGGCGACAAATAGTTTATAAGAAATGCATGATGAAGAGTATCAGTGGAGTGAATGACTTCTGAAACAAAAGACCTTGGATACTAATGGGCACGAGTGGAGAGCCTTACATGATGACTTTCTGAAGCTCTTCGTCTGGGGTGATCGCTAGAGAGATCTTCCCAAAAGATAATTAAGTGTCCTTCATTAAGGGCATAGGGCAGAGCTGGTAATTTGCATGTTTAGAGACTGATAGCACTAGTCTTTTTATTAAAAGTAAAGAGCAAAGTTCAAAATTTCTGTAGAATTGCTCTATCACTTCAGGGTTTCGAGATACCCTAACCTAAATGTGCGAAAATCGCGATTTTAACCTATATTCGAGGTTATGTAGCATCGCGGTATTATTTTTTTTTCGAAAAATTATAGCAAGCCTTGCCCTTTCAAATTTACTTTAATTCGCTTGAATATCTTTTTTTTTCTTCGAGATATTTAATTTTTGCGGTTACTAAACGTGAAGGTGTACAAAACTTAAGGAATTCATGTAACTCAAAACCTTCGGACAAGTATACTCTGCTTTCTGGTTTTGACATTTGGTAAAATTTTGTCGGCCCGTGTAATCACTTAATTTGAACAAATTAAAAACCGTCACTGAGTTATTTGCTCGCGGCGCTGCTTGAGACAATAAAACACTGGTAGTTCAGTAACACTTTCTTAAATTTCTGATGAACATTTCATACACTGGAAGTTTTTAATTGCTTACACTTACGTTGATAGATTTTGCGAATGATAATATTGGAACCTTATTCGTGTACTTACCCAGAAAAACATTAACAATTGTTCATAACAAAAAATATAACTTTAAGCCTATTTATCACTTAATGTATACCTTGAAACATAATTCCTCCAAATTTGAAGCGAAAAATTCCAATATTCTGTGATTTAGGGTGATTTGAATTGAAAAAAGATGGAGTTTTTTCATTTTGCAAAATTCGTGTTTATTGCGATTATTTCGAAAATGAAGAAAGCAACACCTTTTTTAAAAGCAAAAAAAAAAATATGTGCAATTAAATTTCCGATAAGAATGTACGTATGAAAACTTTACATTAAAAAGTATTTTCAAAGATGCCGAGAGGCCTTTCCATCACCAGCGATTAGACTTTTATGTGCCCTTCTACAATCTAGTCGTTCAATTGCTACCAGACATATGCCTACACAGTTTAGACCTAAAAAAATCTTTCACAGATTGATGTTAAACTTGTAAACAAGACAAAAAGTATAATTTTACGCTATTTTTCAATATGCTGCATTATCAATTTACAACCTACATTTTTATTATCGTATACCTACATTTTTGTTTTATTTTGTACACTAATATCATACGATTTTATCTATTCAGTACAAAAAATCCACCTGAGAAAAGTTAGAAGAACCATGTTTGATAATCATGATTACTACTACGGCAAACTTACGGGCTCACTTAGGGCTAATTTAATTAAACAACGCGAAACGTAGAGCTCCTTATTTAAAAATAAAAACTAGCTGGTTCTGTCAGCATTGCGCAAAGTTAGCAGAACCACTAGAGAACCGTTTAAGATACTGAGTTACATATCTCTGCTACCAAAATTTAGTGCTCTCACCTCACACTAACAAATTTTAACTTTGCCCTTTATTTAAAAAAATGGCTGGTTCTGTAAGCTTTACGTAAAGTTAGCTAAACCACTATAGATCCGTTTAAGATTCTATGTTGTCTCTGTTACCAAAATTTATGGCCTATGTACGGTTTTCAAAAGATGCAAATTGCCAACTTTGTCTTGTGCCATTTAACGAATGACACGAGAGAGCAGCAAACCCGTATAAAGTGAAGGCGTCCAAAAACCCGTCTATAACACGGGCCAACAAAATTTTACCAAATGTCAGAACCAGAAACCAGAGTATACTGTCCGAAGGTTTTGAGTGCGCTGAACACAAATCTGGCCGCAGAATTACCCTATCACGCAGGGTTTTGAGATATCCTAATCTAAAAGTGCGAAAATCGCGATTTTAGCCTGTATTTGAGATTATGTAGCATCGCGATATTTTTGTTTGTTTGAAAAATTACAGCGATCACCTTAAAGTATAAGCCTTGTCCTTTCAAATGCACTTTGGTTCGCTTAAATATCTTTTTTTTTTCTTCGAGATATTTAATTTTTGCGGTTCTAAACATGAAGGTGTACAATACTTAAGGAATTCGTGTAACTTCAAAACCTAAAAATTGATTATCTCAAAGAAAAAAAAAAGGTATTTGAGCGCACCAAAGTGCATTTGAAAGGGCAAGGCTTATACTTTAAGGTGCTCGCTGTAATTTTTCAAACAAAAAATAATATTGTGATGCTATATAACCTCATATATAGGTTAAAATCACGATTTTCTTACATTTAAGTTAGGATATCTCTAAACCCTGACGCGATAGAGCAATTCTGAAGCCAGATTCGTGTTCAGCGCACTCAAAACCTTCGGACAAGTATACTCTGGTTTCTGGTTCTGAAACTTGTCGGCCTGTGTAATTTGTAATAATTTATTAAAAAGTGACAAAATATAGACAATGTCGGTGATGTTCGAAACACGTGGTGTGACGTCATACGTTCTCAAAACCCAAGTAAATACATGACAATAAAAATGATTAATCGTCAACGTTTTTTGACTTAAATCTATTATCTCAATATTATCTCAATCTATTATATTTATGCTAAAATAAAAACTTAATTTTGAGTTTCGAGCTTTTGCATATGTTGAAAAAGATCGCATATTTAATGTACTGTTCTATCAGGCGATAAAGGATTATTGCAGAAAAACGTAAATGCTTGAGTATAATTCAAATAATAAAAGTATGAAAAAAAAGATTTTTGTATATAAATAAAAGTTGGATTATAATTTAAACACAAATCATAACCTCAAAGTTGCTGATCCCTTTCGGTAGCCGTTATCAAGTAAAAAAGTACAATGCACAATATGTATTATACGAAACAAAGCATATTTTATATTTCTTTATTAAAAATAAATATATTTGCTAACGTTGAAATAGTTGAAAAGATCTTAACAACAATATACTCGAACTGTTAATTTTATAGGGCACATGTCACGACGGACATTTCTTTCAATTTTTTCCTTTCCTCGCATTGGATATACAAAAAAATATGTTTTCAGGATTTTCAACACTGGAATTTGTACATTTAGGCACAAACACCAGCCTTAGCATTTATTTATTTCCATTTTTTTTTAAAGAAAAATTATGAACCTCTAGCTTGCTTAGAAAATATTGAAAGCGTATGACGTCACATCTAGGTGGCGGCATGGCGCGATAGAAATTCAAGTTCGAAAAGGGTATAATTTTTCTTATTCATATAAACATTCGAAAAAGGTTTTTTTTTTCAATTATACTCGTATTATTAGTGATTTTAGGTTGAATAGTTTCATATTTCTAAGTAAAAAAAAAAGGTGATAAATCTATTAGCTCTTTCTAATTTATTTAAAGTATTATTTCAGTAAGTTATTTTTGTAATTTGAATTGAATTTATTTGCAGATAACCTAGTTTTCATTAATTTCAAGTTTCTGTTTAATGCTGTTTTAAAATGCGTTTAAAAGGATATCAGGTTTACACACCGCCAGATATATTCGAAAGCTTTCACTTTTGTTTAATTTCTCATCTAAATGTTTTGGAATTATCGAATAATATATTTACAATGTATGCACTTTATCTGGTAAATTAAAATTATATATCAATTTTGCTTGGTTTTTTAGTTAAAAGCTTTTATATTCAGTTGTTTTAAATTTGCCAATATAAAGTTGCTTTCGCATAAAAACAATTATTTTTCTGTGTGAGCGAAAATCAATACGCTGTGTTTCTTTTTACATTTCTCAAAAACGTAATCAGAATTTGTAAACACAGAAGAAAATATATACATGAAAAATATATGATGGATTTTTTTCAATATTTTTTATTTTCATTTTTATAAATCGCATTGGGAATTCGTACATGGAAAGAAATATATCGGTGCACCAACGATATTCATCATTGACCTGACCACAAATATCGTCGAAAACTAACTAATGATATTGGCAAAATCTTTCAAATTTGCAGCATAAATTTATTTGTACTATTATTATTAAGGAATCAAATTTTTAAATATTCAAAACAAATATATTGTATGTAGCTGAAATAAAAGTACTGGAAGTATGAATGTATTGCTAATTAAATAGGAATACATTTGGCCGGGTTTTGGATATTAAAATTGACTTAACAGTTTACGTTAAAATCATAAAGATTAATAAGTCCTAATTTTAATAAAAATTAGTGAAATTATTGGCGGGACTGTTTTTTAAAATGTTATATTTTTCCAAAACTTGTATGATATCATATCATTTCATCGTTTTTCATATTAATCAAAAAATGCCAGCTGATGTTTCAATTTTGTATAACATTTGCAATAAAGGTGTGCGGTCGTTTGTTCGAATTTTCGATATAAATTTTTTGAATTTTTCGAGATAAACAAAATCTAACGGTGCATCAAACCGGCTTGATTTCCTTAGATTATTATTCCTGTTATTATTATTATTATGCCATTAAGCTATTTCCCTTTCAGGTTAAGCGTGACTCACTCGGCGAGGAAAGGAGTAATGTGGGGGAGGGGGTATAGATTTTTTAGATTGATCTAGAATTCTCGTGTTATTTATTTAAATTACACGTTCATTCTGCAACACTGCTCCGACCCAGGCTGCTGATCAATCTCTCTAGCGATCACCTCAAGTGAAGAGCCTCACAAAGTCCTTATGTCAAGCTCCCCACTCGGGCCCATGAGTATCCGAGGTCTTTTGTTTCAGGCGTCATTCACTCCACTGACACTCTTTTTATAAACTATTTGTCGCCACACTTTTCTGGCCTGGCATACCTCTCTAGCTCCCTTCACGTCCATGCATTTTTTTCATGCAAGCTCTTGTGTTTCTATGGCTTCTTATGTCTCTTCGAATGAGGGTCTCATTTATACATTTTAACCATTCTTTCCGCTGTCTGCCTCTGGGCAGACTATGTCCATCAGTGTTTTGCCGCATATCATGCTCAAGAATTTCATGTTAATCGCGTTAATTTTACTCTTATCCTTTTCTTGATAGGTCCAGGTTTCGCTACCGTGCAACACAGTCGGTATAAATATAGAATTATGTATTGCCCTTTTAGCTTTACTTAATACATTTTTCATCATACCTTTATCGAAAGATTGATTTTCAATGCCTGTAGAGCGAAGCGAAAGTGGCCGAATGCAGCTAAGTTTTCTTTTCCTCCCTAGGGAGGAAAAGTAATGACGCAGCGGGATGAAAAGAAATAAAACGGCTTGTGATTGGTCGAAAGCAGAATCTCTTTATTGTGACGCGATCGTTCCCTCTCTCTTTCCATCGCCGTCATAATCGCACGAGCGCTGCAGCCAAGTTCAAGCCCTTTACGATCGAGAGAAAACAATATCGATTTATATATTATTCTCATCGCCCTTTTTCACACGCGAACTTCTTTCCATTTCCGAGCGCTGCGGCCAACTTCAAGTGACTATTCTAACCTCTTGTCTACTGTCAAAATATTATAGTCGATTATTCTGAATAAAATAAATTCGCTTCGCGAACAAAGGAAAATCGATCTCCGATAAAGGTATGATGAAAAATTGCGTGCACAACTCGGGTCAAAAGGCTATATGATTGCAACAAGTGTGAATGCTGCCCTCGCTTCGCTCGGGCAGCAAACTTCACACACGTTACGATCATAGCCTTTCAACCCTAATTTTGCAATATAATAATGGGCTCGGCTCTACTGATAACCTTCTTACCGTCACTAGTGAATAGGCTACCCACATATACGTATTTGTCAACTTGCTCTAATCTATCATCATTTAAGACAATGTTGCACATCGGTTTCTCGCTTTTTCCTTCAAGCACCATTACCTTTGTTTTATTTACGTTAATTTTCGAGGCCCATGTTCTTCATGTTTGTATTAAGTTTATTCAACATTCTTTGCAAACGCCTTTTCTAGGTCAACAAATACGCAGAAAACTTTTTTCCTTCCTCAAACTTTTTTCTGTGATCCGTCTTAAGGCCATGAGACGAGTGGGTCACGTGACCGGCTTCCTACCTTACCGACACTTTTTATTTGTGAGTCACATGGCCTTAAACTAAATATTTGATCCGTACATCATCTTCCTGGCATAAATCCACTTTGGACTTCCTATATCTTTTCTTCTGTTATTTTTATTACCCTGCGAATAATTATTTGTGAATATATTTTACTTATGGTACTTGATAAGCTGATACCTCTGTAATTATTGTAATTGCCTTTATCTCTCTTCCCTCTATATATTGGTACGATAATCGCTTTTTTCCAGTCATCTGGAATTTCTCCCATCTCGATACATAAATTTATCAATTCGCACAACCTGTGAGGTATGTAGTCGCCACCGTATTCAAGCATTTCAGCGTTAATACTGTACACACCAGAAGCCTTACCATTTTTTATGTTCCTAATTATATCCCTAACTTCAGAGGCACAGACTTTCTTAATTGGAGTTTCTAACGTATTGTGTTCTATATCGCAGTTTTGGTGCCCTGTAGTTTCACCTCTTAATAATTCCTTAAATGAATCTCTCAAAGTGTCTAGTATCCCGCCTGTATCATATAACATTTCGCCCTTGCTATTTCTCATGCTGACTAACTCTGTACTTCTACTTCCTTTCATACTGATCAACGCCAATTTATAAAACAGTTTCTTGCTTCCTTCAAAATTGATTTGCATTTCCTTCTCTTCTGTTTTGATTTTATCTTTAATTTCTTTGACTAGTAGTTTTACTTTCCTCTTTTTGTCTGTAATCATTTTCAAGTCTATTTCTCTCGTTGTCGCTAAGGCCTGTGATGTTCACCTTTCTTAGATAAGCTTATTTTTTTAAATATTTTTCTGTTTGAACTGTACAATTTTGCCGTGTATAATGTTGCACAAACGGAAAGTAATAAGGTCTCTTGTTATTGATGCAACAGGTTCCAACAAGTACCTACAACGACTGTAATTGAAGAGAGTGAACAGGACTCGTTAAAGCCGATTTTGCAGATCCTTGAATGCCTAAACAATCAATAAATCAGCCAAGTGTGTCATTCTATAAAACACCTGAAGTGGACTCTTGAAATTAATTCCTGGTATACTATGTATAGATTGAACATGAATTAATTTACATTTATTTGCAACATACTATGATTAAAGTTACAAAAATAAATATTTTGCTATAATACATTGCACTTTCATAACTTAATAAATCACTTCATAAAACTCTAAATGCGTCCAAGAGACAAGATCGAAATGGAACACTGGAAAATACGTGATGCACGTACGCGTGAATATTTATGGGCATGTTAAGGTTTATGAGCTCCTCTGCATTATTACATCTTTCATTGGGAAACGATGCATGCAGAAACGCACTTCCATTTGACGAATGTTTCAACGATGAATAGGGTTCATGAAAATAAATATTAAAAATTGGGAATTTTCGATAGATACGGTATCAGTATTTGTAAAATTATAAATTCACTTTCACTTGCTACAGTGTAAAAATTAGTGGGAATTTACTCATCCGAAATATACATCAGCTAAGAGTCATGGCATTGGCACGATCCGTACTGTTTGGACGTTTGAATTGTATTTTTAGAACACTGATTATAAAGGAAATACAACACTCTCTGAGATATCCAAACTCACACCTTTTTCTGCGTTTACAGTGCTCGGCTCATCCCATTTTTTTCGACTTAATGAAAAAATGCGACTAATCCGTCTTCAAATATTTAATTTTTTCAAATCGAAAGCCTTAATAGTTGTACATTTTAAAGTCGAAAACGTTTAAAATCGATTAATTTTAAATCCAATTACTGACTTCACAGTCTTTCCCCTATTCTGCTTTTTCCTTTTCTCTCATTTCTTTCTCTTTTATGTATTTTAAAGTACGACCATTTTGTTGAAAATTTAATTATTTTGTTCAAACTTCATCTTCTTTTCTTGAAAATTCAAATGTTTTATTGAAAATTCGTCTTTTTGGATAGAAAATTCGTCCTTATGGATCGAAAATTTATCTTTTATGGTGGAAAAGTTACCTTTTTTTTGTTCAATTTTCAACTGTATTCTAACAAAATTCGTCATATGCTTGAAAATAATTTTTTTTTAATAATTATTCAACTGTTTGGTTGAAAATTCGTCTTTCTTCTTTAAAAATGATCTTTTTTGTTGAAAATCCAACTTTTTAGATTGATAATTCAACATTATTTGGAAAAATTTGTCTTTTTGAATTGAAAGCTCAACTGTCTTTGGCTGAAGTTTAATCTTTTTTGTTTAAAAAATCTACCATTTCGTTGAAAATTCATCTTTATATGTTGAAAATTCAACTATTTGTCTGAAACTTTAATTATTTTGTTACAAATTCACCTCGCTTGGTTGAAAATTAACTTTTTTGTTGAAAATTTAACTGACGTCTAACAAGTTCGTCTTTTTGCTTGAAAGACCTTAACTATTCGATTGTAAATGCAACGGTTGGGTTGATTTTTTTAAATCCAACTATTTGATAGAAATTTGATCTTTCGGGTTTAAAAGTCAACTGTTTTCTAAACCATTCGATTTTTATACTTGAAAACTCATCTCTTTGGTTAATAGTTAGTCTTTGGATTGAAACTTCGTTTCTTTTGGGTGAAAATTCAACCACTTTATTGAAAATAGAATATATTTCGACTTGAAATATTATTAATATAAAACGTTTCATATTGAATTCAATATTGTACCTATATTAACTTTTTGTAGAGCATTTTATTCCTCTATTCACAGTAGAAATCGACCTGTTTTCCCTCTTTCTAAAGTATTTTGGGCTACGAAGTCTGAATTATTAAAAAATGAATAATCTTATATTTAAATTATACAGTCTCAAATTTAAAGCCTTAATTGTTGAGTAATTTCAAGTTTAAAATGATCTAAACGAATATTCCTGAAGTTCAAAATTAATGTAATGTATAAACTTCTCTCATTTGAATATAATCTAAGTTGACAAGTTTAACAGTTCAAATAAATTTTTTAACCTAGATTCAGAATCCTTCAAGTTGGATAAATATTGTCAAAAGATTTTTTTAACTTCAAAGTTTATTTTGATTCTGCAAAGAATATTTGAAAATCAATGAGAATTATGTACTTTATATGGGAAGTCCAAAGTGGATTTATGCCAGGAAGATCATGTACATATCAGATATTCAGCTTAAGACAGATCACAGAAAAAAGCTTGAGAGTAGGAAAGAAAGTTTTCTGTGCATTTGTTGACACCACGGATTCATGCTCAGCGGGTCAAAATACATGGGAATATATGTGTCGCATCTGTAGAACAGAAAAGTGTTTTTTGTGTGTGTGCTGGTGTTATTTACAACCTTAGGAAATGTATTTTCTTATTCCAATCAAACTAAAAAAATTATTATTACTTTTAAAATGACGGTATATATCTTGCAATTTTAATCAGTGAACTATTTGTTTATAAGGTACATGATAATCTACTACTGCAACTATCTGCAACTTATACAGGTGTTGGTAAATTAAAAAAATAAAAGTATTCTAATTTTTTTTAATTCATAAATTTCTTGACAGGAAATGCAAAGTAAAATAAAAAAATAATTCAAGAACACAAAATGAATACAACATCGGGAAAAAGCATTCAAATGTTCTTCTACAACCAGTTTGAATTTTAGGGAAATACAGTTATATGCTAAAAATACATAATAGCCAGAAAATCAAGGTTTTTGCATATTCCACGTTCTGTATAGTACCAATCAATTGAAAAAAATACAATAAAATCAGTAAATTTACAGTTTGTGGCTTTAAAATTTTGATTAATTATAAAAATTTATCATCCTCAAAATATATTCGAATGACTTTAAATTCCGCTGTTAAAAACATATTGTAAAGTAACAGTATCAAAGATTTTAATTGGCTTGAATTTAGAAAATAATTGTTTTTTAGTACGAGCCATATGGCACGAAAAATTGCTATAAATAATAATTTTTGTATCACAACATGTAAATACATAGGAGCGCAAAATATTAATTTCATCAATTTTATCTTCAAAATTAACCTAGCCTACAATCTATCATCGTCAATGTGCGGACGATGTGGACCAATATTTCGAAAATAATCTGCGCACCCTTTGTAATACTTTTAGATTATTACTCATTAAGTGCAAGTTCCACCACTATAGCGTGAAGCATGTCGATAAAATATTCTAAGATTACAAGACAGTGTTACAACATTCTAGAGAAGAAAAATTTACTTAATACGCTTTGTTTTCGGAAAAATGTGTTAGTGACTTATTCTTCGGGACAGTCGTATTGTCGCCTGGTGACTCCATTTCCCTTAGAGCGCTTGGTGGAGCGGTATCATGGGTAATGCCGTATGCGTGACAAAGATGGTGACAAAATACTCTTAGTGCCGCATTTTGTCTTTAGATGTACGTATTACCCGCGTGAGTTGGACAACCAGATAATATGTCACTTAGGTGATCAGAGTGTACATGACTACTAAAGTGGAAGTGACATCGTCTTGGCACGCCAAAATGAAAAAATTCGTGCCCGACTTCAGCCACGGTGATTTAAGAAAAGCAAACGTCAGCTCAAGCTACATCGATTGATCCTTCACATTTCTATGGAAGATGCCATGTATCCTCCTGCGCTTTCTTCGCCTGGGACTTCAGAAGTGAGTACTCGAGATGGAGAATGTTTGATGCATTTTCTTCACCCTAATATTTAAGCCAAATCGCAATTTTTCAGCAGCCTTCTCCGCTCGTTTGTAAAGAAACGTTCCGTTTCCAAATTTTTCGTGTTTTCAGATAATTTCAAAAAGAGGGTCTTGCCTATTTGTGACCATATGCACTGTACCTAGAATGATCCTATTGTGGAGACATTCGAGATTCAGCATTTCGCGACCACCATGACGGCATGATATGTAAAGTCGCGGAACGGAAGACTTGAGGTGTAATCGTTTGTTCATGTGCATAAACTTACTTTGGTATCTTCAGCGCCAAGGTGTTATACAGCGCTTCTGTCGACAAGTTGAGTGTCCTCCCAAATGCCAGCAAGTCGTCCTTGCTTTAAATGAATCTTGGCGAATTTTTCTAACCCGCACTTTAATCTAATCTATCGAATGTATTTTCCGGAAATTACTGCAGCTAGGTTCAGTTGCTCGGCATTTCTAGCATAGATCTTGAGATCATCCATGTGAATTCTCAATTATTATTATTAAATGACAATAAAAATTGTAACATTTGTATACAAAATATTTAACAAGAATTATTTTACTATGAAAATCATAGGGTTTTTCATCACTTATACGCATGTGGAGATATTTTTGTAAAAAAAAATGAATTAAGCGACGAGCACGGTAACTGCTTAAAAATATTGGTTAATATGAATAAATTATAATAGAGACATACATACTACTATTGCCTAAAATTTGGTTTCTTCGCAAGATTGACAGATTTTTACCAAGTTTTATCTGCTCAACGCAGAGCAAGTTCCAAAAAAACAGTCGTGTCCAAGATCATATCGATTTGTCCTGGAACATGGATACCTGGATCAGCCAGAGTAAGGTCTTCCAAAATTAAAAATATGTTTCTACCAATCCTGTGAGTTGGAAGCATCTCGGTGGTGCGTTCTGTGACTATATACTGCACGTCTTCCCTGTAACCATTCACTCTAGACTTGATGGTTGCGTCGGAGAAAAAAGAAAACCTCACTGAAATTTGACCTATTCCAGAAACAGGCAGATCAACTTGTTTCTTAGTAAGCTTCAATAAATTATACAGGTCAGTGCTAATGTAACTTGACTGAGAGTCTGAGTCCAAAAAAGCTCTACACATCCGTGGTTGACTCTGATTGTCAAACATGATGATGCGAACTGTTGCCAGCATACCTTGATCATTGAAATCATTCACTCGACTAGGAAAAGATAAGACAGCCTTGAACGACAGTTCTTGGACGTAGATGACTTATCTGAGGCACTGTTGTGCCTCAGAAAAAAAATGCGTTGGAAATTTGATTTGGGGTATTTTACCTTAATTTGAAAAACATTTGGCCACCACATTTTTTAGTGTCCCCCCAGAGCCTACCTCTGTACCAAAATTTATTAAACCTGCCTAAGAATTAAAGATTCTTCGTTGCAAATTCATTTTAGCGATTTTTTCGCCGTTTCAAAACATGTGGCTACCACCTTTTGCATTGTCTCCCCATGGTCTGCCTGCACATCTTTGCATTTCGCCAAGTTAGAGTGTCAAAAAAAATATCATTACAATATTTGAGAAAATAGTATTAACTATAATAACAATAAAGCGCGAAACTCAACAGTACCATCTATTGTTACATTAACTAGGAACGTCTTCGTTTCTCGGTCTTCGACTGTACATGTGCTCTGCTACTCAAAGACTTCCAGTTACCTTTTATTTATACATATTTTTTCCATTTTTACTGTAAGCCGCTACAAAATCTGACAGTTATTACATTAATAGAATGTGATGAAATTATTTCAAAACAGCCAGTAGTTGTTGACGTGTTTTAATTTTTCCAAAAATTAAAATAGCTTTACTACTTTCCTTTTTTTTATAGTCAAAATTGAAAAAAGGCTCATTGTACGACTTTTCATTTATTCTTCCTTTTTCTTATCGACTTTGAAAGAGTGAAAGAAACTTGACAAATTGAAAAAAGGAAAGCCTTAATATGTTAAAAATTGCAAAATGGCAAGGTGTTAAAAGAAAAAGTTCATAAATTATTCATTTCACCCTTAAAATGTTTGAATATTCGTAAAAAAAAAGTTAAAATATTGTTATGTTAATTTTTGACTTAGATTTCAAATGGATTCGGTCCATATCGAATCTTGAGATATTGTTTTTAACAGTTCATTAAGTTGAAAGAATGCATTTTATGTTCACAAATACCAGTTCATGGGTGTCAGAATTGTTGCTCAATTCAATTATAAAAATAGTTGGTGCATCATTACAAACAGCTGATGCAGGTAATTTTTGGACAAATTTTTTTTTTAAATAGCAAAGTATTCATTAAATTTGATGAATTCAGTTTACTAACTTTCTCAGCTTATAAATTTCTAAAATGTTGTGAACAAAATTTCTGAACGCTGACAATCCCTATGAAACAATTTCCATCCAGTTATTTCTTTATAAGAAATTTAATATATGTTCAAACTTCTGTGCTTTACTGAAAGACATTTCTGGATAGTTGCTTCAGCAATTGTAGGCATTTTGAAATAAATCTGAATATTTTATATGAGACGGCATTTTTAAAACGATTTAAACAAAAATTTATTTTGGTTCTTGAATAAAGAAACACCAATTTTTTTTTCAAAAACCAAATGAAAGATCCCTATGTGGACTTTATTTATCTTATTGAAAAAAAGAAACGTTGAAAGCGGATCTTAATTGTCATGTAAAAATCAATTTGTTCATAGGCACTGTCTTTGCACAAGGTGGAAGCGTACGGTGAAAACTGTGAAAGGCGTCAGATTAGACTTTTTGGCAGCGTGTCGGCGATGCGCTTGTCCAGTGTGAACCGAACCATTGCTCAACACAGTTCCTATCCTGACGTAAACGCGAACGCCCGTACGCATTCAGTTTTACGTTCGAGCATGCATGGGCCTGTAGCGAGCTTGATTTCGCAAAAAACTGTTGCGAAATGAAGCCATGAAGCCTCCGCGAACAGGAATAAAGCTGGTATTGTATCAATATAGTAGGTAATTCTTGAGTCGATTCGTCCACTCAATGAAAATTCCCGCATGTAAGGATAAGGCTGCACCATCTAGGAGTTCGACAGATATCCCAGAGTGACCGTTATACGATGCCTCACCGAAGTGCCATTCAGTGGTTTTTCATGACGTGCTAAAGAAAATATTGGATGCAACACTGGAGGAAGCAGGCGAGTTTTATCTCGTGCGATAAAGAAGGCCTGCTTCCAACCCTAGATCCCATTTCCAGCTCGTCCAGGGCTTGTATTACAGAAAATTACGTAATACTATTTCTAGCACTATAAATTAGGGCAGACCGAAAGTTCTAAATTTTTTAACATTGAAAATTCTTAGTGCAAATTGAAATTTGAAAGTTGTTACATATTTATTACCAATACAAGTTTTAAATGACTTTTTAAAGTAAAATATTATCTTACCGTATCGCATTAAGGTCAAAAGTTGTTAATTTTAGGATAAAAAAAATTATCGATGGGTACGGAAATTATGGTATTTGTTTTTTATGAGCATTATTGGTATTAAATGCAAATGAAAAATAAATAATGAAAATATTTACCTTTCGTTTAATGTACCATTTTTTTAAATGAACTAATATTATATTTTCACAGATTTGCTTAATCTTTATTTGAATAAAAGGCTCAAATGAAGTGGTGCTCAAATAGAGGCTGCTGTATTACAGTGTGATGGTACCTTCAAATTGAATTTCTATAATGCACTCTGTTCTCTGCACTGACAGGTCTAGATGGCAACTTCGGCCTAAAGTCTCGAGAAAGGCCCCTTAATTATGAATATCTAGTGTAGTTTCTCGAAGAGTTGATCATTACTTGTTAAGACAAGTTTAAACAAAAAATACCTCAATTATGAGCCAACAAATTCTATCAAATATGTTTTGGAAAGTGAAATTGACACACTTATAGTTTTATACGAGGGCTGTTTGATAAGTCAGTGACTTTTTGATTTTTTTTGCGCAGTACCTTTAAATGCACCACTGATCCCTTCAGCGCCATCTATAAATAGACTGCTGGTAAATTTTGAGAAAATAGGGTCATTTATTTTGTGTTTGATAGCCATTGAAAGCAGAGAACCTCGTGAATGTTAACGAAAATGGAAAAAAGTGAAATTCGTGTGCTGATTAAGCATTATGTTTTGCGTAAAAAGCCATCACTGAGACCAAGGAAAGGCTTGATAAATACTACAGGAACTCCGCACCATCAATTTGAATGGTTAAGAAGTGGTTTACTGAGTTCAATTGTGGTCGTACCAGCACAAGTGACGCCGAACGTTGAGGTCGCCCAAAAGAGGTCATAACGCCAGAAATCGTCGATAAAATCCATAGAATGATATTGGACGATAGGAGAATGAAAGTTTGTGAGTTGGCTGAGGTTGCAGGCATCTCAACTAAGCGGGTACATCACATTTTACATGAATATTTGGACATGATAAAGCTATCCGCGAGATGGGTACCGCGATTGCTCACATTCGACCATAAGCGCAACCGTGTGCTCACTTCAAAGGAGTGTTTGGCGATATTCAGCCGTAATCCGAACGAGTTTTTGCATTGTTTCCTAACCTTCGACGAAACATGGATCCACCACAACACACCAGAGACCAAGGAACAATACAAAAAAGTGGGTTTCTCCGGGTGAACGTAGACCAAAGAAGGCCAAGGTGGGTCTGTCGGCCAACAAGGTCATGGTCACAGTTTTTTTGGGATACACACGGTATCATTCACATAGCTTACCTTCAGAAGGGTAAAATGATCAACGGCTAATATTATTCAGAGCTTTTGGACAGACTCGATATTGATTTGAAGCAAAAACTATCGCATTTGTCGAAGAAAAAAGTGCTGGTCCATCAGGATAATTCAAGGGTGCACACGTGTGTAGTAACGATGGCAAAAATCCATAAATTGGGCTACGAACTGCTACCTCATCCAGTATATTCTCCAGATTTATCCCCCTGCGACTATTTTGTGTTTCCAAATCTGAAGGAATGGCCGCGTGGTAAGAGATTTGGGTCGAATGAAGAGGTCATCACCAAAACAACCGCCTATTTTGAGGGCCTTGAGAAAACCTATTATTTGGAAGGAATACAAAAATTGGAAAAATGCTGGACTAAATGTATCGAGCTAAAAGGACATTATGTTGAGAAGTAAAACACTCATTAAAAAAAATATATTTCAGTCGTAAAGTCACCGACTTATCAAACAGCCCTCGTATCTCAGCAAATATTAACCCGACAAATCTCTAAAAAAATTAAAGTTGCTCTCAAAGATATGTGCTCCATAGAGAAGAAAGACATTTTTTGATCAAAATAAAACTTTCGTTTATGTAGAAATTTTCAAAGATACCATTTTTGATAACTATGTATGGATTATTTCACACATAGTTGTTCAAAAACCCGTTTTTAAATCTTATTCCGTATTTAAAACCTATTCATCAACAAAGTCTTAAATCCAGCAGACTGTGCGATAATTATAGTGTAGCATGCGCATACTGAAACACATCTATTCTCCGAATCGGCGCAATATACGCGTATCCGCATTTTAGAAGTAAGTAACTTTGCACACCGTCAAAATGAAAATATTCTTGAACATTATTTTTAAAAAATTATACGCGAATTTGGCTGAAAATTACCAAACGGGATAGAAAATTTGATGGAAAAGCGCAAAAAGTGTTCAAATATTTTTATCGGGCGGTTGTTGCAAGAAATAGCCTGTGATAGACGTGCACACAGGCGGCTGCTACTCATGTGATTGCAGCATTCGCCTTCAGCCGTTCGCACTCGTTTATGTATCCGAGTCGCTTCGTTCGTGCGCTAACCTTTGCCTCATGCTTCGAGTCTCCGGCTCGTGCTGTAAATTTTACGCTCGTCGACAATTGCCCATTTTGCACACTTTCATCACAAATAGCTATTTTCTTGTGTAGAGTAAATGCCTTGAACAAAATTTTCACATTTTTAGAAATTTTTGTATCCAGTAGTGCCCTGAATATTCATAATACGTATTAACTGGGCCTAGTCCACTTGTCAATGACACATGTGGGTTCTTTGCTTGTTTTTTAATTAAAGAAATTTATAAATATTTTTACACTTTTCCAACAAAAAAAAAAATCTTTCACTATCTAGTATTTATCAAAGTAGCTTCTCACATATATTAAATTCCAGAAACTTCTTAAACCTAAAAATTTACAAACTATCTACCGTTACGGAATTTTCCGTGAGACTAACGAATAGTTTTGTGGGAAATGGTTACAAATATCTTTATTAAAAAAAACGCATCCTTGATTGACAAGTGGAATAGGCATATTGGAGATTGCCACGTGATGGGTCTAGGTCTGGATATCCCACTCCCGTGGAACGACGTATCTCGACAGACACAATACAGCCCTAAGAGTTTTTAACTACCATCTTTATCGCTCTTATAATTTGAGCCGCGACCCTGCCCTGCTCAATGCTCCGAGAAAGATAGAGTCAATTGTCCAGAACGAGAAGTGCCGAATTTACTGAAACTACGACTTTCGGATAGCAGTTTCTATTGTACACTAGATGTCCATAGAGGCTTGACTTCGTTCTCCTCTATAAGGGAGCTGCAAGAATTGTAATCATGATATTTGGTTAAAGAGATTGTCCTTGTGATCAGTGCTCTCGGTGGTGCAAATCTATCGCTGGTTCGTAACTTCGAAGCCATGTGCGCATAACAAAAACATGCCAAGGCACTTGCGAGATGGATGCAGAGAGCTGTCATTCTTAGGCTGCTCCGCGTCCTCAAAACACACGAGGGTTTCGCTGGTCTTTCATTATAATATCGTCGTGCTTTGTGGCCTCCTCTGTGGAGCACATGGCTCGAAAAGCAATTTAATTTTTTTTCGAAAGTTTTTGATACAATAGATGCCGATATATCTATCTGCAAGCATGTCAATTGTAGTGAACACTTAACTGCTCACAACTATGTAACTTCACTACTGTTGATTGTACAAAAAATGTTTGATGGAGAAAGAAGTCTTGTCTTGGCCTACAGTACAGGCGAGAATTGTCAGTCCACTAAAAAACTTGTATCAAAAACATGCCTCTCTCTTTTCGTAGATATCTCAACGACAAATTAAGTTAGAAAGAATTGAAAAAAGAACAGTTAGAAAGCTTATTAAATTTCGCTTTAATTTAGTCATACTTCTAGTATTTTCGATAAAAAAGGACCGAGATAGCATGTGCGAAAGTGTGACCCATTTTCCGTGTTTGATCAATTTTGGATTCTCAAGTTCCACTTTCTGCATGCTTCAGGGACGTAAATGAAATAATTCAAAACTTTGCTAATTTGAAGCTTGAAACTAGCTCTTTAAAATCAGACCGAAAATATAATAAAATACTTACTGGTTCTCGAATTACCATGAAAATTGTGGAAGCGTACCCTGGTGAAAGTTTTGGATCAATACATCCGGATATGAATCAAACCGAACCAAATTTTCAATCGCAATGAATCCGAACTTGGATTGACCTATACCGAATTTCAATCCAAATGAATCCAATTCAATCTGAACTCAGATTTATTCGGATTCATTCAGATTTAAAATCGGTTTAGGTCAATCCGAGTTCGGATTGATTCGGAGTGAAAATCCGTTTAGGTCAATCCGATTTCGGATTGATTCGGATTATTTTGGTTTTCACGCGACCTGTCACCATTGTATTTTGAAACGTCAATAATTACGGAACTGAATTATGAACTATTAATTCTTCTTTTTGAGACTGTCAAAAAGCCTTGGCGATAAGAGTTCATGCTAATGAATCAGGTTTTAAGTAAATTTTCATACTGAAAAGCAGATTATTTTATAACTTAGAATAGTATAGAAGTGAAAATCAACAGGTTGATAATATCATTTCCCGGAAATATTATACCCTTGCGTTTGGGAGAATAAATTGCTTAACTACAGGGTTTTATTACGCGTATTTTCTCCAATAATATCCTATCTGACAATTATTTTTACATTAGTCCGTATGGAAATAAAGATTAAAAGTGGGTAAATGTCTTCCGGTAGCGTGTCCCTTACTACGTTTTTCAAATTATTGGCGTTATATTTTAGTAAATAAAGCTTAAGATCTATTTTTTAATACACGTATTTTTTCTGAATTAATAACAGAATTACGAAATAAAACTCTTTTATTTTCTCCAGTTATAGTTTTGAAGTTGCAACATTATGAAGTTCTCTAACCGGGGATCGATTTTTTGTTTATCAATGTTCTCAATTTATTTCTCAGTGCATATGGTAATTTCAATAGAAAGATGTAAATTTACTGAAAATTTCATTAAATTTGAGAATAAAACAAACTACAATTTTGTAAGATCAATTCTTACAATAAAAAGTCTCCCACTGAGTTTTATGTTATTATTTTAAAACAAAAAAAAGACAGATTTTGGTTTCACTCAAGGGAGAGATGATTGCGTATTTTAATGATAAATTGAATTCTATTTTATGTAACTCTCTCAAAAGATCCATCTGAGATTACTGCATATAATCATATCTTTAAATTTTTTATCGTGTATCATCGCACAACGAGATCCTTGTAATTAAACAAGGTGCAGGGTCATTACGAATTGGCACAATTTTAACTTTATTCAAATTTATTTACTTACGAGAAGTTACGAGAAGCCACATAATTTAAATTTCTACTTAAAATAAAAGAAATTCCCAATGAACAGTTAATTTAAAATTCAATATGCAAACATGCACAATAAGGTCCTTATAATTGAATACGGTGCAGAGTAATTACACGCATCACACACACACATTTAAGTTTTTTAAAATCCCCACAAACTCACATTTATTATTTTAACTCAAAGACAATGGATTAAAATAATTTATCAACACTTGAAGGAGAATCTCAGGTAGGAAGCTTTCCTTCCCGAAGCTTAGTATGTACTTAAATGAAGTACTCTGTCTTCATTAACAGTTTTTCCAATGGTTCTAGAACGATGCACGTCTCTCCTCATCGAGACTATTTGATGAAATGGACAAGTCCTCCTCGATTAATGAATTTGCTACCTGGTGGCTACCTACATCGGACCCACGATATCCCCACTTATTCATGCGTTTGCGGACATAATTCATCGATTGTATAATTTGCAGAGTCATCGTTACACTGCATTTGATTTTCTAGATTGTAAATTATTCTTTGAGTCACGGGCGTACCTATTTTATTTGTCGCCCGCACTTTAATATTCTAAATATTAAATTCGATAGTTGTTTTTATATTTCATACTTATTTTTATATTATAAGATTATGAGAAAAGACTGGACCGTCTCAAAGTTATAATCATTTGTTAGATATCCCCGCGTTTTTCTGTCATCCGGTAACAAGACAGTGTTTCAATAATTTCATTTTACCAATATAACCAATTTTGAAACCCGCCAAAAATCGCACAACAATTCTATGTTATTCAGTATCACGATTTTATTATTAGAAGAAGCATATTTTGTAGGTGTATTCGTAAATAAAATATTAAAAACTTGCACTTCTTAGTTCAAAAATACTTAATTGATAGGTTGATCCAAACTAAAAATAACCATCAAACTTATAACATTTGTATTGCTTACGCCTGTCATTCGGTAACACAAGAGTTGTTTGAAACAAATAAATTTAGTTGAAAAACGGATAATAATCGATATGTCTATAATTTTTTTAAATTAAAAAATGATTTCGAATTGATTAAAAAAATTCTTTCAAAATCCCACGGAATCTTTTGAAATATCCTAAAACAATTTTTGCCTTATAAAATCGTTCCATACCTTCCGAAATGTTAAGAAATTCTATAAAACAACATGAAAATTCTCCTAAATACCTTAATATCATGAAATTTCTTGAAACCTCTTACAATGTTTTAAAATACCCTACAATATTTCAAATCATCTGAAATTCCTTTCAATTTTTTGAAGCTCCTAAAAATACCCTAAAATATTTCAAATGATTTGAAATTCCTTGCAATCTTTTAAAGCTCCTGAAAATTCCTTAAAAATTGTGAAAAAATACCCTAAAATTCATTTTAATCTCTTCAAGTAATTGAAATCAATTGGAAAATCCTAAGATATTTGAAATCCTTTAAAATTCCTTCAATTTATTGAAATATATTGAAAATTCCTTAGAATCTTTGAAAATACCTTAAAATATTTCAAATTCTGTATAATCCTTCCAATTTATTGAAATCTAGTGAAAATTCCTTGGAATCTTTAAAAATAACCTCAAATATTTCAAATCCTTTGAAATCTCTTCAATATATTTGAATCTGTTGTAAATTCCTTGGAATCTTTAAAAATATCATAGGTCGCATGAAATTCTTCCAAATCTTCCGAAATTTAAGGAAAGTCTTTAGAACTGGATGGAATTTTTGAAATCCTGTCAAATCCTAGCACCTATGCCTTAGCTTCAGACAGCTCATCGTTATCCACACCTTCTAGAGGGAGTCGAGCAATAGAAGACAGCTGTTCCACTTATGTTTTGATGGTAGCAGGTATTGAGCATTTTCGAACTGCTTGATTCTCTTTCTTTATTCTTATCGCTTGATACGGGAACCTAAGTAAAAAGAGCCGTTGACGTTCTCTCCTCACACTTTGCCCATTTTTTTCTGACCAAAAATGAAGGCGTTTTATATCTCTGTTCATATGCTTTGTATATTTTAATCGGTTTGTTGGTTGCTGAATCTCTGTTTCTGCCTCTGGCTAAATCAGAACATCTGCTTCTGGAGGACATGGTCGTACTAGATCATGATGAGGTTGAGCAGGAAGATCAATAGCATGCTGATCTAGTGTTGCTTCACAAGTCGCGGCTTGATCATTTGGTGCAGCTTCCTCTAACTGATGTTCATTATCGACGTTTTTTACCGCCGAAGCAACCTTTCGTTTAATCTATATTGCTCGGTCTTCCGAGACGAGTGCATCATTCCTGATGTCCTTAACATTAGCATTAAGATGTCTTTCTGCACTTTGACTTTATTGCGTATTTAATTTTAATTATTTATCGTATGTGACCGTCCGGGAAGAAAGGGACCTAATGAGGAAAAAATCTATTTTTATTCTCTCACGCCAATCGATAGTTTCTGAGTTACTCTTTGATTTCCGATTATCCGAATTTTTGTATGTTAATTACTCTTCTTGTTATTGAGCTACAAACATAGGCATGATAAGCGTACGTGGAGACTTAACGAGAGGCCTACGAAAGCCAGCCTCACCACTTACCACTACAACTGTACGCGACGTTTCTGTGAGCTACATTGACATACTACAGCCTTTACTTTTTTTACATCAAGGCTTCACATATTATATTACATTGTATTTTGAAAATTGGATGCTGAGTAATTATAAATAAAAATCTTTAGAGTCAGAATATATATATATATATATACAACAAGAAAATATAACAAGCAAACTTTAGCTTGCTCTAAATATCGTCAAGAAGTACACGGGAGAGATTGGTATGGACTTCGGATTGGACAAGTGTTCCAAGATTTATCTAAAGGAAGGAAAGAATATTGGCGTCCCGATAACACTGAGCTTGTGGATATAAGTGTCATTAGACAACTTGACACTGGAGAGACCTATACATACCTGGACGTGTCTCAAAACCGCATTCAAGACATAAAATCAGTGAAAGAGTTTCTCCGAAGCAGATACAAGCATCTTCTCCAACAGATTTGGTCTTTAGATCTGTCAACGTTGGACAAGATATCTGCGACTAACATGTTTGCCGTTGCGATTCTACTATACTTGTTTGGAGTGGTTCAAGTGACGAAAAACGTGCTCACGGCCTTTGATATCGCCACGCGTAAGATCATGAATATACATAAGAGCTTGGGTATCAATTCGTCCGTTCCGCGATTATACACGTCACTCCGCCAAGGCTGAGGCGAACTTCTGAATCTCCAATTTCTTCATAACCAAATTGTCCTGTGTACATGTTACATCGTTGCAAATGGCAGATATCCTCTTCTAAAAATGGTCAGGAAATACGAGATGATTGGCAAAAGAGCGTTCCTTTCAAAGCCGCGGAGCAGGCGTCGGAGACCCTTGGCCTGAATTTTAACATCAGGAGTGAGGAACGTGCATTACTCCATCTAGATTTCTCACTTCAAAAAGCCAAAGTGAAGAAAGCAGAGTTTAAAATGTTACGCCAGCAGCTACTCGAGAAGAAAATGCAGGGACACTCTCACAGAAATGAAGAAAAACAGTCGTTGTCGAAGGAGCATACTTTTGCTTTCCTCAGATAATCAGGAACTAAATCAGGTACAGAGGGTTTCATTTTCACATACCTGGACGGTGTCACTTCCCCCCTAGTATACAGTGAACGCATTTTATGTCAGGAAGTCTCCAGCAGTAGGTCAGAGCGTGTTGTCATGCACACTCTGAGTACCTAGAACACATACTACACACATAATGCGGCACTAAGTGTGCTTTATTACCATATTTGCTGCTCTTACGGTATTGGACACAATCCTGCGCTGGCAAACAGTCCGAGGGTGACAGAGTCAATTGCTTAAAACGAGAAGTGCCAAATTTTCTGGAACTACAATTTTTTGACAGCAGTCTCTGTTGCACATTTGAGGCCTGACATCGTTCTCCAAGACATGTAGGAAAGAACTATATTCGTGATCGAATTCTCGGCTCCGGAGGACTGCAAAATCACTGCCAAGAAGAAGGAAAAGGAGGACAGGTATCAATACCTTGAAAGGGAGCTGCAACGACTGTACCCAAAATAGTGGGTTGGAGTATTTGTCTTTGTGACCGATGGTCTTGGAGGTACGAAACTGTCACTGGCTCGTAACGTTGAAGCCACATCAGCGTGCCAACAATATGCCAACACACTTGCGAGATGGATGCAGAAATCTGTCATCCTTGGGTCGCTTTGTGTCCTCAAGATACATAAGGGTTTCGCCAGTCTGTATTAGTGACTTCATCGTGTCCTGTGGCTGTCCATTTCACGGTCGTGAGACGTGGCCATAGCTGTAATTTACCGCGTTTAACCATTTTTTACATTATACACACACACACACACACACACACACACACACATATATATATATATATATATATATATATATATGTGTGTATTTCAAAGTTTACCATACCAACAACCGCGGGATTTCACTTGGAGTGGGTGCCATTATACAAAAAAGCACCCGCTCCCGGCGAACTGGCAGTAAAATTTCAGCTATAACCACGTATTATGGCCGTGAAATCGGTGTTTAATGTGTGCCGTAGACTCAGTATGATGATCCATCAAAAGTCTTGTGCACTCTGAGGACACGGAGCGAGTCAAGGACGACCGCCTTCTGTGTCTTTCAACAAGTGTCTGAGCATTTCGTTGACACGCAGATATGCTTTTCAAACTATTAACTAGTGAAAGCTTGGCACCACCAAGAGCACCGATGATCAGGACGACTAGCTTAACAGAATATTCCAGGTATAGCCGTCGCAACTCCCTTATATGGTTTTTATATCTCTCTTTCTTTTCATTCTGCTTGGCTGTGATGTTCTTATTGGCACTTCTCACTTTAGACATTTCACTCTATTTCCCTAGAAGCGTTTGGCTGCATGAGTTGCAGAACTAGATGGTATGTGACGTAGGTGCTGGGGGTGTGCATGACACGCTCTGCAGCTATCATCGAAATGTCTTAGCCTAAAATGTGGCGAAGGTATGCTGAAGTTGAAATGAGACCGTTTTGTCAGGCCAAAGTGGAACCCTCCGTGCCCGACATCAATCCGGGTGATTTGAGGAAAGCAAACTTCAGCTCATACCACATCAACTGATCCTTCACATTTCTGTGAAAGATACCGTGCATCTTTTCGAGGAGCTGTTTACAGAAATTCTTGTCTTGTGGTTTCTTGATTAGGGCCTTCAGGAGTGAGCACTCGAGATGGCTAATGCTTGACGCATTTAGCTCAGCCCTCATATTATAGTCGAGGCAAACTTCAAACTGCCATAAATATCGTCAAGAAGTACACAGGAGAGATTGGGATGGACGTCGGATTGGATAAATGTGCCAAAATTCATCTGAAGAAAGGAAAGATTGTTGGCGTTCCCAAGGACCCTGAGCTTGTGTTAGATGACAGTTGCTCCCAGTGGGACCCTGCGGTGGTTGTCAACCTTTAGTTTTTAATTATATATATATATATATACATACTCATACACATATTTACATGTATATTCAAATTGAAGCATAATTCTTGAAATATAAATGCAATAGTGGGCTTTTTGGAAGAGTTATTTTAGTAAACAAAGGGCAGAAAGCATTCTCAGATAAAAGTCAGATTTTTCAATTTCAATTTTTGCATTTTCAGTCAAATTGAGAGGATAAAGTGTTTCAGCGTAGTTTAATTTCTGGCATAGAAATATTATAAACCTCCCCCCCTTCCCCTATATCAAATATGGTTGAACTTCAAAAGTTTATAATTATTATTAACAATAATAGTAGTGACTTATCTTGATACTTCACTGGGATTCCGCCTTTGTCTTCAAAGTTGATTCGCAATTTTTGATTGGGAATTTATAAAGGAAAGGAAGAAACTTAAACAGTGCGTTTACGGAAAAATATTGCAAAAATAATCGCGCAAACAAAATGGACCGTTTAACTACCTGTGCAGTTAGTGTTTTGTTTTCCGAAAGCGCGTGATTCGACCTCTCTCCGAGAAGTAAGATTTTAGACTGGCGGCAGGAAATTGTCTGTGTATTTTTTCGGATGGCCATATTGTCCATTGGGGTATACAACAAAAAAGGAATCGAAACCCCTTCGTGTTTCTCGAAGTCCTCTCGGTCATTGCATCATTTGGAGCATTCGTTAGAATTATTTCAAACAACTTAAAGACCCGAAAATTCTCTAAAATTTGGAAATATTCCCCCCCCAAAAAAAGAACATTAAAATGGTGAAATATGAGATTGGGAATATACGTATGCATATATACATACATAGACATATATACATACATACATACTCATACACATATGTACATGTATATCGAACCTAAAGCATAATTCTTGAAATAGAAATGCAATAGTGGACTTTTTGGAAGAGTTATTTTAGTAAACAAAGAGCAAAAAGCATTCTGAGGTAAAAGTCAGATTTTCCAATTTCAATTTTTGCATTTTCAGCCAAATTGAGGGGATAAAGTCTTTTAACGTAGTTTAATTTCTGGCATAGAAAGATTATACCTCCCCCCCCCCCGACATGCAAGATGGTTGAATTCCGTCAGTTTATAATTAATATTAACAATAATAGTAGTGACTTATCTTGATACTTTACTGGGATTTCGCCTTTGTCTTCAAAGTTCATTCACAATTTTTTATTGGGAATTTATAAAGGAAAGAAAGAAATTTAAGCAGTGCGTTTACGGAAAAATAGTGCAAAAATAATCGCGCAAAAAAAATGGTTCGGTTAACTAACTGTGCAGTTAGTTTTTTATTTTCCGAAAGCGCATCATTCGACCTCTTTCTGAGAAGTAAAATTTCAAATGAGTAAGCTCAATTTATTATATCTTTGCTATGTAATTCAATTAAAAGCAAACGTTTTTAAAATATTTCTTAAATAGAAATCGCTGTTAAGAATGCAGTTTGCATATCAAGACTTCATTTGCGTTCAATAATTATTGTTTATTATTTTAAACAATTGATAGACTGCATTCAATTATTATTCTATCATTTTTGCAATCATGCTTTTCAATTACTAAAATCCTCATGATAAAATTATTATTTTCTGAATTTACTTCAGTAATTTTTTAATACTTCTAAACTTTGATTCTGCCTAGAGACTACCTAAAATCTGGGACAAGACAGCAGAAAGCTTTCATTCCAGCGCGTAGAGAAACTAGAAAGCGCCAAGATAGCGCCAGATTAGTATTCTGTGAAGAGACAGGCGTGATAAAAACTGTACTGGCTTTAGTATGATTCAAAACTGCCATGAAATTTTTCCACATGGGGACGCACAAATCATACCTTCGCACCATAAAAGATTTTTTTACAACCCATATGAAATGCTTGCACATTTTTAAAGACGTGTTTCTCGAAAGTGACTGATAAGCGTACTTTACCCGTGTGGAGAAATTTCTTGGCCGTCTTGAATCATGCTAGAACTAGTAATGTTTTTATGAAGCCTTTCTATTTTTGCTGCACGGAAAAGGAATTGTTCTTGGATCAAGTAAATTTTACTTTGTTCAAGTCAATGGCTGTTACGAATGGGGACGATAGAATATGGGTATGTTCCAAATAAATAAATACTTGGTACCGTATGCTTAAAACAATTCTACATTTTCTTGATCTGAGAAAATGTATTCTCAGATGGAATAGCACATTTTATTATTTTGAAACTTTATTGTATTACTTCATATAGAGGTGTATTTAAATGCAGAACATAGTTCACTTCCAACAAATTATTGATGACACACATCAAGAATATATTTTCTGAATCTAAGAATATGTAGTATCGGAACAATAGACTAGTGCCTCAATTTAATGAATTTTGTACCTAAAAAGAGTCTCTTAGACAAGAAATCTGAATTCTAAGGGACAGTTTATGAAAATTCAAAACACGATTTCTCAATGAGAAAAATTTATTTTTGAAATTATTGTTACATAATCTTCATCTTTTATAATTATTAAATACACAATTCACACCACCCGGTTACTTACCCATATAATCGCACGCTTAAACGATTTGCAAAATCGCACTCGCCGAGGATTCCAACCCTACCTAAACTACCTAAACTAGTGTATTGTACCGCGCGCTCTAACCACTTCGCTATCGAAGCACATGGAGCTTGGTTACAAAATCTCGAGTAGGGAGGGGTAAAAAGTGCCGCGGGGAAAAAGTGCGACATGCGATAACTCAAGAACAAATAACTACTCATGCCTACTGGCAGCCGCTGACAGCTGTTAATGATATAATGGACACAAGGCAAAAATAAATTTTTCCCCTTGTTGCATAATGTACTATTTTTTGTCAGTGTTTCTTGTTAGTACTTACATTTAATTCTACGTGCCGTTGATATAAAGTTAGAATAATTTGATGCGTAATTATGTACACGGAGAAAATTTGATTATGAAACTTTTGGGATATATATATGGACCAAAAGGAGAATGTTTAACATAATTGTAATAATTTGTGACGTTCAAAATGTTGAATAATACATGGAAGTTCGGTCAACTTTATTAACGCAGAATAAAGTTTCCAAATGTACAGTAAAGATTTTCAAAAGTTAACATTATTACACGTGGTGTGATTATTAAAAACTATTCTGTCATACATTAAGGAAAAATGGCATAAAAATTTCATATTAGTTATGTAAAGTTTGCAAATGTAAACCTAAGCAAACTTTAAATTATGCAATGTTAATGATTCCCTTAAAATCGGTTATAGAATGACAAATTTCGATGAATCTTCATAAGTAAAAAATCTATTATTTAGTCGAAAGTTTGGTAAAGTTTAAAGTGAATTCTAGAGAAAAATTGATTTTGGATATGGTATGATTTCCTCCACATTATAAGAAAGTTGATTCGCTGTGGAAGAAATTTTCATTTTTTCTACGTTGAATGTTCAACCTATTCATAGTCCTCGATCGCATTTAGTATTTAATATTGAATATTACTTTCAAAATTGCAAAATAAAATTAGAGTTTATTTAAGAAGATTATTACAAAGTTGATTACCATGGATCGAAGTTGACGCCCCTGACATAAACCTTAGCGATGCCATTTCAGTGCTTTTTGCCATGTTAGTGGTTTCCTCACTAAATTTGTTGTTTTTTTCTTTCATTTAGTGAAATGAAAAAAATTATATTTCAATGAGAATAAAAAAGGTTTGATAAAAAAAAAATAAACCTATTCCGAGAAAATCAAAACTGAAGTCCGCGGCGGTATCACAAAGAAAAAGTATATATTTTTTTTATTGCATAATAAAAATTTTAAAAAATATCAATACTAGAAAGTTGAAAAAATGTAATACTTTGTTAAAATTTTAAATAAATTTGAACTTAGATTTTATTGAATTTTGTTTTTAAATTATTTTGTCAATAAATAAGATTTAGGAAAAAAAATTTCACCACAACTCTTACTATAGTCCGATTTTGTAAAAAAAGTTAATGATAGAAAAAATTCAATTCTAAATTCAAAAAATTATAAATAAAATGTTTGTAAAAACAATTTCTTAAACTGAAATTTTACATACAAAAAACTACATACAAATTTTTCATTAAATGTACGCTGCTATATAATTTTATTTTGAGAAATCTTGAGCTAAAATCTTTTTTGATATTCTTTGAAATATTTTTTTACCTTACCGTGTAATACAGGTTTTCGTCAAATCTACATCGTAAAAATCGTTGAAAAATGTATGAATAATTATTTAACAGCAATTTTCAAAATAATTTTGTAGTTTTACTCAGTGTAATTTAAAAAAATGTGACTTTTACAGAAATTTTTATATAATTTTATGAATTATAATAAAATTTTATATAATTTGTTATCTGTTCTAGATTCCTGTTTGCTGATTTAAGATTCCTGCACAAGATCTTAAATAATTTTATTAACTGTCCTACTTTACTTTCCAAAATTAAATTAAACGTACCCGTAAAATCTCTTCGATCTAAAACACTTTTCCATGTACCTCATCGTCGCACAAACTATGGAGCAAATTCGGCATCGTCTAGGATATGTCAAGAAGCGAATCACATAAATAAAAGTATCAACAATGATATTGAATTTTTCAACACAACTGCGACTGATTTCAACCCACTGTTACTGAATAAATAACTGTTATTGAATAAATAAATAATTTTTCCACTGCAGTATTGACCAAAGAGTAAATCTTTTAATTGTGCATTGCGTACTTACAAGAAATTAGGTAATTTTTGCCGATTTATTCAAATTTACTGATAAGGACCGACCACCATTGTGTGCCAAAACGTTCTAAACAATTCATTTATTTTCAATTTATTAGACCCTAAAGCCAAAAGTAAACATCAAAATTCTCAAAGAAAGTCACAATTAATATGTAATATTTTTATACAATATATATGCTAAATGTCCGACGAAGAACACTAATATAAACTAAAGTGGTAAAAAATTCTAAGTTTAATTTTTGAGTCAAATGATTTTTATTTGAAATAACCGATTTCTCGTATAAATTCAAAGATTACTAGAAATCTGAAAAATCTTATGATTTTATTCATGAAAAATACCAATTTTTTACAATAAATTGTTCCAAATTGTACGTCATATTCTTTGAAATTACATTACTTTTATTTAAAATAACCGATTTCCAGTAAAATGGTTAACATAACCTCGAATTGTTCCAAAATAGTCAATCATCTTTGAAATTATATTAGTTTTGTTTAAAATAACCGATTTTCGGTGAAAAACGTTACCATGGCGTTAAATTGTTCAAAAATTGTACATCTTCTTTGAAACCTATATCGACATTTCCGGTTAAAAGCATCAGCTTAAAACCTACAATTGAACAAAAGTTTCAACGTTCTTTGAAATCTAATGATTTTTTACTGAAAAAGACCGTTTTTAAGTGTAAAACACCAACATAACCTGAAATGGTTAAAAAGTTCTGAATCATCTTGGAAATGTTTGAAATATAATTTATTTTAAACAAAGTAATTCAGTTTAAATTTAAAGATTTTTGTGAAAAATACCGTTTTCGGATGAAACACATCAACATAACTTATAGTTTTTGAAAAATGGAGAATATTATTCTTTGAAATGTAATAATTTTTTATTAAAAATACCAATCATTCTCAACGAAAAACACAAACATAACATAACAGAAAATTATCAAGAATTGTAAATCTTTTTTAAAATCCAATGACTTTTCTGCAAGATGATCGATTTTTTGTGAAAAACGTTAATATTACTTGAAACTGTTCAAAAATTTGCTCTCCTATTTGAACTGTAGTGATTTCTGTTTTATAGTACCAGTTTTTTGTATAAAGCGTTAATCTAACCTAGAATTGTTGAAAATCGGAAATCTTTATGATTTTTGTTTAAAAATACTAATTTTCAATTTTTAAAAACTTAGACAACCTGAACCTTTAAATAAATTTCAAGTCTTATTCGGAATGTTCTGATTTTATAATTTTTTTTAATCCAGCGAATAGTACTAATCTAAAACATGTGTAATATTTTCAATAATTTATCACACAATTTGAAAGTTTTAAGTTAATTGCTTAAGAGTAATGAATATTCGAAAAGCACAATTCGCTTCAGCAAAAGTCGTATGATTGTCATTCAATTAAAATTTGCGAAAGCACATTCTACTCCTTGAAAGGTCTTTAACCATTTTTTTCAGCACGTTTTTACTATATATTATATAGTAAATTCTTTTATTTGAAACATGACAAAATAAAAATTATTGTACGTACTATTTCTAAATAAAATAATGTTCATAAAAACGTGACTAATATAATTGTAAAGAAACTCTGAAGGAATGGATTGAGCTTTTTTCAAATTAAAATGGAATGCAAATTACGTATTTGGCCTAAAGCAGATACAAAAACAGATATCATTATGCAAGTAGTTACATCCAAATTCGAACCAGTAGTGGGTTATTATCTCGATAAACCGTGATCAACTATACGAAAATTTAAATCTTTGTATTTGATTACATCCTGTTATTGTATTAAATAATTAGAAAATACAAATAAACTAAATATTTTGTATACAAATAACACTGTGATAATGTAAAATACATTTTTTTAAAGAAACGATTTTTTCTATTTAATTTTGCACTTTGCAGCCTTCTATTTTTCTCGTAAATCGTTTATAATATTCCAGGCATATATTTTATGTTGATTGGGATTTTAGAAAATCAAAAGAAAAATCCATAGACTAGCACGGTTTGGGCAGAAGTAGATATTTGACGAGCTGTATATCGAAAAATATTAACTTTTTCAAAAACTTGTTTATTGATACATATCTCTAGAGCTCCATCAAATCTCGAATAGACTTTTTCATTTTTTTTATCATTCGATGTTTGAGATGGTTTTTTCTCTCTCCTGAAAAATTTATCTCGACGGACTTACATGCTTTTGCCGCCATACCCTTCATTTGTAAATCTAATTTTCAAAAAGATACAAAACGACGAACAAGAATTTCAAAAACAAAAAAAATTCAAACCGCTTAAATATTTTTAAAAAATTAAGCATAACCCGAGAGGGTATGCAAATATAGAACTAAAATATCAAGGAACGTATTTATAATGGATATGCATTTTACACAAAAAACCTATGGGTCAGACTTTAAAGTGATTTTGAAAATCCGTAACTCTAAAATACGGAATTCTACTTCTAATTTTTATCTTTTCCAAGTTAATATAAGTAACATCTGTAAATTTCAAATATTTAAAAAATGGTGTAAATATCAATTGACAATTTTTTATTTTAAATTTGTAGCTTCGAATAGATGCATAACAGGACACTTTGCGTACTTTCTAAACGAAGTCGTCCAAAATTTGGAAACTTTATTAAATTCTGCTTTGATATAATTTGAATACCTTACTCAGATAATATTACAATCAATTTATGATTCAAAGAATGAGTGCAAAATGACTAAGACTTAAAGTGGCAATTACAAAATACATATTCCAAAAAATATAGAACTTATAATATGAATCTTTTTATAAAAACTTTAGTCACGGCACTGGACGTATCTCACAAGCTTTGATTCAATTCCTCTAGTTAGTATATAAGAAAGTTCCATATTTCACCTCTCAGCGTGAAGTCTGCGTCTGCGTAGTTTCGTCGAAAGCGTCTTATATGTGTAGTGATATATTAGGTTTATTTATGTGTGCATTATATGTGTTAAGTAGTTGTAGGTGTCATGAGTGTATTTGCAACGAAGTTCTATTCTGATTGATTGTGACTGACTAATGTAAGTGTATGCTGTTCATTGCGTATAAGAGTTGTTTTTGATTCACAGAAGCTTACGGTTTACCAAACTGTCAGTTAAAGTTTCTCGAGCGTCCGTGATTCCTTCATGTAAACTCACTTACATTTTCTACCGAGCCCTCGACCGCGTTTTACCTAACTGTTCAGTAATCTTTCTCTAACGTTTTATATAGTTTACATTTATATGCATTAAAATTTCAACTACGAAGTACAGTATTAACTAAAGTACAGTTCGGTAGATATTCGTATCAATTTGTCACACTTTCATGTTTGTGAATCAAGTATCACCGAATTTCGTTTTACCGAACTAGAAATGAAACTTTATCGGAGTGTCCATATATCCGTGTTTTCTTGTAGTACAGATAGCTTACTGTTCAAAATATTTTGTGTTGTTTGAGAAATGTTGATTGCAAATTATGGGCACTTCTTGGGATAAAAAGTGCCAAGTGGCACTTTTTACTCCTGAACCTTCTACATCTACAAGGGTAGAGCTAATACAACTGAATGCGGTTCCTATACCTTGTACTTCTACAAATCTACAAGAGTAGAGCCAGTGTAAAAAAATGCGAATCCTAGACCTCGTCCTTCTAAAGAAGAGTTGTCTGACTGTCCTTCCTCAACACTAGGTAAAGACGCAGAATTTTCTCCAGAAGTAATAAGACCATTTCCAAAAGCTAGTGCGCGTAACCAGACTTCCGCTGGTAGAAAACATTGACGTCCCGCTATAATAACCGACACACCCGAAAAAAAGTCTTTACAGCAGGAACAGGAAAAACCAAAACTAAGAAGATTCCTGATAAGCAGAGAAAGACGCAAGTAAAGAGGAAAATATTGACCAAAAAACGTGCATCGAGTAAAGTTTCCAGTTCTGGGGATGAAGAATATTTCTGTGTGGCCTGTTATGAAACTTATTCTGAAAGCATCCCCGGCGAGCAATAGATCCAGTGTCATGTATGCAAAAAATGGGCCCATGAAAAGTGAAAGTGATGACGAATAATACTATAGTCATCTAAGTCATCCAAACATTGACATAATTATGTTTTTATATTATGTAAGTGCCTTATGTCCAAATTAAAATTCAAAATTACGTTTTATTTATCTTATGTTAGTACTTTTTAGCCTACAGCTATGAACTTTTTGCCCCACGTGTGGGGCAAGAAGTGCGATTCGAAATTGTTTACAAAAGATTATACAGGCTGTCTCGGACCGCCCGTCCACCCCTTTTAAAATCTAAAATACCTAATAAAATTAACAGTTCAGTACCTTCTATAGTAAATGGACTGTGCCCGATCGATTGTAGGTATTTTCAACATTATACACTTCGGAATATCATTCGACTGATAAAGCAAGAGGAATTTGAAAATTTATTTTAAAAAACTTTTCATTCATTTATTTCTGACGCTCTGAGCCTTTTGGACTTCTCTAACTCCTCAGGGGAACAGTAACATTTCAGAAGGCATTTTCAGGTGGGAAACAAAGATTTGAAACAAAAAATTTCCTACAAAAGTTACTCACTTTTTACCGTAGAACCGAAATCAATAAAGAAAAACGTCATTTCTTTCAAAAAATGACTTCCGGCCCGAATAGGCAACTTGCGGTGGAAGCCGGAAGTTGAAAATACTTCCAATCGATCGGGCATAGTCCATTTACTATTAGGAGGTACTGAATATAATAAGTGAAAAACATATATATTTTTTATGATTCCAATTAGGAAGTCTAATGTCTTACGTATATTTTAAAGCAAAAAACAAGGCAACATCTAATTTAGTTTGGACACAGGGTGAAAGAGAGTAAATTTTGGTACTTTTAATCCCACCCTACCCTACTCTGAGGCATCCTCGTATCAAGTCTCACGGTGAGCCTCAACCATCTTCAAACTAAAAGTTGTTGAACTCAATGTTTCTTTTAAAAAAACATCTTCGCGATGATGAAGGAGTAGTTATAAGGCAAATTGAAAATTTTTGAGACTTCAAGCAGACAATTTTTTATTTGAAAAGAATTTATAATTGAATTTTACTTATTTAAAAAAAGGCTTGATACTTTTTTTCTTCAAATATTTAAAAAGTTTATGAAATATCCAAAAGTAATGAACAATAAAGAAAAGTTAAGTGCAAAAATGCTGACGACGAAAAACCATTTTCTGTTGCACACCCAGGAAAAAAGAATCGATTCAACAAATTTTTTGAATCTGAACATTTAAGAATGCGGATTCACGCGAATTGCGGTCTATCGGTTTGTAAACATTATAATCGGTCAACTGAGTAAGCAGCCGTGAATCGGTGACTTCGGATTTAATGGATTTTTCGTTCTATGGAGTCGAATCGGACCGACTTATCTCAATAAATGTTTCTAATTATCGTTTTCTAATTAATTGCACGGGCATATGAATCGACTGAAATATTTCTGAAACAGAGTATGGTGGATTGTGTCGAAATAGTCTCCAATGTATGTATGGTAATTTTTTTTATTTTTTATTTTTATTTAATAATACAGTTTAAATAAAGTTTTGAATTATTATTTATTTTTATTTATTTTTTAAAATAGTATGGTTGATGTTGCATCCAATAGAAAACTTAAAATTGACAATTGCTGTCAATGAAACGGCGAAGTCTAGTTTTATTTAGTGCATACCCTAGCGGACCGAATGAATGGAACAGATACGCTACAGCGTATCCTTATAGTATTCACATCGTATCCTCTCCGTATCATGCAAGGAAACTCATTAAAAAGGAAGATGAACATTTAACTTGTTGAAATTCGGATTCTACGTGAAATTTTGCGTTAGAAGGTCACGGAGTAATTGCAATAGTTTTTCTTGCAACGATAAAAACTTTAAAAAAATATAATACCTATCGACAACGTGGGCTGAAGGCGACTTCAAGCGCATCCATAGTCGTTTAAGCAGTACTGCTCAAACGATTATGGATGCTTGATTATGGACGCTCGAAGTCGCCTCTTTTAATGAGTTTTTCTTGCATGACACGGAGAGTATACGATGTGGATACTATAAGGATACGTTGTAGCCTATCCGTTCCGTTCATTCTGTCTGCTAGGGGCTGAACTCAAGCATTAAGCTACAGCGCAATGCTAAAGTAATGCTAAAGTAATATGGCATTATAATTATTAAACGAAGCAAAATAAATATGTAAACTGTTGCAATTATAATGATACGTTAAAATTTACGTTAAATGGTCATGCCATAATTTCAACAAGTTGCTTTTTCAGCGTTAAAAAATGAAAAAACAAAGTGTCTGCCATTGAAGTCGGGCCCCTGCATATGGGCAACCCGCTTAAAGATGTCGTTAGCAGGCTGCAATGACAGCTTGCGTTCAGATAGTCCGGCAGGGACGCCGCGTTATTAATTATAAAATTTCATGACGTGAGCTTACGTTTGAAAAAGGATTTTTTTAACAGTTTCTGTACTTTCACCAGCGTCAACAAATGCAACACTCTGAAAGTAGGTCCATTTATGACCTATTCTGAAAGTCACAGATTCATTAGCAGAAACTATACTTCTACACCTTGCTATAGTGTCACCCTGGCGAGAGTTTCAGATGTAAAAAAATATCTATCCGTCTGAATCAGTTTTATTCCGGAATCTGTATCAAGGATTCCTATCCGACTGAATCCGAACTAATCCGAGAATGAAACCAAGATTCCTATCCCACTGAATCAGAACTAAGCCGAGATTGGACCAAGGATTCCTATCCGACTGAATCCGATATAATCCGAGGTTCAAACCGAAATTCCAGTCCGGCTGAAGCCGATCCAATCCGAGGTCGAAATAAGGATTCCTTTCCGACTGAATCCGAACTAACCCGAGGTCAAAACAAGGATTCCTATCCAATTTAATCCGAACTAATCCGAGGTTTAAACCAAGATTCCAATCCGACTGAAGCCGATCTAATCCGAGATAGAAATAAGGATTCCTTTCCGACTGAGTCCGAACTAACCCGAGGTCAAAACAAAGATTCCTATCCAATTGAATTCGAACTCATCCGACGTTTAAACCAAGATTCCAATCCGACCTAATCCGAGGTCGACATAAGGATTCCTTTCCAACTGAATCCGAACTAATCCGAGGTTCAAACCAAGATTCGAAACCGATCTAATCCGAGGTCGAAATAAGGATTCCTTTCCAACTGAATCTGAACTTATCCGAGCTCAGACCAAGGATACCTATCCAATTGAATCCGAACTAATCCGAGGTTTAAACCAAGATTCCAGTCCGATCTAATCCGAGGCCGACATAAGGATTCCTTTCAAACTGAATCCAAACTAATCCGAGGTTCAAACCGAGATTCCAATCCGACTGAAGCCGATATAATCCGTGGACGAAATAAGGATTACTTTCCGACTGGATCCGAACTAACCCGAGGTCAAAACAAGGATTCCTATCCAGCTGAATCCGAACTAATTCGAGGTCAGATCAAGAACTCCTATTCCACTGAAGCCGATCTAATCCGAGGTAGAAATAAGGATTCCTTTCCGACTAAATCCGAATTAATCCGTGGTCAAAATAAGGATTCCTATCCACCTGAATGCGAAATAATCCGAGCTCAGACCAAGGATTCCTATCCCACTGAATCGGAACTAATCCGAGGTTCAAACCAAGATTCCATTCCGACTGAATCTAATCTAATCCGAGGTCAAAACAAAGGTTCCTTTCCGACAGAATCCGAACTAATCCGAGGTTGAAATCAAGATTCCAATGCGACTAAATGCGATCTAATCCGAGGTCGAAATAAGGATTCCTTTCCAACTGAATCCGAACCAATCCGAGATTCAAACTAAGATACCAATCCTACTGAATCCGAGGTCTAAATAAGGATACCTTTCCGACTGAATCCAAACTAATCCGAGCTTGAAACCATACTTCAATCCAACTGAGTCCGAGGTAAAAACAAGGGATCCTATCCAACTGGATCCGAGCTCCCACCTCGGATTCCTATCGGTCTGAATTCGAACTAGATCAAGCTCAGACCAGCGATTCCTATCCGACTGAATCCGAAGTTGAAACCAAGATTCTAATCCGACTGAATTCGCTCTAGTCCGAGGTCGAAACCAGGATTCCTTTCAAACTGAGACCGAGCTCAGACCAAGGATTCCTGTCCGAGTGAATCCGAGCTCAGTCCAAGGATTTATATCAGCTTGAAAACTATCTATTCCGAGCTTGAACCAAGATTTCAATCCGACAGAATCCGAGGTCGAAACAAGAATTCCTATCCGGCTGAATCCAAACTAATCCGAGCTCAGACCAAGGACTCCTATTCCACTGAATCCAAACTAATAAGAGGTTCAAAACAAGATTCCAATCCGACTGAATCCGAGGTCGAAATAAGGATTATCTTCAGACTGAATCCGAACTAATCTGAAGGTCAAAACAATGATTCCTATTCAGCTGAATCCGAACTAATCTGCGGTTGAAACCAGAATACAATCCAACTGAATCCGAGGTCAAAACAAGGATTCCTATCCAACTGGATCCGAGCTCCGACCTCGGATTGCTATCCGACTGACTCCGATTTAATCGGAGGTCGAAATAAGGATTCCTTTCCAACTGAATCCGAAATAATCCGAGACTGAAACCAAGATTTCAATCCGACTGAATCCGAGGTCGAAATAAGGATTCCTTTCCGACTGAATCCAAAGTCAAAACAACGATTCCTATCCAGATGAATCCGAACTAATCCGAGCTCACACCAAGGACTCCTATCCCACTGAATCCGAGCATACGACTTTTCGGAAAAAATATGCTAAACGTAAAAGTAGGTTATAGATTTATAAATAGTAATATTTTCCAAGTGTAGAATACATTCAATTTTCAATTTTTCGAAATAAAATAAAATATCCTCAATTTGAGGTTAATGAAACAGATCGATCTGATCAGAATGGGGTACTCTAACCTCAGAATTTTGGATATGTTATTTTATTTCATGAAATTGAAAGGTCTTCAAGCGACAAAAAGATTAAAAATAATTGCGCAAATGCATTCTACATTTGAAACAAATGATACTAATTATAAATTTAAAACGTAATTTTAAGTTCAGAATATTGTTAACAAAAAGTTGCATGTATTTACATGTAAATATGTACCAACTATGCTAACCTTCCTGAAATTTGTACCTATCCCATCATGACCGTCACGTGCTATTAAAGAAATCAAAAATACAATTTTCCAGAAAAATTATAAGTGATATGGCACAATCTAATACTGAAACTAAATTTGCATTCACAATTTCAAGTAATATTATGCTATTCTGCGACAGTAAAAACTTTGCCACTTTTTAAATACGAAAATACTATTTGCTAAAAAATTACAAAAAGTGTACTTGGCGTAATGAAAGAGAATGTCAGGTTTTCAAGGTTCTTAGACATCCTTTGAACTTGAAACAAGAAATTGTAAAAAAAAAACTCATTCTGTTCAATAATTTTTGTCAACAGACTCGTAATAAACGCAAAAAATCCGACAAGAATCAGATGGAATTTTTTAAAGACCAAAATCATATCTGAATAAAATCGAAATATTATCTAAGTAATAGTTTTATTTTAGCTTATAATTATTGATAGACGGCAACAATACTGGCGTACTATCCGTAAGCATTATAGTTTTAGATTATTTGCAAAATTGCACAGATTTCAAAGAAATTGTTCACTGTTTTTAAGTTTCATTGATTAACAATACTTTAATATTTTTTCTGTCCTTTAAAATAGCAAAAACATTGCAAGAATCAGCTGGAATTTTTTAAAGACAAAAATCATACTGGACAGTATGAGATCAAAGTACTATCTCAGTAATACTTTTAGTTTAACTTATTATTGTTAGACATTAAAAACACTGTAGTAAAATTATGCTGATTTTCAAAAAAAAAAAAAAAAAAAAAAGGTTTTAAAAGTATTTTAACTTTCTACCCTTATTATTTATATGCCTAAAACCTGGCTTTCAGCATCTTCAGTCACATCTGGACTTTCCTATTTTGATGGAAGAATCACTATTAACGTTTGCCTTTACAATAATTAACAAAGGATCACAGGGGTGGCAAAAAAAACGTTATTTTCGAAATTCCCTGACTCTTCTCAAAATACTTTTAAAACAGTGGAAATAGGGTGATTTTTCACGAAAATAGGGCAATGATTTCTTTCCAATAACAACATAGTATACTTTTAAGCCCGGAAAAATCAATGTAAATAGAAAATAATAAATTTCAATCAAAAATGGTGAATTTATAACGGAAAAGTTGAATTTTCAACCAAAAAAATTTAATTTTTGATAAAACAGTTAAATTTAAGAGAATTAGTTGAACTTTGAAGCACAAGGGATGCGTTTAAAAAAAATATTGCAACTTGTAATATACTTGAAATTTCAACCTAAAAGATGAATTTTGAACTAAATGGTTTTATTTAGGAGAAAAAGATTAAGGTTCAACCAAAAAAATTGAATATTAAAGAAATAAGTTCATTTTCAAGCAAGAAATATGACTTCTCTACCAAAAAATATGTACTTTGAATTCAAAAGGGCGAATGTTCAAGAAAAATGTTGAATTTTCAATCAAGAAAGATTTTGATTGAAATAAAAAATAGTTGAATGCAACAAAAAAAAATTACCTTTCAATACAAAAGGGCCACTGTTCAACCAAGAAGTTGTTGAATTGTCAACCAAGAAAGATTTTGATTGAAATAACTGTTTTATTGAATGCAACTAAAAAAGACGAACTGAAGGATGTGATTGTTTTATTTTTGGTGAAAATCGCGATATTTTCGGAAATTTTTTGTTGTTGGAAAGTAAGTGTTAGAAACCAGCGGGGCTGCATTTTTTGCTGCCGATCAGAAGAGGCGTCAATGTCTGAACAAGAGTTGAGAAGCACGGGTCAAAGAAAGGCACCAACGGTCGGTAGCAAAATAAAAACACATTTTTTAAATTTTAAGCCAAAATTTTTATTATTTCTCAAATTTGTCAACTGCAATTTGTTCATAAATGTTTTCCTCACCTTCATGAAGTTTTTCAGATTTTTCCCATTGCCGCCTGTATAAGAAATAATGCTCTAAACTTGACTCTTCTCAAATGTGCCCGAAATTCCTTACTTTTTTAAATATTTTTCAGTCTGCAAAGCACAACATTTTTTTACATTAACGTCTTTAAGAATATTTGCGTGTTTCACTTTCAGCTTTCAAATGACTATTTACTTATTACTCTAGCATTTTTGTTGGCTAAGTTGTTAAGCTTCAAAGGCAGATGCATATAATTTTTGCGCCGATCGTAGTTTTGTTTTTGTAGAATATTAATCTAGTGACTTCAGAAAATGTATTTTCGCTCTTTATCTTTTCCATGCCTCAATTTGATGTTAATCCATTGAAATACATTATTTATTTTTATCCTAAAAACTGGCCGATTCCACTTCAAATCATGCAGAGAGGTCCTAGGTTAGACTGTCAGAATAAATTGGCCTTCAAACTTATCATTCTACAATGAAAATAAATAAATACGTTGTTCATAGTTGAACCGGAAAACAATTTTATCTTAGGAATTACGAGCTATTGAAGTTAACCTTCCAATTGTCAAAATCTGACGAAAACGGATAGATTTATATTTTACATACTGTATTTTTCGACTGATGACATATATTTGGTTATTTTTTTTTGTAAATGATGTCCACCATCATGGAATGCAGAGGCAGCCATGATTACCAAAGTAAATATTTAATTCGATGGAATGCAAACTTTTAAAAGTCTAAAAGACTTTTTTGTAGAAATGTTAACTCTAAACAACTTTGTACACTTCACATTTACCCTTTTTCTTAGCAGTTTACGCAAAAATTAAACATTTTGATTTTTCGACCAAAAAATGTTTTCTTGCTGAAAAAAATGGTTTACCTAATCATTTATAAAAAAATATAGCACACATTGTCCGCAATATTTTCTAAAAGAATCAAAATTTTTGAATGTGAACTTTTTGAGAAAACCTAGTTTTAATATTTCCAGAAAAATAGCCGCCCTTTTGTCACTTTTGACAATGTTTTACTTTTCTTTTGATAATTTGATAGATCCGGAATTCTCATATCATTTACAAAAATAGATATCTAAATATATGTGATCAGTTGAAAAATACAGCATTTAAAAAAAATAATAATCTGATAAAATGATCACTTTGGACTGTAACATGTGAAGTTAGTGATTATAACTCAAGTGTTGATATACATAACCGTAATAATCTCTATAATCAACCTAAAATATCAAAAATATAAATCATATAAATAATCTTCCAAAGAAAGATTGATGCTAAATTAACTAAAAATTAATGCTATCACAGTAATTTCGATATTCTCTTATAAAATGTAAAGAAATATTAAATAATTTTAATTATTCGCATAAATTAGCTTTTATTATGAAAATTAAAAAACGATTATTTGTATTTGTTGAATGTTTTATTTCGATGTATGTCAAATAGCAATTTTCTATGGAGAAATACTTAAAATTTACTTGATAAATAATAAACAAATACGACAATATTCAATGAAAATCCAAGACAGACTCTTTTTTCACAGTCGAATTTTTTTACATTTCAAATCAAGTCCATGTTTTTATGTAAAACGCGCACTCATAAATATTTATTTGGTGGCACTGACTAGTATTACGGAATTTTCCGTAACGTTAGCCCTAAAGAGTCCTAAACGAGATTAAAGAAATCTGTCTCCGAATTAATTAATTGGATTACAATGGAAGAATGGATTTTGAATCCAGCTTATTGGAATTAAAGATTTGAGGTAAAGATTAAAAAGAGCAATTTCTTGAAGCACATATAATGTTGTAAAATTTAAAAGTATTTGTAATTATTATATTGTTTATGTTATTATATTATTCATTATTAGTTATTTCATCAACAAATAGTAGCAGCAAGAAAATTTATCTATAACTTTCACAAAAATTCTATGTTATTAATCAAGAATTTACTAAATGCACACAACTCTTGTCAACACATTCGCGAAATCTAACGTAGACATTTTTGTAAATTTGACAGAAAAAATTCTGCTTTCACTATTTTTACAAGCATATTTTTCCACTTCCTTTTAATCGCATGAAGCTATAAACTTGCACAAAAGACATAAAGCTTTTTTGAATACCTACCGTCAATTTTTTTTAAACTAAGAGGAAAAATCGAGGGGAAAATCTACAATAAACTGTTTAGCTGTATCGCAGTACCGATTTTCCATATCAAAGTGGATTCTGCAAATTGCTAACTTTCATATATATAAATGCAAACTTTCTATTCCTAAACAAAAATTAAAAAATTGATATGTTTAATAATAAATTACATATGAATTATCCATTTGAAGTGTGACTCATTAAGAACAAATTATCATACTGCGATAGTGAGCTACGGACGATGAGTTTATTCTGAACTGCACCACTGGAAAATGAAAGTGGAATTAAAAATTGTAAACAAATAGTAGATAATTCCAGAAGAGCGCGCGTACGGCGCGTGTACACCCTATATCTCAGACCATGGGACTTTAGAAGTAAATTCAAGAAAATGGAATGTTGATACCACCTCAATATTTTCTTTTGCCGGTCGACTGGCGAAATCTCTAGAGGTGACATCCTTGAAAAATGTCCTGTCGCATTGTATAATTCCGTTATTCAAGTTTAAAATATTTCTTGAATATATATGACTCAATGAATTCTAAATCGTTCTAAACTTCTTTTCTTAATAAAAAACTCTTTTTATAAAAGATTACACTCTAAAACTTTAATATTTAATACGTTTCAGGTAGTACCTCATGATTAATGATTACATAATTTTTCTGAAGAGAACTGATAGCGTGCGCATTTAGTGCGTCTGACTTTGCTAAGGAATTATAAGATTTGAAATATTTCATTCTAGAATCTCACACAGACAATACGTAATTATGTGTACATCGAATCGACTCGTGCCACTCGAAGCCACGCGCGATAACCAATCTGCTATTTTAATATATATATATATATATATATATATATGACTAATCAATATTTAATTAACTGATTAAAAGAAGAATTCTGACTCGAACTGGTTTAATCTTAACCGAATTCAGAAGTTCATCGCAGCTGTTTAACATTTCGACCTTAATATTTATCTACTTTTTCAAAAAAATCTCATTCTTACGAAGAATCCAGTGCGAAGATCCGGTTTCATCATTGCGAAATTAAATTCTTGAAATATATCAATTAAAAATTTAGACAACAAATGACTCTTTTAGTATTCTAACACGTATTTTGTTTTATTACAGTTTTTTCTTGTTCTGATTTCCCAATCGGGAATAAAAACTAAATTCGTTTTTATATATAGGTAATCAAAAAGGCAATGTCTACTCGTACCGAAAAATATCCAGCTATTCGTACTGAAAAAATCCACCTACTGGTACTGAAATTTCGGTACACGTAGATACGGTGTTTTAAAAATGATTTAGTCGTTACGTCTATATTTCGAGTTGCCACGAGTCTGAATCTTTTGGTAAAAAGTAGAAAGTATTTATGATAACTTTGTTTCTTATCGATTAGCCACTTAGCAAACATCTGCAAACTAACGCGAAATTACATGAATTATTATACACGGCACACATGCAAACTGTGGAAATATTTCTAAGTACAAAGCTGAAACACTGTCCTGAAAATACCGGATCACTGATATCTAAAGTGAAATGCGGACTTTGTAATTTAGTGCTCCAGCATTTTCCATTCTGATACGAAAATGCTTCTGCTAAACCGCATTACTGAGAGATATCGATTAGCCCAGCAATCCGCAATATTTTGTTATCTGTCTTTGTTGGTTTTTCGTCAGAGATTACAGACATTAATTTCCTAAATAATCTGCTGGTACTGCCTAGTATTAGGAGATTTTCCGTAGGACTAATCTGTCATGTATAGCGCTAGAGCTAGTATTACGGAATGTTCCGTAAGACTCATAGCCCGTAAGAGTAGACAGTGTGTAACTAGCAATATAAATATTTTAATTTTATTTGAAATAAAGATCTTTAATTATCCTTGTGAAAATAAAGATTTAAAATATTATGAATTTTAATGATTTCAGAATGGTGGAAGAATACTTTTTGCCACAGACGATTGGTTCGCTGTTGCCGAGAATCTACTCAAGGTAAGTTACTTCCACTTTAACCACTGACATAATATCTGCTAAGCAAATTACCTAGCTTTTTTATACTAAATGCATCAAGAAAGGTTTCTTTTTTTGTTCTTTTCCAGTCAAGATTCATTGATATCAGCAATATTTTTTATGTACAATATATATATATATTACATTTTGATATTAATTGTATTACTTACTTTTGAATTGCAAATGATAGATTACAAAAAAAAACTTATAATGCATCATTTTTAATTGTGCTTCGAAAAATATTTGTAAATAAAATAGAATCGGGGGAAAATATTTCGTTCATTTGAACGTTTAGAACTGAAGTGTAAACATGGTATTTTTTAAATATTTTTGCGCAATATTTACACAATAGTATTTTTAAGGAATAATTATCATTTTTAAAATAAATTTATGATTTTAGGATGAGGATTCAGTATGGAAAGATAATCTGTACACGACATACGGAAAGTGGATGGATGGATGGGAAACCAGAAGGAAAAGAATTGCTGGTCATGACTGGGCAATAATTGCTTTAGGTCGACCTTCCATTATCAAAGGTGTCTGCGTAGATACAGCTTTCTTTACCGGCAATTACGCCCCGAGATTTTCCATTCAAGCAGCACGCTTATCGCCTACAGGTACACTTTTACATACAAATAGAAACATTCATTCACAATAAGAAATTCCTTCAATGAATCGATTGAGGACTAAGGAAATTTTGATAAAGACTCACATCAGACAAGACAAGGTTTATTTACAAATAACGAAAACATATGATTTACATGTGCATGTTTTTGTTTGCAATATCGTTTAAAAGCGTATAGAAGCCTTTATTACGTTCGTAATTAAAGTCGAATATTTCAAATATCTGGAGAGGAAATAAGATGAAAACTTTATTATTTTTGCGGAAATTAGAATCTTTTTGATCTTCATTGCTGATTTATTCTATACCTACTAAATATTTATGTTTATATATTTGACAATTAAAAATAGATATATAAAAAAGTACTGAGTGAATCGACTTTACAAGACTGAGCAGAATTAGAGAATTTTTTTATCTTATCCCTCGACTGTTATTTTTAGCTCGAAATATATGTGGCGAAACGGTTTAACTTTTGAATTATATGTATGATACGAAGATTGTTCTGCCAAATTTGATCGTGAATGAAAAAATCTAAATAAGCTTTTATCTAAAGATATTTTTACGCGTACCATGTTTCCAATTATTCTTCAGATTATTAAGAAATATCTCAATTATTTACAAATTGTCATGTGCACTTGCAAATTTTTGGTTGGCAAATCATACAGCGATAATTCCGGTTTATTTTGTATATTGATTTAAACATAATTATTATGTAAGAAAGTGTAAATTTTTCGAATTTGAATCTTTAGAGCTTCATGTTTAAATTCTTCAACTATCAGAGCTTAATTTCAAAATTATTTCATCTTTTAATGCTTCAATTCTGAATCAGAGAGTGAAAAAGATTATCAACTTTATTATTACAAGTTTTCCTTACTCAATCTCGAGTTCAAATCTGAATCCTTAAATAGGCTACATCAATGATGAAATTTTAAAAGAAACTTTAGTAAAAATTTTTCAGATGAAAGTGCCTTCCCCAAGCGAATTTCTCAAATAGGTTCTGCACCAAGCTCGGAAGACCTTGAAACTGTTGCTCAAGTTAAAACTGAGGTATGCAATTTAATATGAAAACCAGATATCAAATTATTTAAAAGTATTTATATCAAATTATTTAAAATTATTTAAAAATTATTTAATTATTTAAAATAAAAAATTATTTAAATTATTTAAAATCTTAAATTCTAAACTATTCATAAAAACAATATTGCTACTTTCTCTAACAATTGGTTCATTTTAAAATAATTAAATTAATATAACGCATTTCATAATAACACTTTCGTGCGTTAATTAATTTTTCTGTGCATGACGTATTAGAGAAATAAAAATTAAACTTTTTTCAGGATTGGACGACTCTCGTCTCGATGACGACATTACAATCCGGTTATCCAGAGACGAGCAAAAATTACGTTGCAATCTCATCCGATGAAAAATGGACTCACTTGAGACTTAACATTTTTCCTGATGGTGGAATTGCGAGATTACGAGTTTATGGTTTCGCTCAACCTGATTGGAACATTTTGAAATCTGATACGTTGGTTGATCTTTTATCAGTCGAAAATGGAGGAGTTTGTATGGGATTCAGTAACGCCCATTATGGCCATCCAAGGAATTTAATTAAACCTGGGAGAGGTGTTAACATGGGCGATGGTTGGGAAACTGCTCGAAAACTTGATCGGCCTCCTGTCATCGAAATTGATGAGAAGGGGATGCTCCAGGTAATGATTTCATAGAAAAACCTTAAGATTTTTTTTAAACACAAAATTGGATAGAAACGGTGCAAAGAGTTGATAAATATGCTTTGCCCACTACATTGACAATTACAACTACATTCACAACTCTTAATGTCCGCGGAAAAGGAATTAATATTGATGCAATACAATATCGTTACGAATACGCGCGACACAATATTTTCTTGATCAAAGAAAATTATTTCTTGTCTCAAGAACATTTACTAGATTTACGAAACTTGATATTATTAATTAAAGTACATTTTCTTGAGACGAGACTAATTTTCTTTAATCATGAAAATATTGTATCGTCCGTATTCGTACCGATATTTTCTTGATTCAATGCTAATTTTTTTCCGTGTGGTTTGAAAATGATATAAGCAGCGTTTTTAATTTTTATCCAATTGAGTGGTTTGTGCAATAACGGCGTCCATGCGTTTTTAAAAGTCACTTTTTTAATTTGATTTTTATATAACTTCATACCGAACTACTGTTAATTTCTACGATTTTCTTCTTGTTTTCATTATTTTCGGTTAAATATTTCGCTAATTATAAAATAGATATGTTTTTTATAATACAATGTAAGTTAATAATATAAATATGTTACATGTTTAAGTTTTATGGAAATGAGTGGGCCTTGTTCAAGTTGGGTCATATCGGCGAAGTATCATCAATTCGTATTGACACAATCCACTTCAAGGGTAATTACCCCCATAATGTACAAATCGAAGGAACTTTAGTTTCTCATGGGAAACATCTTAAGAACGCAATTTGGAGGAGTATATTGCCCCCTAAGAAGGTAAGACTGAAAATAAGTAAAATCAAATCTAATATTTCAGATGACTATGAAAACAGATTAGAAAGTTTATTTACATATAAGGGTAATTGACAATAAGTTGATCATTTTAGATAATAAGATTTCCGAAATTTTTAAACTTTTCAAACTAGCCAAAATAGTTTTTTATGATTTCAGTCTAGAGAGTATGAAAATATATAACTAATAAATTAAGGAATGTATTTTTGATGGATATGCATTTTAAAAATAAATTCGCCGGATGACTTGACATACGGCCAAGACAATTAATAGGAATTTCAAACATCATTTTAAAATATATACAGAACAAGTAGAAATATGGGAAAGAAGTATTTCAACAATTTATTCATTTTCATATTCAGTATTTCAAGATACACTCTCAATATATAGTAAAATCAGTTAATATGGAGGATGACCTGACATTAAAAAGAAAATATTATGTAAAAATAGTGATCAGTAATTATTATTATTTGAGGGATCGACGTTGATAAATCGCTTTTCAACTATTCAAAAGTCTTCTTAGTATAAAATTAGCAATTTTAGGGCATATTTTGAATAGTTTGTTTAATTGTTTTCAAGTTTTCACCTAGAGTAGCAGCTTCGGATGCCAGGACGAAAAACTTGTCGGACCGTCTTCTTAAATATTATCTTTTTTAACTCAATACAAGTTATACCCGTGAATTTCAAATATATACAAAATGTTGTTAATAGTTTTTAGCATTTTTTCATTTCAAATGTGTAGTTTGGGACAGGTGGATGATAGGGCATGTTGTGTACTTTCTTATTTATAATTAGGGGTCATCCATATATTACGTAATCAATTTTTCACCCATTTTTGACCCCCGCCCCCTATGTAATCAACCATAGTCATTTGATTTACCCTCCCCCCCCCTTGATCACGTAATCATCTTTGAGACTTATTAGGATACCTGATTTTGTAAACTTCACACAGCTCTTGAAACAAATCGTTCCTTGAAGATATTTTTTCGTAATATCAATGTGGAACAGATTTTGAAGAGGCACAAAATAATGTATTCACAAGGAAAGCAACTCGAGAGACATTTTTTATTGCTCATACTTTTACTTACTCTATCGGCGTTTTAGGAAAAAAATGTCCATGCGCGGAATATTAAAAAAAAATTAAAGAAAGAAAAGATTTATTAAAATAGGAACTTAAACAGATGATTACGTAATCACTCAAACAATATTCCCTCTCCCCATGTAATCATTCGTAATCATACACATGACCCCCTAGACCTCTACGATGATTACGTAATATATGGACGGCCCCTTATTTCCACACTTTCTTACTCTGGCTTTTTAGTAGAAATTATCTTTTTCGTAAAGTCATATACCAGGCCAACTTTTCCCACAGCGGAAATTCTTCCGGGTTGCAGGAAAACTTGCAAAGTAACTTTTGAGAACCTTAATCTTTACATATAAAAAGTTAATGGAGATTGGAGCAACCCTACAGATTTCAAATTTTTTTTTAATTGCTTCAGTTTTAAATCGCCTTAAGTGTACAATAATTTGTTGTCGTTTAAAAACCCTAGTGAGAATCAGAATTATTTCTAAAAATATCAAAATTATTGACTTGCCTAGTTGTTAGTTACATTCCAGCAGATATTTTTTCGAGTCAATTTTTGTTTAAACTTCATGTGGTGGTTTGAATTGTAAAATCAAGTGATGAATCGGATATTGGTGTTGGAAGCTAAGCTGTTAGAAGCTAGAATATTAGTTTTTTGCATTGAAAAAACCTGTGATGTTAATTTAAAATTTTTGTTTCATAAGTTGCTTTACTTCATTTCAAGTTAGGATTTTTGTCAGAATGTGTTTGTTCATGTATTTTATATTACTATCGCTTGTTACATGATATATTTTAAGTGTGCAAAAAAGCTTTCTTGGTGATAACTTTCAAGCTATAGAATTATGAAAATTTAATTTTTTAAGAACATTATTCGATGGAGTACAAGTGAACAAGCACTTGCACCCAACGCCGTTCAAACTTAATATCTGGTTGAAATGAAGTTAAACAACGTATCGGACAAAACTTAAAATCACATATTTTTTCATGATAAAAAACTGATATTCTAGCAGTTACCAATTTAGCTTCCAATACAAATATCCGATTTAGCACTTGATTTTACAATTTATACCACAGCATGAAATTTATAAAATAGCTTATAAACCCAAGCTCCAAAATATCTGTGATGGAATTCAATTAACAAGTAGGAATCGTAAGCCAAAGAATCCGATCGTTTTAGAAACAATTTTGAATGTCGTTAATGATTTCTAAAAACAACAGATTATTGTATACTTGAGTCTGTAATTTGTATTAATCCCTTTATAGAATGAGATTGCCTGATGAGGATAGCGGGCCGCTATCGAAGCGTTGAAAGTAATAATAGTATTTTAACAATAAGTTACTATCTGGTTAAGGGGATGTCAACAATTTTGATGCCTTAAGTGGACCTATAAATTCCATTTTATGCGCATGAGGCATTTTTTACTGAAATTCAGATTCTTATATTATTGTGAAGAGTCGTAATGAAGGCGGAAGAAAATTTGTTTCGTTCCTAACATTTTAATCATTTCCTATATAAAAGTTATAAGAATGTATTTAAATAAATACAATACCTTTCCTTAGAAGAAAAGCATCAGTTGTTTACAAGTATAATCTTTATAGTAATTTTATATATCAACTTTCTTTGGACATAGATAATTTAAAGTATTAGCAAACATTATTGTTCTTTCGTAAAAATGATAAAATATAGCGTAATATATACAATATTGTTTTGTGTTATCGCTCATCCGCTACTTGACATGCAAGATAAGTATCGGCTGAAATGAAGTGTTGATATTACAATTATAATTTTTCTCTTAATTTACGTACAAGAGGCATATATTTTTTAGTAAGAGAAACTATGTCAGTGAAAAAACTGAAATTAAGTTATTTGATATCATATCTATGCTAAAGTCCACTATCTTTCATTGTCCTTTTGAACTCTTCAATCCAGTGCTCCCAACGATGGCACGGTGCACTACTATGCATACGTTAAGCAGAGCTTTATCATTGATACTGAACAGAGATTGAAGGCAATAGCTCATTTTTTCTCTTCTCTCTACAAGTGGAAAGCTATTCTTTACGCACTCGCAGTACTGCTCCGGGGAAGGAAATACGGCAAGGTTAGGGTGGACTGAGCGGTCCCTCTGAGGTCATTAGTTAGATGACATATTCAACGCACTGGCTTGGTGTGTTATGTAAGTGTATCTGTGTGTTCATTACTCGAAATCGACCACCGAGCGCTAGTCCCCTCGACATGGAATCTGTACGCAAGGAGATCGCTAACTCTTTACCGTGTCTTCTCAAAGTCGACTACTGAGCCCCAAGACTAGTCACCTCGACATGGAGCCTGTACCTTGGGAGGTAATAAGCCTTTTTGAGGGAACTTACAGTTCAAGGTGGGTTTCGAAACACCAAAACCTCAGTCCTCTTCAACGGAAGCCTGATGCGCTATCGCCTGATCCACCGAGGCTCTAGCAGACAAGCCACGCACCCGTCTCATGTTTGCGATACTGCTTGCTGACTAGCAATATGGACATATTTATCTTTTTCTTCCGCCACTTGCATCAGGAGGTTTTGAACTTACTAGATTTACCAGCAGAAAGCGTATTCTCTTCTGTCTTTTTTTCTAAGTTCTACCATAAATGAAGGCTATATGCTATATGCCCAAAACATAGGCACTGTGACCTCTCCCAACTTAACACATGACCCATAATTTCAATATTTCCTGTTTTTAGCAGTACTTATCTTGAAGTTCTGCAGATCAGATTCGATAGTGGCTTCGCGGCATTGATGATTTTACTATTGTAAAATTTCTGTACCCTTCTAGTGCCTGATCTACGGCCTTGCCAAGCAGCTTCTCTGCCTCAACTATTCTAGGGCAGGTAAATTGTTGACTTCTTCCATCATGTTGTGGAGTACGTTTGCGTAAAAGGTTTCAACGCTTGCTTTAACCTTAATGACATCCGTTAGGGTTCGTATTAACGTTTTGAAGCATCACTTCTTGCTCCGATTTAAACAAGCACTGCTTGTAGGTCCCTTTTCGCTCCTATTTTGTGCTCTTAAAAGCTTCAGTTGGCGACGTGAAAGCGCTACCGTTTTTTAAAACCAGTGTGCTCTTCTGTACTAGATTGGGCGCACACTTATTGCTCGGCATCGGAGAAAATTCAATCTCCTTCTTTACCTCATCTTTCCCAACTCTATGGTGCTCTATTTCTTTTTAGAGCATCGCTACCTTCATTTTTTTATTCGAGTACTTTTTATATCTTTCTCTCCTATTCTCTATCTCGCTTTGATATTTTTCCAGTAGCTTATTCCTTGTGAATCTCCCACCCTCCGCCGCCCGAGCGTGCCAAAGAAGCTGAAATCGGTACTACTGTCTGTCTATATCTCTCAATTTCTCAGTCCCAAGCACGCCTAGATGGAGAAGTTGCCACAGAGGGTGTTGCTGCTGAGGTCTGCAACACATATTGATAGCAAAGATGCTTTATCATACAGACAGTATGGCTTCCATAAAAAAACAGTCCACGGTCGATTCCATAGCAAGAGCATGGTGGACATCGTAAACGCGGAGAAACTGGAAGGTAAGACGATTTGCGCGTTTATCCTGCTTGATCTTGGAAATGGTTTTGACATCGTACAATTATAAAAACGATAAGAACAGAAGACAACAGACCACCTCTTGAGAATGATCGAAAGCTATATAAATTATAGGAGACTGGTGTATGACGTAGACGAGGGCCAAAAGGAATGGCGACGACAGTTCCTTAAGGCTCGGTACTTAAGCTAAACAGTACCGAGTGGCATGTGAGAAACGACTTCCTCGTGATCGAAATAAAAAAGGTGCAAACCCCGGTGAGAAATAGCAAAACTCGAACTCGAAATAATAACAAATGATAGTCTAAATAAAGCCAAGCTGCAGAAGCAGGAAAATGGCTTGCAACTGGCTGTCCTTAAGTTCGAAGCGGTACTGATGATCCGTAACAATTAGAGCTGGAGGAGCTAACAATAAAATAAAGCAGATTTGTAACACACGTGGATGTGCAACTCGATATCAGACTACCCCGGGTCATGAGAAGTAGATTTCTTACACAAGACAGAAGTTTTCTCAAGCATAAAGACGCAGCATGAGAAAAATCGCCTTATCATAGAGTACAATATCGGAGAGTACATTCTAAGCACGGAGGAAAATGGAAGTGAAAAATTGGGTCTTAAGTGCTGGTAGTCGAGGCATTCATTACTGAACTGGCGTTGTAAAAAAGATTCGAGATTGAAATTAAGTTATTGATTCAAGTGCAATCGTGGTATTAACTTCCTGAGGCAACTAAAGAGATTACAGCTTGTCGACGGTCTGACTCCTCTAGCGCACCGTACGGAGTCCAGTTCAGAATAGGAATCTTCCCTATACTCGCAACAGTAAAGAATGATCTATGAAAAAGAATTTACAAGGACACAGAGCGGCAAATGTTGGCGGGTCGATATAGTCACTTTTCATTTTATAAACTTACATTCATTCATATATTATACATGTATATTCAATAAGTTTAAAACATAAAATTATGAACATTTATTTGCTGAAACAGAAAACGTCGAGTTAGATGAAAAAACGTAGTTGCGGAGAATTGAACCCGGGTTTCCAACACAGCAATCAGTTTGTCTCTGCAATCTGGTATTCTGGATGCTAAAGTAAGAAGCACTAAACGTCCTTATGGTATCATACAAGCAAGCTTCGGTTCCGTGCTGCCCGAACGTTATTGAGTGAGGGGCATCCAGGAATGGTTTCAGCCGAGTTCCCAGTAGAACACTATAAACTATACTTCGATTAAGACTTCGTACTTCCGACAACTGAGACACGATATACAGATTTGCATTATTGATGCTAGAAAGTATAATAATTTATGCTTTCTATTCTTTTTTGAGAAAACGCACTTTTTGGGAGACTTTAGTTTTTCATTTGTGCAGGGGTTGACGCACTTAAATTGTAATTGGTATCGTACGAAGTGTATACAATAACTTTAAAGTATTAAAAGATAAGGTTTTAGGCAGGAGAGATATTAATTTGTAATGATTAGTGTGTAGTTTCACATTCCTTCCAGTGTCTTTTGCATCTATTCCTGAAATTTAGTAATCATTAAACAATTCGTGTACTGGATATCGAACTCTTCAATCTGATTTTTCTCCGTGAGTCTTGGAGAGACTATTAGAAACTCCTTAACCGAAGAAAACTCCTTTACAGAAGAAATACGAGGATGCAAGGACCCTATCCAAATGAAAAGGTTCCATCTCGGAGAAACTAAATGAAAAGGTGCTAACTCGTGCGGCGAACTCTCGAATCTTCAAAATTCCATATAAATACATTCTACAAATCGTCACAAGCCGTCCCATCAAGTTGGTCATTCAGCGGAGTTTTTGTGGACCCTATCCGACTCTTTTTTTCACTCACGTTCTTCCATCCTATCTTTGTCTGCCTTAGTTCGTAAATCCTTTCTGCGGCTATAACTACAGGCTATCATTAGTGAGCCGTTTTTATAAGTTTGTAAGCAGGATTTAACAGGAAGCCAAATTTTGACCGAATTCTCTATATATTTTTTTTAAAAGGCAGTAATGTACTATTACTCCACGCAACAGATAAATGTCCCAACTTACACATTTTTTATAGGCGTGCTGATCAACAGATACCTGACGTACTCTAGAAGTATTTTATTTACGGTACCCTAAAAACTGGTTTAAAAAATCTCCGAAAGACTTTTTCGGTTCCACATGAAATCCCCGGTTTAGTCCCCGACTCCTTTAGTTTCTCCGAATATTCAGTTACTACAGGCTCTGCTGATCCTCAAAATTTTCCCTTTTTAAGTACTAAGTTCAACTAGATTTTCCATATTAAAATTTGAGTAAGAAATATACGTAGGGGGCATGTGAGTTTAAAAAAAGGAACATATCCATGGCTTTGAACCTGAAAAGCAGATGGAATGTGCATAAATGATGCTTTCCAAGTGTCACTCGCTGTTGCAGATTTCCAGGAAACGGGAACGTAGCGGAAAGGCCGCGAGAATGTTTGCGCGCGCCTCTCGCTGCGAAATCCGGAATTCCCGAGACTATTTTGAAAGGCAGAGCTCCAGGAATGGTCTGCGAGGTTTGCGAGTTGATAGGAAGAGGTACCGAATAGGTGACGGAAGTAGTGGAGGAGACGACCGTCGCTTCGTGGGTTGAATCCTCGTTGGAAGGTGCTCGACTCGCTATATAGTGGTTGCGCACGCATCGGTTCCGGTGGCCGCGAGCCCCGGATCTGTCCAACCCTCAACCCTCTTCCCCATGTACCTCTGCACTTCCACGTGTTATACAGGGTGTAAAATTTTTTACAATTTAAGCTTCAAATATATAAAATTGCCTTAAGAATTTTGTTTCAAATCATCACGCCCAATCATTCCGCCCAATAAAAAGCCCAGTCAAAAATTGTATTTACGATTGGGTTGGCATTGACTAATTAGTTTTTAAAATGTAAAGTAGAAAATAAACTTAGGAAGCATAACAAATTTAAAAACAATGAAAAAAGAATTCCCAGTGAAATTTAATTTTATTAATTTGGTCAAACGGAAATTTCTTTCCCTGTCCTCCCCATGACTTAGAAATTTGTCTTTCAATATTTTTTCCCGCTACTGCATTTTATTGAATACCGCAATTTTCATTCAAAGCAAAAACGGGAACAATAAAAATATAAACATAAATATTAACACCAATTTATTAAAATCAATTTCATTAGATCGGCACACAACTCAACATTAGATTAAGCTACTGTCATAATTAGGACATTCAAATAAATAATAATTATTATTATTATTATATCATTAAGCCGTTTCCCTTTCGGGGTAGGCGTGAATTGCTCGGTGGTAAAGTAGTGAGCCGAATTGTGACAGCCTATGACAGAGGACATTGAACCCCATTGACAAAATGTGACAATGGGGGGGGGGTGTCGAAAATTCGCCAAAAAACTGTGACATCCTTTATGGAAGCTCCCATACTGGAAAAGGTTTTTACTTAATTTAGACACTCACATTTCATTTCATCGTGAAATAAAAAATATGTCTCTTTCAGGTATTCTCTTGTAATTAAAAGTCAATAAACATTATTTTAATATCAACGCAATATATTAAAAGTTCATTCCCGATAACGTATATAACACATTTAATAGTCAAATAGTCGGGAAAATTGATTTAACTCTGAGAAAATACCAAAAAAACTGCGAATAATGAACCTTATTTTTGTCGATACGCCCTAATATGTACTATTATGGACTTCTCACGAAATAAGTAATCTTCTCAGCTGTTTTTTGTATTTTATAAGAACGTATTGTACAACTTTGTTTCTCAGATATTATGATCTTGAAGTACCGCTTTCAATTCTTACAAAATTGAAAAGCTTATTTAAAAATTGTATCCAAATTTTAAAGTTCACTTTTTCAAAAGTTATAACTGAATCCTTTTATTGCAGTGCAAAACACGACTCCTACACTCTGGGCCGGTACGAATAACGGAACCGTCTACGTCTTCACTCTGGCAATTCCGGCAGGCGCGAGACGCAAAGAAGAAGATGTGAATTGTACTCTGGGTAAAGAAATTCAGTTGAAACACCGCGCCCCAGTAATCGCAATAACCATACTCGATGGATCAAGTATACCTCTGCCAGAACCTTTCGAAGCAGAGAAAGGAGTCAGCCCAGGACCCGATATGACTTCGCCACACAGAGTTGTCATCGCCAGTGAAGAGCAGTTTAAGATCTTCAATCTTCCATCTTTGAAGCCTTTCTGCAAATACAAGCTAACAGCCCACGAGGGATCCAGAGTGCGGAAAACGGGCTTTGCTAAATTTTCCTGTCCAGTGGAACCAACGGCCATCCATGAAGAAACGTGCCTTCTTTGCCTTACTAATTTAGGAGAATGTCTGGTGCTCAGCGTTCCGGAACTGAGAAGACAGGTTAATACGGCAGCCATTAAAAGAGAAGATATCAAGTAAGTCAGTCAAAAATTCAAAATATTATTGGGTTGGCTAGAAAGTCTTTATCGTTTTCATAGTTTTGTTTTATCAATGCTTTCTACAAAATTACAATGAACACTAATCTATGATATATGCACCATATTTGTCTATTATAATAGTAATTTTTTATTTAAAGTAATTTAACAATAAATTTAATTTTGTAAGAAGCATTGCAAAATAAAACTATGAAAATGAATAAGATTTTCTGGCCAACCCAATACTTGAATTTTAGATTTCTGTCCCTTTATAATTTCGAGCGATTTTAAATTCAGACGTCGTCCAATTTTTATCGCATCAGGATTTTAGGTGTTTTTGAATTTGAATGTTTATAAATTAAGGGCCTCGACCGGACCAGGAGAAACTTGGAATTTTATTCACAGTGATAAAGACATAAATTTATATCAGTAACGAGGCTTGTTAGCGTCAACGTAAACAATATACATGTTACAGAAGAAAGAATAGAGAATTGTTTTCTTTATTGTAGAAGACATTCCTTTATAATATTATAATATTTTAAATCGTTTTTGGAAAAAGATTTGTCTGAAAGAATGAAAAAAAATCGTAGAAATAAAGTTCGCAAAAAGATGTTTTCTCTCTTTCAAATAGAAATTTGGCTTTTAGAAACGATTCATGATATTAAAATAAAGTAAGAGGTAGAATTTAAGGAAGAAATAGTTTTTATCTGTTGATTTCTTTTGCAAATAGCTTATTCTGTGATTGGACACCAGAAATTGTTCGTTCGATCACCGAAGTTAAGCAGTGTTTGGCTCGGTTTTACTCTAACGTGGGCTGTCACGTCGGTTAGAATGTTAGATGGAGGATACTTATCAGTTTTTAAGCTGCCTTCACTCTTGTTCTAAAACTTATAATATTATACAATGTTTTAAAGTGGGAAAAGTACAGCATTAAACATTTAAAGCAGATCAATTTATTGAAACTTTCACAATTAAGAATATTTTTAATTTTTGATTTTCGTTCAATTTTAGGTTCTCTACACATAAAATTATTCAATTTGTAGAGCTTGTAAATCGCACGCACAGACACTCAGTTCGTACGGCTGGGGCCGTGTCCCAATATTGCCCATTTCAAGTATACGATTTTTTTTATCTCTGAACAAATTACTTAAATGAACTTTCTGTTGATCAGAACTAATGAAGATTTAAAGAACATAACAAGTCAGTTTTTTGTAAACATACATTATTTTCACTAAAATTGTCCTGCTTTATTATTATAATGGCATTTAGCAACAAAACATCGTCATAAACTAAAAATTGATAAAGTTTTAAACCATTTTTTAATTTATTAAGGCCCATGGGTCCCTAGGGTCCCAATAATCCTTTTAACGGCCTTGGTTACTAACAATAAAACAATAATTTGGCTATTTATCAAGTGTTCTCCGCAAAACAACTTGAAACTCTTTTCCCGTAATCGTTTATAAAAACCTTAAGGAATGATTAAACTTTAATTTTTTTGTCCCATTTTATCGAGAGATGATATTGTTCCTCAAAAAAACTAAAAACCTATTAAATTTACTCATAACACCTCAGAATACTAAATTGCTTTTTCTTTTGGCGTTTTCTCCATTTGCACTTTTCCGACTTAAGTTGTTCTTGAACAGAACGGCTCAATTTTCAACATGTTTTTAAACTCTTTCTACTTAAATTTTTTGTTTTGTTTGTTATTTATTACTGAATGGGTCAAATTTTATGTGCTTAAAGTTTTGAAAGTTCAAATTAAGGATATTTTGTTTTGAACTCGAGTTTGGCTTCAAATATTTTTCCATCTGAAAATAAAAAAGTGCATGGATGGTTTTGGAAAACTTATTACTTTCTTTGTAAACGGTCCAATATTTCAGGATAAATTTGAGTTTAACAAACAATCAAATAAGGATTTCGTTCAATTGAATGTTTAGAACTTCCTAAATGTTCAAATTTAAGATGGTTAATCTTTAACGCTACATTACAAAAATTGATTTTACTTTGAAAGCTTCTGTTTTAAATCCTACAAATTTAAATGCCTTTAGCTGGCCAATTTTCAATATTTAAGGCTCTTCAATTTAAAAATGTTTTTATTTGAGTGACAGCTGATGAAACTGCTAGTAAATCTTTGTCATTCTTATGTCTTCAATTATTTAATTTTAGGTACATAAAATTAGAAATGGCTCAATTTGGAATCTGCTAATTTAAGCATTTTTAACTATGAGGTATTTAAATTTAAAGTTGTTCCTTTTCCCAATATAGGATTTTTCATTCAAATACTCCACGGAATATTAAAATAAAATATTACAGTTGAATCTTTTGTTCAATTTTGGTAAAGAAGCTAGTCTAGTTGTCGAAAATAAATGGAAATTGATGTTTCTCGAAAGAAATCCGAATAGTGTTCGTTTGTTTAGAAAAGTTAGGAATGTATAGACAAAATTGTGAGCATTGCTCATTTTTATGTTTCTTTAGTCTTACGGAAACTTCAGCATAAACTTTGAGTGGGAAATTAAAAAAATGTAATCGAAAGAGTCCGCAGATTCAAAATTGTCCGCAGAATCGACACCCTGAAACTTAAGTTCTATTGAATTGTGTCTTTCAAAAGTTTTGTTCCTTCAAAATTCGTATTTTTAATGTAATTAAACGCATTAAACACTTCCAACAATTCTTACCCTTTATAATTTAAACTTTTTCTAATACACCATTATTGTACTTTCCAGCGGTATTTCGTCTCTGACTTTCACAAGGTCAGCCGAAGCTTTATATCTTCACTCAAGTTCCGAACTCCAGAGGATTTCTCTAACTCCCTCAAAAGGAATAAGAGCCCACTGCTCGTTAAACTTGCCACTAAATGCAAGGCAGCTTTCCACAGATACTAAGGAAGACAGTATCGAACAGGCGAGCACCGCAAATGGAACAGAAGACGAGGCTCAGGATAATCAGTCAGAATCGGTCACCAAAAACATCACGGAAAATGGATTAGCTGGGTCTAGTGAGTATAAGTAAATCTGAAATCAGTAGTACTTTTGCTCTTTCACGATTGAATTTGTCATTGATCAATTATCAAAAAGCAAATCATTCATACTACACGTAAGTTTTGTTTCGTCCTCATCAAATTAATTACATTAAACATAACGTGGAATTGCACGTATCACTAAAGTGCGTAATCGCTTGGCAAACGTAACCCCTGAATTATTCGTAAATGTGCTTTGCTATTTGTATAATATAATTTTTAAATTTAGAGATTTGTTGAGAAACCTAATTCACTTGGCAAAAGTCCCATTCATCGATGGCTATGTAATGTTGTTAGCTTAGTCCCGAACTTTCCACACATGAATTTTAGCTGGAGGAGAAGATTCTCCCAAGGGACCTTCGCTTAAACCTGCTGCAAGCACTACGGACGTTAATGGAGATGACGATCGTCAGGATCAGAATTCGGTTGGGGATATTACCATCGATAGTGTCAAAGATCATTTGCTGTAAGTACTTTAAGAGTTCTTTCTGTTTAAAACGTCTTTAAGGAGACTGGTACAAGAATTGCAAGTCATATAAAATTGATTAAAAAATGAAACACGGTTTTAAATCAATTTCTTTGGGAATACAATTTTTAAAAATATAACCTAGTCTTAAAAATTTGGTCCTGGTCCGAACTTCTTATCTTTGTAGAATAACTAAGTAATAAGAATTAGATTAAAATTAATTAATTTAAAGATCAAAATATTTGATTTACTGCTCAGCAAAAATTTCCTTAAAAGAAGTTTTTACCGATCAAATATATAACTTGTTTATCGTTTATGTTATTATGAAAGAGTTATTCTAGAAATAATACGTAATTTTGTTTAATAATTGACATTTTAATTTTGTTGTTCAACAGTAACAGTTCGCTTTTCAAAAATGCGTCGTCTTCTGAAGATCTTCACAGTCGACTGGCAGGACTTAAAATGGAAGTAACTTCAAAAACTTCCGAGTCTGCGACTCAAAATCAGACGGTCGTCGTAAAAACGACTACTATAATTTCACAGGCTTCCAGCAACGGTACAACTAACGGGGAGGTCGAGACTATTCAAGCGAGTGAAGAATCACAAATCAACAGTAAGTTTGATCCAGTATGAAAGAAGATTGTACAATATTTTTTTAAGACAACAATTTTTTCCTTTTTATCCAATTGGTTTTTATTTGTTTATATTTATTTTTTTATTTATTAGAATAACTTAGACAGTATTTTTTCAGTATACTGGCAGAGACTGACTTGCTTTATAGTTTTCATAAATTTGAAGATTTTCAATTAAATTTCAACTGATTTCAACCCATGGAAATATTTGTTTCTTCTAGCATCCGAAATCATATACTCTGAACATAAAAAGTCTATCGTTTTTCCGAGATTTAAAATTATTAGCTTTTGATTAACCGAAGCTATTGCAAAACCCATAGGGCGGATTCTGGAACTTTGTCCAAAAAATATCTTAAAATCTTTTCGAGATGCTTTTAAGTTATAGGATTTTAGTTTCAAATGCCTTAAAATTGGAAATTTTAAATATTTGAAAATATGTAATTGAAACTCCGTAAGATTCGAGGCACCTATTTCCCAAAGTTTTAAGCTTTTAACCTCTTTTTGTATTCCTATTAACTATTTGGATTATTTGTCATATAGTATCCGAAATTAGGCGAAGATCTGACTAAAGTAATTTTTCACATGATGCATAGTTTTCCAAAAATTTTAAAGAAGATTTTATCCAGGATAGTTCATTATTCCATGATCAGTTTTAACAAAAAAGAGAATTAGAGTTCATAGATAATTTTGTCAGTAGTTTTAGATTATTATGCTTTCAGTTATTACCTACAATCACCCTGTGTGTTTTATTTATAAGATTACACTAACAAGAAGAGCACTTTGCCAAAACTTTTCATGTCCAAGAAATACCTGTATTTTTATCCTATCGTTTTCACTAATAAAAGATTACGTATCTTTAGTAGAAATGATCCTGAATCTTTAGAAGTATTTTTCATAAACAAATAAGTGGATATAAGACACTTTGAAGACGCATTGAGTATGATATTTATTTTTAGAAACGGCGTGGCTACGTGTACCGAAATTTCTGTAAAAATAACTGGATTTTTTCAGTACACTTACTATGAGAAAACTAATTTACTAATATAAGTTTATGAATTTTAAAGTTACTATTTCAAAAACTCGGCCTTTTATAGTTTAAACAATTTTCTTAAACAAATGCATTATTCAAAAAAATTTGGTAAACTAATTGACATATTTGCAGATAGATATCTCAGCACCTGAAATTTTGAAGAAAAAAAATGTTAATTGTTTTTCAGGACACGTACTCCACAAGGGGAAGCGAAATTTTCCAATTAAGTTAAAAGTTTAGTTTATATACGATTGGTAAAAATTACCACTTTTTTTTACATATTTTTACAAATTTTCGAAAAATTCCGGGCTAATAGATGCTGAGATATCGATCTGTAATGTCAATTTTAATACGACGTTGAATATAAACGAGCCCACTTTTCAGCATCGTTTTTTTTTTTTTTTTTTTTTTTTTTTTTTTTTTAAAAAAAATTTTTCAACACGCAAATATGATTATTGCATGTAAAATCTTACTAATATTACGAATAACACAAAAAATATTTTTTGAAGAATGGATATAAGACGTTTTGGAAAAGTGCTCTTCATTGTTTGACATTTTTACTTATATTCTTCTATGATTAATTATTTCATAGGTACCACCGTTGAGAGAGAAATCAATAGTGGAATCGAAACAACAACAACCCACGCTACCATCACGCTGCCCCCGAACGTTGAGGTCAGCAATTGGCTCTGAATTTGAATTCTGGAATTCATTGGCGAAAAGGCTTTTATTTTTTAATATCACTAACACTTACAATACTAACTAATGCTTAGTGTATCATTTGTGCTACTCACTCGATTATCATATACATCATTTGCTCATATTTATACAAAGCTACAAGCGCTTTTATATCTTAAAAGCGATACTTCAAACGCTACAAACCATTCTTAGAGTGTGCTTGTAAATTTCTCGTTTTCTTGGTTGAAAACCTCGAAAACCTTGGTGGTAATACAGTGCTTGGTTAATTGAACTGAACTTTCAGAACCAGATTCTAAATAATAGGTAATCTTCATGAAGATTTCAGATTCTAAATGCTTACAAAATTTAAATTGCAGCTTAGTGCAGCGGAACTGGCAAAATTAGAAGTCACAACGACCACAGTTACTACCGAAAAATCCAAGGCGCCGTTGGCAAGACCCGAAGAAGTTGGTTCATAGAAATCGTATAAGAATCAAGGAAATCAATACCTGAAATCATCAGGAAAATTATCGTTAATCGTTCTTAATTAACAAACAAATGTGTACAGCGGCGTTAGAATTTTAGTAGACATTTTTAAATTTTAACTTTATGTGCGAAGTTAGCCTTAATCGTAGCTTAATATACGAAACGCAGTCAAGATGTCAGAATATCAAGGGTTGAATATCTGGGTTGAATTAGTTGGAAAGCAAGTTTTGGAACCTAATCTTTTAAGATATTTCTTTTCGAGATCTTACACTATTTCATAAGTACAATTTTCCTAGCTAATTCTCAAATCGCTCAGACCGTTAAGTGATATATTTTTTTCGACCAGATTGTCCTCGATATTCCGCGACTCGATAACGCACTTAACCTTGTTTTGTGTACACATCCTTTTTATCAAAGGAACAAGCGAATTAACAGTTTCTTGAATCAACGACCAGTGGATTAAGAAATTACGAGAATTGCATTTAAAATAAGTAGGATACGAATTTTAAAAAGGCGATAATAATCGAATTTCACGTGATGACCAAGAACCAGGGTCCAATCCAGATTACCTTTTGATCTAAGTACAAAGAAAGTGGCCTATGCTTACGATCATAAGTAAAATTCAAGACTTGCAGGAAAAATATTTTGAGAATTTAATCAATATACGATAAGGATAGCAATTTTGTGCAGTAACAAGAGCATATTTGTTACCTCTGATTCCAATCTTCCGAATAGTATTACATATCTTTCGACCCTGGTAGCATTTAATTTTAAGGCACATTCTGCCTTGACATTTTCTTTTCCAGTTTCTCGTTACTATCTTAACTTTTTTATTAATCAAAAACATATGCGTATTATGTTATAACGGGCCACACAGCTTAGTCCCTATTGGCAATATTTATCCTATTTTCTTCTGAGAACCCCAGAAAAAAACGTTCCAGCTTTTTTAATTCAACCGTTTCGAATTTTGTGGATTCTGAAAAATTCAAAAGAAGCCTTAATTTAAAAATTGGGTTTTTCAATTTAAAGTTTTCGCATTTAAAAAGAATGAAAAATATAAATACTCTTTTTAATTTTGTATTTCATATGAAGGATGACTTGAGAAAATTGATAAAATTCAAGTTATGAGACTTCAACATTTTTGAAGTGAATGAAACTTGAATTCGAATTTGTCGATTGACAATTAGGTATTTTCACATCAACCATCAGCTAAGTTCACTTCTCCGAGTGCTGAGGGGAAAACAATGGACCAAATGCATGGGATTCAGTCCATTTTTGCCCTCTTTTGCTAATATCTTCGTAAAAACTAATTTTTTCTATATAAGTGTATGGGTAAAATAGTTTTCATTTTTTAGAAACTATTTAATGACATAATAAAATGATAATAATTATTATTCATTACGAAGATTTTACAAAAATAAAGCTTTGTCCTATGCAGTTGGTCCCTTGTTCTCCCCTCAGCAATCAACGAAGTGAAGTTATCTGGTGGTTGAAGTGAAAATACCTAATAAGACATAAAGAGAGAGATGTGTTTGGTAAGCACAAATTTGTAGCTTACCAAATAAGACCAATTTGATAATTTTCAACTTAAAAAAAAGGGCTCTAGAACCCTAATTCTCATTACATGACGCCAGAGACTACTACTTGAATCGAAAATGAGTTTACTATTTTTGTTACAATTCTTTTTTAGGAATATGTATGCAGTAAATTACATTATTATATGTAAAAGCTTTGTTTTTTGTTCTGTTTTGAGAAGTATTGTGTTATTCGTCGTGTACATTAATGTCAGGCTATTTATTGGAAGAGAGAGGGTTGAAAGGCGGATGTAGAAAATGTGCCCTGCTCGAGGGTAGAGTAAGATCAGTAAGAGCCCTTATATTGAAAACGTGGGTTACATCTCAATATCCTTAGGTAGGGGTACTTTCCTCCATTCGTGAAAAGGGCTGAAGATACTCCCTTATTTGTACTTTTAGCAGTAGTACTATTGTAATTCTCCACCCTACCTTGCGGCATTTCCATTCTTTTAATTTTCACCAAGTCTTTCCTGCAGCAGAAATATCAGTTTTTATGCTTCGACTGAAAATCAGGCTAAATGCATTGCTCGAAATTTTACATCTTGTTTACATCTGCTTACAAATTATTCTATAAAAGTATTATTGTTTATATCCATTGGTTCCTTAGTATGCTCAAAATCAATTTTTCACAACAGTATTTATTTTGAATAAGGCCTCAGGTAAGATTTATTTTTTATTATTTCAATTACAGCAAATTTTGTAAATACTGATCACTATCCAGATGGGCTAACACATCCGAAGCACGTACATACAGTTAACTGTCGACGAAGTCTCAAGTACTAAACCAACTTAACCATAAAGGTTGCATCATTTTCCTAATCCCCTGACTGAACTGTACTACATAATTTACATTATTGCAGTTCACTAAGTATCTAAATGCAAAATTTACATCTGACCAAGTCACTAGTATTTCGTACAAGAAAAATAATAAGTGTTTAAATGTATAAAATTGATGTACTTTCACATTCATTTTGTTTTATTCGTAAAAACGATTGGCATAGAAATTAAAAATGTAAAATTGCTTCTTTTGGATAAACTTTGTTTCTTACTGAAAATTTTCAATCTAAAAGAAGTTATTTAATCTTTAAAAATAAAATTCGTGTACCGTTATCATTTATTTATATTCGATAGTCGTCAATATCGGCTCTTTTTCTTTCAAAATGATTTTTAATGTGTTACGCAGCAAATTTCTATTTTATGTCATGAAACTAAGGCATGGAACAAAAGATACAAGCGTACGACGCCTATAACGGGTCGCCATATAAATTCCCTTGTTCGAATCGTAAAGTCTGCAAAATCTTTTCAGCGCAACGGCAATTCGATGCGAATTCTCCCCTTTTATTTTCTCCTAAAAATTCAATAATTTTTCCTTTCCTTATATCCTCCATGAAACTCTACATTCTCGTAACTCAGAAACACGTAATTTTAAGGGAAAGATAAAGCACAGACTTTGAGAGTAAGTGCAGAAAAGATTTGAATATTCTATTTTGCAGCAAAGATTTGCATATTTTACAGCAAAAATTAAAGCTTTACTTCTTTTTATGGACGAAAATTGCTGAAGTGGTCGTCAATCTTAAAATAGTATGATTGTGAAAACTGACTACTGACTTTTCCCCAACAAAATATTAGTGGTCAGCATATGTCCTATAAAAAAATGTAAAAAAATAAATAAACGTATACATGTTAAATGAGGAAGGTTATATTATTCAAGTCACTGAATCTCTCGGCGACTACATTTTTTTAGAGGAAATGAGGCGAGACGCATTTTTCCAATTTGCAAAAAAAATATCTACGAAGTTAAGCGTCAATTTAATTTTGAAGTTAATTATCAGCAAAAGAAACTTTTTTTTAATTAAATAACTTCCGACTTAATCCAGATATGAATTTTTTCTCGGATTCTGGCAAGCTTTATCTTCCTTTTTCAAAATCGGACAGGTTTATAATTAACAAAATAACAGCGATTTGGTTAAAAATATAAGAAGTCCATTTTCTAAAAAAGAACACACTTTTTAAAAATAATTTTTCATTGAATTTTTCTTTTTATAATAAAGCTATCCTGTGAGTTTACGTGGGCTAAACTTTGGTGGTATAATAATTGCATAAAATAAAATTGCTTGATTTTTTACCTTCAGTTTGAAAGCATACCATCACAAATGCTTCAAATTTCGATTTTCTAAATATGGAATTTCTAATAAAACGCTTCCGTGATAAAATTCTTTTATTATTAACGTTTAATTGTGAAATATTCTCTAATTCTTAATTCTTGTATTTATACTTTATACTTTGGATGTGATTGAGAAAAAGTTGACCATTATAGATAATGAGATATTTAATGAAAAAAATTTCAAACCACCTGAAATATATTTTTCTAATTTAGGGTAAACAAAGAAAGTATGAAAATATAAAACCAAGAGATCAAGAAATGTATTTGTGATGGATATGAATTTTACACGTATGCTAAAGGTCCTGTGACAGGACATGCGGCTAAGATTAAACAACAAATTTCAAAAATCTTCTAAATATATATGCAGTACTGATAAAAATATTTAAAAATATTGGAAAAATGACCATTTTTATGATTTAGTTGATTTTCACTTCAGCGTTTCAAAACATCCTCTTATTTTATAGTACGAAAAATTAATATGGGTAGTTACTGGACATTTTATAAAAAATATTAGGTAAAAATACTGATCTTTATTAACTTTTATGAGGAATCAGGGTTAATAAATCGATTTTAACTATACTAAAATCGTTTTCAGCATAAAATTAACAATTGAAGCCCGAATTATAAATACTTTAAATAATTATTTTCGCGTTTTATCCTAAAGTAGCCATGCCGCATGGCGAGATGAAAACTTCTGGGACAGGCTTTGAAACCAATTTTAAAACCATCAGCTCTGAAATTTTGAACTCTACTTCTAATTTTTATATTTTACAACTTAATATAAGTAACATCTGCAAATCTCACATATTAAAAAAATGGTATTAATATTATTTAGCAATTTTTCATTTTAAATTTGTGGTTCGAGACAGGTACGTGACAAGAAGTTTTGCGTCAACTTTTTGGCAATAAAAATAATTTAAATATTTTGATAATTGCTTAGGAATTTTCATACATTTAAAGCTTTAAGTTAAAAATCGTCTCAATAAAATTTTTTTATTGAAGTTGGTTCAAATATACAATTGTAGAATTTTAAAAACCTAAATTTTATATATTAAAATGCTTTAGAGTCCGTGAAGCTAATATTAGGAAGGTACAACATTGCTGTTGTTTTGTATATTCTTAAATTTTCTAATAGTGAGATATTAGTTTAAAATTCTCGAAGGCTCACAATTAGTCATGAAAGCTATTTAATTTTAAGCTAAAACTGTTTCAATTTGAACGTTTAATTGGAAATTGTGAAATCGTCATTTTCAAATTGTTGAACTTCAAACGATATCAATTTTGAATTCTTGTATACTTGAATTCAGAAGTTGATATATATTATAGTTATTTATTAAAAGAGAGAATTTTCGAAAAAGTGGAAAACAAAGTTTGATTTTGGATGAAAATTTCGTGGACACAGAAGTAATGAATAGAAAGAGAACAAAAGGAGAGTCTAATACGTGAAAACAATTTTTCAGTTGGAAAAAGGTTGGTGAGAGAAATGAGGATTTATTCGTGGAGTTTGTAGGTCCGTTCGGTCAAATTAAAGAAAAATATTATCCTTTGTCATTAAAAAATTGCAGTGTTACTCACAGGTAGGGAAGCTATTTTCACACACAAATCTCTCCTTTATGTTCATTTTGCAAATGCTGACTAATGAATTTTTCAATTAAATGCGAATTTATTATTCACACTCTCTTACCACTAATCATTCCTTGTTTTAATAGACCTTATACAAAAATACGAGTTACTTTAATGGTTACAAAATACACTTAAAAACTGTTAATAATACGTAATGAAGCATGAAATAACTTTCTCATATAGTTTTAGTGAAGAACGTTTGAGTATAGGTGTTAATTAAATGTCGTTCACTCAGGGCGATTTTCGCTATTTGCTACACGTATAACCTTGTCCTGAATGTGTTTCAACAGTATATTAACAAGATGGTCATTTAGAAGAGGAGTGTAAGTTTCGCCATTCACAAGCACAGTCGCGAAACTAACCCGCATTTGTGGCTCTTCATTGACGCCACATGCACAAGCAGATCGTAGTCAAAGGCTTATTATTATCCAGAGATAACCTTTCATTATACGAGATAATATATGCTTTGTAGGTATCTAGTCCTACTCAGCTTTTGTTACCTGAGAGAAGAATACTATCTACTATAATTGAGATATGCCATGACCCGAAATAATTAACACGAATCTTGCATTGTGTTGATGAGCACATTGATTTGAGCGTTATCAAAACTGAGAAAAGAGACGAGAGAAACATATTTACTTATAAGAGAATAATGGGATTTAATTTAGCAACATTTAGGGAGAGAATGTAAGATTTTTTTTTAAACTAGGATGTAGTTTAATTTGTGTGGTGTGGAGTATTTTATATTTCAAATGCGGATGATTTCGATTTAAAAACGTATTAAAATGACAGAAAATAAAAGATTAGACATATTCTTCGAAGATTCCGGTCCCTTGGGCTTTTTACTCTGTAAATGATATTTTCAAGTTCCAGGACATAAACTTTCGGTGCTTTCGTAGTCACTGCAGACTGCGACCATAAAACTGCGATCACTTCACATGCTTTTCGAGAAAATCTATACCGGACGGTTTTCTGCACGGTTTGCTAGAAATTACGAGCGTGATATCGAAAACCGCAAAGAATAATGGTATTGAATATTACAAAATGAAGTATTCGCTATCCTCATTGATTTGCATTGTGGAGCTTGAAAACTCTAATTCGAGCAAACTAATCCGAAATAATTTGGCTTAAGACTAAGCTACGTATGAGAAGGTAGCGAAAATCAATGTATAGCTATACTTCAGGGCAATGTGTTTCATCAACTTTTTCCGTTCTTTAATGTCTTTTAAAATTAAAATCAAAATCCACCTAACTCTGAAAATGTGCCTCCATATCTACATTATTTCCTGGTACAAAATTATTTCAATTTTCTAGAAATAATCAGAACAAATCGAAAAAGGCGTCTTAATTTCATTTGGATCCCTTATTACAAATTCAACCCTCTAATCAAATACTCAGATGCCAATTGATATAAAAATGATATATACTCTCTTTTTCTAAAGACAAGATTGATCACTAACATTTGTTGCAACTGAGAAACTGAATAGGGAGAAATGGATTTAGAATGACTTCCTCAATATTTTTATTTCAAAAATTACAGACAGTTATAGAGGCTCAAATCTGAGTGGGCAATGCCCTCAGGACGTAGTTGACTGTCAATTAATTTAATTACAGAATCAATTGGTCCTCGAGTGTAACCATGAAAAATAATTAGAAGTGCCGTCTCGATGAATACATCTCCTTCCTGTCCGTCCACTCATTGACGAACAAGTAAAATGGCATTTGTGAATTTGGTTAAATGATTTTAAAGTTACAAGTGAATCGCCCATTTCATTCATATAAATTTTCCTCTTATACTTTATAAAAGAATGAAATTCGAACCGATATTAATCCAGTACTTGCTTCGACTTACGTGTAAAACAAATTCAATCATTTTTTTAAAATTTGAATGCAAAAGAATAAAATAGTATTTACTGTATAGATAAATTAATAATACGTTGGTAATAAAATCAACGGGGACTCTATATATTTTTGTTTCCAAATTAGATCGTTTTAATTGCGTTTTCGAATTGTTTTTTATTTACACCAAATTTTTTACTCACAATTGTCCTTTTTGAGATAAAATTCAAAAGATCTTAGGACATTCTTATATTTCGAAATTTATCGAAACCCGAGGGGTTAAAGGATGCTTTATATTCTAACTTTGAAATTTTCACCCCTCCCCTTCCCCTCCAATTTTATCAGTTTGGATGCCCTAAAGATGCCCACAAATTTTTAGCTTTATCGAGCAATATATACGAGTTGCAACATTGCATCCTCTTTAATAGAACTCTAAATTTGAATCTTGAAATTTTGATTATAAGTATCCCAGGTGAAAAAGTTATATATAGTTTGCATATATAGTGGAGAAGACAATGATATTTTTCATTTGCTTTATAAATTGTTCTGTATGAAACAAATGAAAAATATCAGTGTTTTGTCTACTACAGTAAAAACTCGCCTTTTTCCAGACCTTGAAAAGAAAAGATTGGAAAGGATTCTTTTATTTCCAAGCTGGAGGGGGCCCCACCCTTACCGTGAGTGGGCAGTTTATTTTTACCAACGGCGTTCATTAGCTGCCCCGTTCTTGTATCGATGAGTGACTTTTTGACAACTTTTTGGCAATAAAAATAATTTAAATATTTTGGTAATTGCTTAGGAATTTTCATACATTTAAAGCTTTAAGTTAAAAATCGTCTCAATAAAATTTTTTTATTGAATTTGGTTCAAATATACAATTGTAGAATTTTAAAAACCTAAATTTTATATATTAAAATGCTTTAGAGTCCGTGAAGCTACCAAGCGATAGGTGCAGAGCGTGTCATACACACGTTGAGTACCTAGAACACATACTATCGGGGTGTCCCACCCACGCGGGAACGACGTATATCTACAGAAATAATGCGGCCCTAAGACTGCTTTATTACCATCTTTGTCGCTCTTACGGTGTTGGCCGCGACCCTGCGACCCCGCGACTTCGAGAAACGACCTATATTCGTGATCGAATTCTTGGCTCCTTCCGAATACAACATCACTGCCAAGGAGAAAGAAGAGGAGGAAAGATATCAATACCTTAAAAGGGAGCTGCAAGTAATGTACCTAAAATATTCGGTACAAGTAATTGTGCTTGTGATAGGTGCTCTCGGAGTTGCGAAACTATCTAGTGGGACCCTGCGGTGGGCTTTAGCCTTATTTTTTGAATATATATGAATAGAATATTCTCTTGCGATTTATTTAATATTTTTAATTTAATGCTGAAGTTTAAATTTTTCTAACGACATTGATTGGAGGGCCCTTGTAACGTCAAAGGGGTCGGATTTTTCACCAATCACAGATTTGGTATCATCGATTCTCAAATAATTTTTCTGTTCGCATTTTTGATTATTTTGTTCACCTCGACGTTAAAAGTGAGAATTACGAAATATACTGTTGTTAAAAGCGGTTTTCGTGGAAGTTATTGCCAGGAATTTCATAAAAAGATCCTAATGGTAATACAGTATTTTGAAATGATTCCAGACTTCGTAAATACACGTCAATCTAGGAGGACTTTATAATAACTTGGCATAACCTCGTTATTAACAATTTTGTCAACTTTCATATCATGTTATTCCAATTCGAATGTGTGCTTTCGTGGTTCCAATTTTTAACAATATTTTTCTCTCAAACAAATCCACGGATACACGATACACTCACACGCGAAACTTTATTGGAAATTTATTTGGGATTTTTTTGGATTGCATTGGCACTCTTTTCGGGACGCTACACTAAAACAGTGAAACATTTCTGCATGTGCAAAGTCGGTATATTTAAATAAAGAAAACTTCTTTAAGAATTGAAACAAGCAACAAATTTATTGAGACGTAAAATCTTTTCTCACGATAAAACAATAAAATTGATGACAGAATCAAATTTAGTCACAAAGGATGCGACACGATGATGACCTGACACTAACTGTCCCATGAAAAAAGATAATTTTCAGATTTTGTCATCGCAAGCAAACTTGTTGATGGTAAAAGTGAAACTCGCGATTCCTCATGTGATTGTTCAGTAAGCAGTAGGGAGGTAAGATGGGAGATGCATTATTGTCACTCGCAATCTCGACAGAGGTACTTAGTATATTTGATATGGCGACCACGTGGACTTTCTACTGTGAGATAAAAGTGACAATGGAACCAGAGCTTGCATATTTGTACTTTCTACGACCGATTACGACGTCATTTGCGCATTGCTCGCAATTTTTTGCATGATTTATAAAACATCCCACCTATGCGATGCTATGTAATGCCCTGCGATCTGCAATCCGAGTGACACACCGTCGATCCCTTGTGTATATGTGAATATAAGTTTCTTCTCGATCGACGCGACTTTTTCTCGTAGAAGAACAATGTTGACTGAATCTTGTATCATCATAAATGTTAGCTCATAATAAATGCAGAACTGAATTGCTACTCTTAAATATATAATTAGCTAATAAGTGGAAAGTTTCATGGAAAGTACATGTTTATCTTAAAAAGTACAATCCATGACTGAACGCAGGTAAACGAAAGTTTCACAGTAAAAACACTGGAATAAATTTGGTTGCACCTAATTTCAAGATGGGGTTCCATCTCACTCGAAGTTGGGGTACGATACTACCGTTAATTGTTTTTGCCTCAAAACTGTAAAAACAATTGATAGCAGGTGGTGTTTTATACACCAAGTCCGAGGGAAGCGATACCTTGTGTAAATGGTACAATCCACACTACCAAGGTTAATTTTTGTTGCAGGGAAATGGTACTCTGATATGAGCGTTAGATTCACACTTTGTTTTTTCTCTATTATGATTTAATTAACAACTATAAGGGAAAATTGAATCCAAAGTCAAATATGCACGATTATTTGAAAGGTTAGAAGATTATTTTATTGTTTTTGTGCTATATGATGAAGGCAAATTTATGAACCTGACCCTTTATAATATTATACATCGATTTTGTGCAATTGAAATAAAGGATAAAAAAAAGTATTGAAAAGAAAAAAAATACAATGTATAAAAGAAACCAATATAATATAGTTACCAATGCGTGATTTCTAGAATTAAGTGTCTAGGTTCACCAAAAATATTTGTGCTACGCTTACCAAACTCAGGTCAACTTAGCCCACCTTTCCAATCTCACCATGTTAAGCGCAGCGAATTTCGGTGAGCGTAGACATGGCGCTTCTAGAATCAGATTGCTTATATACATTTTTTTCTCCAAAACAACACAAAACATCGAAATTTTAGACAAATCAGCCCTCAGTGAAGTCATTGAGCTAATTCTGCAAAGTTGGTATTACAAAATCGTAGTGAAAATCTCAGTGTTTTTATAAATTAAGAATACATGCTGAAATAATGACCACTTTCCAATTTTCTTCGGCCACTTTTCCATGGTAAATGACAATATTATAAAAAATATAAGACTTAATTGAAAAGATAAAAGTCTCTATTAAAATGAATAAATAAAATAATTATAATCATAGAAGTGAAGTAGTGACTAACTATTTACTAATTCAGGTGTAGAGAGCAACTGATCTTTTCACGTAAAAGTCAAGTATTCACGTTACCCTGAAATTTTATAATTGCTTTTATAACTTAACTGGAATTTTGAAAAATTGTTGTTAACTGGAATAGAAACATTCAGTTTGTCTTAAAGATTCTATTCGCGCTTTCGGGACAGTCATGATGTTACGCTGTTTGAATATTCGTTAACCAAGTCGAGGAAATCCGAGTGCCGCAACTGTCTTGATTTGTCAGTCTTGATTATTAAGGGATATGCACATGTACCTATTTGCGGAGAAATCGACGAGCGGAAACGCCTTCGTTTCGAATGAGAACCCATTATAACAAGCGACATAAAACTTGAATAACGCGGGAATATAATACCATTAAAATCATTATGTCATTATATGGGTGAGACAACGGGTGACATCCGGCTTTCATGATCACACGATCAGCAAGAAAAGTGCAGTGACGATGGCACAAAATCTTTCACACTTGTGAGAAAGCCCCCAGGCAATTTCGACTATCGCGATTCTACATCGTCATTTTTTAATTAAAACTCATTTCGAGAACAGCATTACAACCAATTAGTCGAAAGAAAATGTTCTGTGAAATAGGACGGGTCAAGCTGAGCCAGGAACGCCTCTCCAGGCTAATGCTCTTCCTGGCAGCCCCCCTCCCCCCACATTGCACCCCACAAAAACTGTTTAAAAAAAACCACAAAAACTGCCGGTCGTAGCTTCCCACTTCCTCCCGTGTGAAAAAATCTTCTGGCGCTAGCGCGGCCCAGACTCGAATGTCTAGTTTTCAGTCTTGACGCTGACCAGATGGTTTGGCCTGGGCCTAGGCAAAAGTGTAATATTTTTTTTGCTAGCTCCAGATCAGACCGTATGGTCAGCCACTAGTTATCGTCTATTCAGCTAGTAGTTATTGGCTAATTAGCCACCAGTTGGAGGCCGGTCAGTCGCTGTCAGTTTTTTGATATTCACTTTACAGAATATTTTATTCTCACAAAGTGTCATATAATCAAGAACGGTATACACTAAAAACAGACTAAAGAATTGCTCATCACTTCACTATTCCTATAACAATACAAATTATCAATAATTTGCGAATTTTCTAGTAGATGGCAGCACTTCCGATTCGAATCACGAATCCTCACGATCACTCTTCTGTGAACAGTCACTAACATGCGTATTTTTTAAGGGAGACTTGGAAAAGGGGTTCGATATGTGACAGATCACTCTTCTGTGACCAGTCACTAACACTCGTATTTTTTAAAGGGAGACTTGGAAAAGGGGTTCGATGTGCGACAGATCACTGTTCTTTGAGTGCCGGTCCCATGGATTTTGGGGGGGACCAAACATACTTGGAGACGAGCGTCTGTGAGGAGTTGGTTGGTCCTTTGGACGTGACAGAGGAGGTGGAAGTGTCCGTCAACAAGATGAACATTGCAGAAATGGATGCCAAACTCTCGAAGACGTATGGTTTCTTTGAAGAGTTACGAGGCACCATTGAAGAAATGGTGGAATTCAGCAGCACGAAGAAGAACATGTGGCTGCCAATCAGGGATGGGCTGGAACGAGCGAGGCGACTCGTGGACCAACTGCGCGATCACTCTACGACGACCGAAGGTCTTCATAGGGATTTGATCGAGAATGTTGTACGAACTGCCGAACGAGAGCGATGACCCGTAAGGAGAAGGCAACGAAGAAGACAGACGAAAGCTGCACTCAGACCGATGAAGCCGTGGCAGCTCCCACTCTCCGTGATGGGAAGCGAGAGAGGGAGACCACCCTGAGTACAGTGGAGAAGAGTCCTTTCAAGCCGAGGAGAAAAAGGCCGAGGACACGTGGCGCTTCAGCGCCAACGACCTCGACACCGAAAAAGGTGAAAGAAAAGCCAGAGACCGCACCAAAAAGGAAGCAGAAGAAGATGCGAGCTAGAACCAAGGCGGTTCTTATCGAACCGAACGATGGTCTCAGCTAAGCGACGATCCTCAAGGACCTTAAAAAGAAAGTAGCACCTGACGACCTGGGCGTAAAAATCAAGGGGGTCAGGCAAACGAGGAACGGAGAGGTTCTAGTAGAACTGGGGCCTACGACAAAGGGCAGAGCCGAGCTGCCGGCTGCCATCAAGGAGGCGGTTGGTGACGGAGCTAGCGTCCGTGAGCTTGTCCCTCGTACCGAGGTAATCTGAAGGCGTTCGTGGAGCTGGCAGAAGATCTGGCGGTAAATCTGGTGCGCCTTGGACACCTCAAGGTGGGATGGGTATCCTGTCGTGTGCACAAGAAGGCGGAAGCAATAAGGTGCTACCACTGCCTCGGCTTCGGCCACATGGCAGCGAAATGCAAGGGTCCAGATAGGACCAAATCATTCTGGCGATGTGGCAAAGAGGGGCATAAAGCTGCGGTAAGCGGGAGCACACAAAAGTGCTTCCTCTGCGCCGCAAATGACGATAAGCCCCGGACAGACCATCGCCCGGGGACAAGGAGTTGCTTGGCGTTCAGAGGGACAGCCTCCTTGAGGAAGCCTCTTGGACGTGCAAGCTAACATTGTAGCTGGGCAGGTCCCACAAGAAGCTTTGGGGTACCTTAGAATAGCATTTAACTTTTTTAAAGGCCACCGTGCACACCTTTCAGACTAGACAGTCAACATAAAGTCAGACTTGGGTAAGACTAGTGCCAGTTCTGGGCCAGATCAGATCTTCCAGGCTAGACAGTCCAAATAAGTTCAGACCTGGCACCAGATGGCTGTAAAAATTTTCCACACGGACTATTCTGTAAAATGGCAATAAAAAAACTGTCAATAATGAATTTGGAACTTCCATATTTTATTTCAATGTGTTGATTGTTGATTATAACTGTAATTGTACTTCATTCAACTAAGTTGAGATGGCATAAAAACTTTTCTTTAAATCGAATTTCATAAAAGGAAATTACACTAATTGCCTAATTCAGTTTCGATTGAATCCTCCAATTACAAAAACTTTGACTGGCATTGAATTATGAATAGACTCATTTAAGAAATACTGGTGTCTTCCAGCACTGCATTACTTAGGAGCGTGAATCGTTTTCGTGATACTTTCACAAAGGCGGGAAACGGTGCGAATGTTTGCGGTAAAAATAACAAAGGGAATAAAAATGGGTTGCAAATGAGAAATGAGGTTTGATCAGCCGTTACATATGGCGTTTGAGTGCACGAACATATATATTTGCAATAGATGCAATCACGTGTGCAAATTTAGCGTGATAGAAAGGGAAACGATTTCAAGGTGCAAATGCATTTGAAAAATGCGTTTTTTGATAAGACGGATGATATGTACCGGAACATCCCCGTGGCGACTATTAAAAAAATCCAACTCTTAATAAACATGCATTCGAAATATTGGGCTATAAACATCTTAAGCTTGAGAGAGAAATGAGTTTCCTTATTTTTATAGGTCATAATGAGGAACCTGCTTATAATATTTGTTTGTGGATCAGACGGCTAGTCACTCAGACTTGACCTTAGAGGTCCGGTGTTCGATCCCTGAGGTGGTACCTCAGCAAATTTTTTTATGTACTTTTACCGAGGTACTGGTGGTTCGTAACCCACCTTAAACTGCAGGTCCCCCCACCATGCACTTGCTTGCAACTGAGTCTATAGAAAACTTTATTGCATTACAAAAATGCAATCAAAAATTGGGCTTTAACCGTCTTAGACTTGAGAAAAAAATGAGCTTGATCATTTTTTATTCATATATTGAAACAAAATATATAATTAAAAAACAAGGTTGAAAAACTACCACAGGGTCCCACTGAGAGCAACTGCCATCTAAAAAATGACATCGGCTCCCAGTAGGACCGCGGTAAATCCCATTCATGGTCACGTGTCACAACCGTGAGATGTATGAAATGTATGTATGATATACATACATACATACATATATATATATATATATCCCAAACTATACATGGAACCATTTTAGGTATACTGGACGTACTTTCTCTAGTACATCAGCTGTACTATAGGCTCGGTACAAGAGCTACACCGATTTGAGGCGAGGAATTACGCTAAAGTAAGGGGCACACGTTATCCCTCGAATATGGTACGGCTCCTACCCCAAAACAGAGGTAGCACTCTGACTTTGCAAATGTGCCATCCAAATAAGTCCCCAGTCTTCCTAGTTTCAAATTGATATTATTTATTTTTTCATCTAATTCGCAAAACTTTTGTACATAACTTTTGTATATCGTGGATACAGTATCTGCACTAAAAATTAAGTAAATATGTATTTATTCTCTGATTCGATTGAAGAGAACACTATATTGTAAAACCTATTGTACTATATTCAAAAATTTAACTGTCCCATATAAGGCCAGCCTTTGCCATAAAGGTGTAAACTGTTTGCAGGAGATGTCATGAAAGTCTTCTGGTTCGAGTAAATAATCTCCTAAGTATTTATTTCTGAGGCATGCCAGTGCATCATATTCACAAAGTTTGTTATAAGCTGTCTCTTCGTGAAAATCACACTTTAAACAACAAAGATTTCCTCCAATCCTGATTTTGGTCAAGTGTTTTCGCAGTCGGCAGTGTCCAGTAAGCATCCCTACGCATCTGCCTTCTTTCCATGTCCAAGAGTTAATTAGTCCTCTTAGCACATGTGCCAGATATAAAATTCTTTAAATGCACAAATTCTGTTGGTTCCTTTCTAATATCTCACATGCTCCTCCGAGAGCAATTTACTAATGGCTCCTTTCGTCGATGCGTACGAAATATCGCAGTGGAGTTCCGGACCACTCAGAGGCTCTGAAGCTCCCGCCTTAGCCAGTGCATCTGCTTTCTCGTTACCTTCATTATCTTCATGGCCGGGAACGCAGATCAGATTGACCCAGTTTTTACCAGAAACCTTAAGCAGATTTTGAAGGCAACTTCAGTATAGTCTGGAAGTAAACTATTCAAATGTAAGAGCCTGAAGTGCTACTTTACTGCCAAAACAAATGTAAATGTGGTGCCTCCATAAGCCGCTTACCAATTTCCTTCAGGCAAGCTTCAATAGCTATTATTTCGGCCTGTAAAACTGTAGGAAATGTGCCCAGCGCTGTTGATATCTCAGCCCTGGGCTTCTTCCCATAGATTCCAGCCCCTGTTCCCAAGGAGTCTTTAGAGCCCTCTGCGTACCAAAGGAGACCTCCTGGTATAAACAATTCTTTCTTTCTCCCTTCATCATGCTATTCTTCTCTTTTAGGGAAGATGATCTTGAAGGGTCTCAAAAAGGATAATTTCCTCAACATAACATTAGTTTGCATAGCGAGAATATTATCCTCGAATAGTATTCGCTTACTGATATTATGTGGATCTGTCGTTGCAGTTGTTTTCATATCACCAGTGATTTCCAAGCAGAAAACCCTTTGGAGGCTTTTTAGTTGTTTTATAGTACTGATAAGTTCAGTCCTTGGCAACAAGATCGTTGATTCATATACTATTATGGATCTGATTAACATTCTATTTGACCGGTAAGTAATTCTGGACTTTAGGCCCCAGCTTGTCCACTAAGGTGCCCTCTTGCTTTCCTGATACCAGTATCGCCAGGTCATCTACAAAGCCTTAATTGTGAAACTTCGATTCGTGTAAGACGCGTATCCGATCATCAATGACAAACGTCCACTGGATTGATGATACAACTCCTTCCTCTTGGCATCCCCTTGAAAATTTGAACTTTATTTCATTACCATGTAGTGAAGTATGTATCGCTCTCCTTTTCAACATGGAGTGTATCAACCTGTTTATGGTGTCACTATCTACGTGTGTTCGAGCAGAACCGTACATGGATTCAATCAGGGCGTTACTGAATTTCCCCTCTATGTTTAGAAACGCTGCAACTGCTACTTCACCTTTACACATTGTATTATTAATGCGGGAGGTAAACGCATAAAGAGCGTCTACGGCAGATCTGCCTTTTTGAGAGGCAAATTGATTCCTATGGAGAGGTATTTCCGATAGGATTTTTCTTTCATACAAAGATCCACTAATTTTTCTAGTGTTTCCAGCATGAAAGAGATCAAGTTGATCGGTTTAAAGGATTTTGCATCACAGCAGGTATCATCTCCTACAGCTTCTCCTACGGCCCCCTCATTCGTGTAATCCAACTCCGAGCCCGGGAAGTGTACCCTCATTAGGTGCCCTAGGATTTTATTAGTCGTCTCACATATATCACCCGAAGGCAATATTAATGCCTTCAGCTGACATGATGAGTTATCCCTTAAGGTTTTCTGGAGTTTATCAGTATCAGGTATATTCACGATTCCCTGACGGCATTTTGTTTTCAGGTCCTCAAGTCTAGGACTCCATCAGGGTGAATCACTGCCTGTGTTCTTAATATAGAAAATTGTCCTCATACGCTTTGTTCATACCTTTTTGTACGATGTCGACGGCCGATTGCATTTGTTTGATAGACTTGATTCTGCCCAGGATAGCGTCCAGCAAACTGCTGAGATCCTCTCTATAAGTGTCCCAGTCAGTTGCCGATAGGGACGTATCCGACTATACAGACTTACCGATGTGGTTGGTGTCCTCATTCTTGTCCTGGCGCCCTATGAAAAAATATTAATTTCACGCAGAAAATACTACCTGAAATTTGAGTTCGGATTTTTGTAGTGTTAGCATGTAGAACGAAAGCCTATATGTTTATTGCAATGTACCTGTATGTCTGACAGAAAAAAAAATAGTTAAAAAATGTAGGTTTCACAAATATATGCGAAATGACGGGTTGTACGTGGTCGTACGTTATGATTCGTTCATTTGTTTACTTGGAAAAAAAATTGCCACTCTTAAAAAGTGTGCAAAACTTCAGCCAGAGATAATTATTGATTTTCATAGAAACTCATTTTTTATTAAAAAATGGACTATTTTTCAACATAATTTCTACTCGTTTGGCCGATAGGATATCAACTAAAGTGGGCAATTGTCTTTTACAGGAGTTGTGTTGTCAAGTACACTTGGCGGTCTTGACGAGGATTTATCATTAAATTGCACAAAAGTGCCTTCAAATAGACGGTATGTTTTTCCCTGATGATCAAATGAAATAACTCCATCAATTTTCACTTTATGGAATCGGAATAAAAAACATTTGATATGTGCTATTTTTCTACACATTTCAAAAAAATTATTTGTTATACTTTAAGAGCGGGGGGGGTAATTTTTTTTAACTCATTACTGCTACTGCAATTTTAAGCATAGTAAGCTGAAATTTACATAAAGTACACAATAAGAGATGTTCTTTTTGGTATTCAACTTACAAGGCAATGCATTCTTATTGTGTTGTTGATCATGGTGATTGATTATGGAAGAATGCTCGACGCAATCTGTGGTGTCGAAGTGGGGGAAGCCGCTGTGGCCTACGTATGGTTATTAGACAATTTTTAAATATTGTTTACATTTTTTTCTAAATTATTTTTAGATGTAAATTTTTTAAAGAATAAGGTATATATTCTATAGTCAATCTAATAAGCAATAAATGAATGGAAAAATTAGAAAAGATAGATAAAATAGTTTTAAACTTAAGGCATTCGGAATAATTTTTTTGAAAAGCAACTAACAGATTTATAACCAGCACGGAAAGCTAGTACAAATTTTAGGAAAGCATCTTAATATAATGATTTTTTGCTGAGTTATGAAAACTCTTTGCAATTTAAACTTGTAAATTCAATTCCGGCGCGAACACCTGGCGTGCGACAGCGGCTTCCTCCACTCCCCCTCCACTGACCACGTCGATCCTTTTCTGTGAACTTTCAAGTGAATTAAACATGATTAAAAACAATAAATTCAGAGAGCATTGCTTCGTGAATTTCATAACAATTAGTTCAACTCTTTTTTTGAATTTGGTGCGAACTTAAGCTTTATAAAATAAACGTTGACGAGGTTGTTTAATTTGTTATAAGAAAAAAACTCAACATATTTTTTAAACCACTTTTACGCAATCTAATTATAAAAAGTCGCTCTGCCGCGAAATATACTTAATAGTACAACTCGTGTAGAATAAAGTCATCCACTTTTGTTAATATCTTATCAGTCAAACATGTAGAAATTTCGTTCGGAATGGATAGGCTGCCGGTGCCGGCCAAAAACTTCTCTTCCGGTACCGGAAAAAAGTTCTCTGGCGGTAACAGTAAAAAAACATTTGTTTAGCATGCCAACGGGACTATCAGGCATTTTAGAGTAAGGTCATGTGATTTAAGAGTTATTTTGTCATTTTCTGGCTTTTGGCGCTTTAGATGGAACGTTTTATGTATATATCAGACTTTATCGTCGATTTGCGACTCAAAAATTACGAACAACGACTCACAGGAGCAGTAAGGAACCACTGTGACTGGTCACGGTAATAATGTTGGTCACACCATCACCCCTTTCCAACGTCTCGTGGGGGGCGAGAAGGCACCCCTCTGACTGGTCACATAAATAATGTTGGTCAAACGCCTACCCATTTCCAACCTCTCGTGGTGGACGGGAAGAAGCCCCTATGACTGGTCACAGAAATAATCTTGGTCAAACCCCTACCCTCGACAACTCCGATTGATTCAAAAATTGGTGTCTCAACCTCCTCTTGGTAGCTCCCGTCAATTTAGCTCGTGGTGGTTTTACCGTTTGCCTTGACACCCGGGTATCAGCATCGCACGTAGGTCCACCTAAGTCCCTACCTACCGCTACGCCAGGGCTACTCCCAGATGGTTCCCCACTTAGTAATTCCGAAGTACGCTCTAAGGCTCCTTCGGTAATTTTCATCTTCATAGGAGAAGATGCTTTTTCAAAAGGTCGTTGCCGACTCCCCTGGGTGCTTTGCTTTTGATTTTTGAAAGAACTCACTTTGTTCCCACGAGTAGCTAGGGACATATTTCTTTAATCTCTACAGGGCTTGTAGAGATGAAGTAATTTTATTCTAAGAGGTCGGGTGGTTTGATCGTTTGACTTGACCCCCTGGTATCTGCATCGCATGTAGGTCCACCTAAGTCCCTACCTACCGCTACGCCAGGGTTACTCCCAGATGGTTCCCCACTTAAAAATTCCGAAGTTTGCTCTAAGGCTCCTTCGGTAATCCCATAGCAGAGGGAAATAGAGCTAGGTTACCCTTCCATGTGGCTTGCCTGCGTCTTGTTCCTGCCTTAATGTAAATTGGCCCGGCGTAATGAATTTCTGTGCTGCAAAAAGGTCGACATTCCTTTTCTTGTCGGCTGGTAGATGACCAATCTGCGCCCTCTAACAATCCAGAATATCAACCGAATATTCGCCAAGATTGATTTTGGGCAAGCGTGGAGTAACTGCTCATGCTCCACAATGATAGTGGACGTAGTTAACCGAAGTAAGCCGAGGCGACCCCCAAGATGCGGCAATCCTTCTGGATCAATGAATGGATTTAGAGCCTGCAGTTGAGTCTTTCAATTGAGAGGACGTCACCTCTTCAGGCAAGCTAGTTCTGCTGCGAACTTTTCAAGTTAGCTGATGCCAACTAAGGTCGTTAATGAATAGTCCCTCCTGTGATAGTTTGGTAGAACCTGAAGTAAACACTAGTTTCGCGCAATAAACCATTAAGATTGGAAAAGCGATCAATCATTGCCATTTCGGTACACTAAGATGACTCATGACTGCGTTTCTTCTTCTTCGTACCTCCTCCAGTGCTTGTCCTTCTTCAGGCCAGCAGTTTAAATTAAGCTTGAGCCATGATGATCCAGTCTGTCATAGCTCATTCTCAATGAGTTACATTGATGATACACCTCGTGAGACAATAGTCACACAGTTCTGTGTTAGTTGAAGAATCTGAACGTTCAATTGAGACCACTATTTCGCCGCTGGAAACTACTTTCGAAGGTTGAATCCCACATTCTCTATTGCTCATGAGAATTGAGCGCAAATGCAACGCTTCTTCGATTGAGGTTGCTGAAAAGGAAACTGCTGCTGTACTATATGTGAATGGGCTGAGCTGAAAGGCCGCGGATCGTTCTGTAGCATATTCTCATCAGAGAATACACTGCAGATTGCCATGGTCACGATGAATCCACACCTGTGTGTAAATTTTCTCGATGTCTGCTGTGGTGAAGTCTGAAATGCAGGACCAGTGAGAGAAGATCTTACTGAACAGTTGACCCAATGAGCAGTATGACAGGAAGTGAATTGCCGGAATTACTTACTACAGATTCGTCGAAGGCGACTCGTGAGCGATAAGATTGGCAACAAAATTATCGCAAACGGAATAGCAACTTGATAAAAATATACAATGCAGTGCAATACAAATTAGAACATGAATTGAAAAAGAAACTTCTTTGCACGAGGGAAGTGACGTTCATGCTGAAACATTCGTAACTTCCAGGAGACAAGACCAGTACGATTGCACTGCATAGGCGCCATAATTGCCTAGTTGTGAAACTGGTGAATTCCTTGAAAACAAACCTTTATCCTTATGTGATCATTATCTAAGAAAGCAAAATTAAAAAGAAGATATAGAAATCGTAGTCTTGATGAGGGACATATTTACCCTCCAGAGATAAGAAATTAATCCTCTAGAGTGGAAGTTGGAACTACATTTTGAGAGGTGGCCCTTCTTACGAATACCTGAGTATATAACGCTGCATGATAATCAACTATTATAATTCAACACATTCACAGTGGGAAGCAAGAGTTGGTCTGAAAAAATCGACTTACATTCGAAAATATTTCAAGCTATATTACCGAAACTTTGAACCAAACCTTGATAAAATGCAGACTGTTTGATGTGAGCGGATCATTTACTCACACATTCCTTTATAATTTCATCGACGACGTTTTATGAAAATACTGTTTATTTCAGAAAAGTACAAATGGCGATGTTATAAAAAAAGAAATTTCTTTATATCCCGTATTGATTATCAAAGGTATGTAGTGACACATTTTTATCTTGTGAAATTTATATTCGGATATTGATTAGTTTTATTTTATGCTTGACTTTCAAGAGTTTTCTTTTTAAGTGTATATACACTTGAGAATCTGATCGGTGATTGCCAAAAAGTTGACCATTTTAAGTCTTAGTCATTATTCGCATTTTCTTTGATTAATAAACGTTGTCTGAAAATATCTTAATAAAGTACTTATATGTATATAAAAGGACAATTTAATCAAGTTTTCAAATTTTAGACGACTTTTTTTCGGAAATTAAAAACATAAAAGTACACAAAATGTCTTGCAACGCACCTGTCTCAAACTACAAATTTAAAATGAACAATTTCTTAATAATATTACTAAACGTTTTGAATATTTGGGATTCACAGATAACACTTATATTGAGTTGAAATATATAATAATAAAGAAGTGGGTTCAATACTTTGGATTTAAGGATTTCAAATATCGCTTCAAAGTCTGTCCCATACGTTTTTTTCTGGTCACACAGCATTGCTGTTTTAGGATAAAAATCAACCATAATTTTTCAAAATATAGACTAAAATGATTAATTTTATACTCAAGAAAATTTAAGTATTATTATAAATCGATGTATCAACATTGGTTTTTCAATAAAAGTAAATAATTATCACTATTTTTGACTAATATTTTTTATAAAATATCCGGTAACGCTCGATTTTAATTTAACATATTTTTACCTGCTCTGTACATTAGGGTGGTCCAAAAAACGATTTTCACCCCAGAGGGCAAGGCCCCACTCCCAAAAGTTTCCATTTTCAGAGAAAAAAGGTCCCTACTTTTCTTTCGAAATTGGAATATTAACACGTGCCACCGGGCACTTCAAAATCCCATTTAATTAACATGGGGACATTTTGGATTTTCAAAAAATTGAGCTCATACTGCAGGGTTTGATCGAAACGTGCCAACTTTTTTGGGGATTGAAGAAGAATACCTATGAAAGAAAACCATACTAATAACTTTTATTTTTAACCCACCCTTACCCTCCACAGCTCCCCAAATATGACCCAAAAATAAAAAAACTACATTTTTACGAATTATTGTTATTTTTAGCAATTTCCGTCGTCTTTTTCATATAAATAATTACTAATGGACAATTTAAATATTTCCCCCAACTTATTAAACAATGTTAAATTGTTTAAACAAATGTAACTTATTTAAACAATTATTTATTCCCAAAAAATGTAAAAAATAATCGTATTTTCTCATTGAATTTAATAGTTTGTCATTGTTTGGAGTAGTAAATTATTTTAAAAACATTATGTAATTATTTAAACAATTGCTCATTATTTATTCGCAAAATTTCTAAAAATTGACCCAGTGATATCAAGTTTTTTCTCAAATTGATATCCTATGCTACTTTTTGTTGAATAATCATATAATTTTGAAACATATCTTTTGATGTTTAATGAATTGCTATTTATTTCTTCCAGTATGTTAGATTATATATATTTTGCTACGAGATGTAACGGTCTAATTTTGTTACTTTTACGACTTGGAAAAACCTTGACGAAGAACTCGTTAGCAAATCCTGTGCGGAAGGTCAAGAACAAATACAAGGGTAATTACCGAATACGTTTTGACGCAGCAACTCCTCGGTTCAGGCTGAAGACAAGAGCAATTACCGAACATGTTTTTACGGACCCATTTGGGAAAAGCAGCTTCCATAATTATATACGAGTCATATGAAATCAATAGAAAACTTCAGGACTCAGTTAGTTTTACCTCGGTCTTCTATACGACAGACACATTTTACGCTTGTAAAAAACCATCCTTTTCGGAAATTCCAACGATTGAAAACGAAGGTTATATTGTTTTATTTTTGAAGGACTGTAAACTTAAAACGTGTAGAACAGTGTGTGACAAGTTAAACCTTGGGATTACAGTGTTGAACGGAACTAACTCCTGAGAGGTCCAATTTCAGTTTTTGAATTTTCAGCCAAATTGAGAGGATAAAGTGTTTTAACGTAGTTTAATTTCTGGCATAGAGCACGTTAAATTTATAAATGTCGAAAATGGGAAACTTTCAAAATGACAGTCTGCAAACTTAAAGCTTGCGAATTGTAATCATTTGGATATGGAGGTTATTATATTAATACCCAATTAATAATTAATTATTTAATCAGAAGATAGGCGATTCTTGGAACAATTTATCGTATAGATCACGGTAAAAGTAGATTATCAAATAAACTTGAGACTGAATCCATTTCAAATCAGACAGGTAGTTGTCAGTATTTAAATGTTGGAATTTTTTTTCAATGTTTGGATTCATTTATAAACGGAATTCAGACTATCATTTTTTTGCAATGTTTGGAGGCTTTGGTCATAAATCTGATTGACCTTTAGTTGGAATTCGGTTGTCCTTTGAGGCCATCCAGTATATAAAATCCTGAACCGCTGAATGGCTGAATGTAAATTGTAAATTATAAATGTTAAATTGTGAATTGTAAAAGAGAGGCGAGAAACCTCTCTCCAGTTAGCGGTTGGCAGTTAGTATTTATCAGGAGGAGCTTCAAAACGAGCGCATTTCCACGGTATTTAATAACGTGAGAGCGGTACTGAGCCGTGGGAGACAGTCAGACTCGGCTATTGCAATAGTGCAATAATGATGTTCGGATACAACCACAACCGCGTATTTTAATGATCGCATGTTCACTCGCGCGGAATGCCCGATGACGTTGGTTGGTGATGCTAAGTAAGATTTTTCTGTTAGCCGTACTACATATAAAGACGTAAGAGAGGAAAAACGATAGACTATCAGATGATAGCGATCCTACTGTGGATGATGCGACTTTTTATTGCAGAAATGCAGTAAATCTTACACCTCGTTAGACATTTCGATGACCCCCAACCCGAGGAATACAATAGGATCATCTTCGTAAATCTGGTGACCCGATCTATACCCATTAGCCACCTCAACCACCTGTCCACTTTTCTATTGAATTTTCCATTCATTTTCTTTATCTTCTTCATCATATCGTCATTCACTGCAAAATAGAGATAAAAATTAATCACATGCCTTAGATGGATATTTGGAGAATGAGAAACATCATTTTCTTTGACTTAGGCAAATATCGACTCAATATCTTTGCCTTACGCACAGAGAAGATTTATTAGAGAAGACTATTCATAATGAGAAGCCTTGAAAATTTGATTGCTGTAAAAGACAATCCTTCAAATTAAGAACTTTTTCATTTAAAGGGCTATCCATAAATTACGTAACACATCCTTTGCCAATTTTTACCCCACCCTCATGTAACAAGTCTTAAGGAAGTGAGTTAGACCCCCACTCTCCCCCTTCCCCACCTATTTTATGTAATTTTTCCATATATTTTCAGCCCTATCTTGTTAAATAGAATTTTTTTACTTGCTACCCGCGACACCCGAATTATTAAATACTTAGAAGTTATTGAAATTAAAGGAAAGAAAATTAAACTGATATGAAACATGCAACAAAGGAACTATATACACCTCGAAAATTATAACGTATAAAACTGTGACATCTACTTCTAGTAAAAACATATTCATAAAAACTTAATTTTGTACTATTTTTTAAATTATTAGCACATATCTACAATTATTTAATACGAACATTCTACCGTTATGGAATTTTCCGTAATACTAGTCTTAGCGCTATACTTGACCGGTTAGTTTTACGGAAAATTCCGTAATATTACTCATTGCCTATTTAATATTGGTTATGCATTTTTCTCCTGTTCAATCTGTCGTCAAATCTAGAAAAGTGAAAAAACTTTGTTTTTATGGATATTATTTTTTATAAAATTATGGAAAAAATCATAATACTAATCTAATTATACCGTTATGAAGACTTTGTTATTACAATCTTGGATTGTAAAATTACTAAACTTTAACGTTGTATCCTATAATTTTTTATACATAAATTTCTTATAAGGTTGATTTGTTAAAAATATTGCGTAGCAGTATCGATTCCTCCTCCCTCTTCCTATGTAATAGATCCTAACATTTTCCTGAACCCCCTCCCCGCAAAAGTTGTTACATAATTTATAGATGGTCCGCAAGCTTCTGTCGTCTTGATAACAAATTTTTGTGGAGACATTTTTATCTTATAGATGATGCCAGACTTGAAGAAATTTAATACCATCAGCTGCATCGTTAAGAGAGAAATTTTGATGAATATCTTGTCTCTTTTTCGGTAGAATTTCTCTCATCGAATGTTTCTCATAGGGATTCAAATTCGACATTAGAATCATCCCAAATTCTGATGAGAATCCAAATATGGAAAGATGTTAAGTCATTAAATAAAAAGTATTTAAGTAATTTTTCATCCATACATTAAAACTCGGAGGCTCATCCTATTTGATATTATCGGATATGTTACATTTGTAGCTGTAGGAAAAGTGACAGTCGTTCAATCATAAAACCAGGTTGCATAATAAAAGCGTCCATTTGGTAGAATCAGAGGCGCCAGGGAAGAAAGTATAGGGAACACGAAACTCATAAACATTGAGATACTCATCTAGAGATCTAATATCATTATATAAGAATCAAAACAATATCAGGAATTACAAGATTAAATTGATCAAAAGAATTGATAACTATTGGAATAAGAAAGAAAGTTATTTGTTCTGACATTATTGAATTTATATTACATCAACAGTATTTTACAACTGATATCTGTATCTGTAGTAAAGCACTTAGGAGAGGATTAACATCGATTTCAAAAAGGTCAATAAATAAGAGATCGTGTTTTGTTTTCCGAGTATGTAAAAGTGTCACAGGCACCACATAAGGTATGTGGAAGGTGCCATTTAATCACAATTGCATAAGAGACGTGCGAATGGACCCGTGTTAACAACTTCTCTTCTTGAACCAGGTTTTGTCACTGACCGCTCCTGTGATGCAATTTGTTCGTTTTACAATATTGATGCGATAAGGATTCTACAAAGCCTTTTGCTTCGTTACCTCCATGCCTCGAAAATGTCAGACAGCATTGCGAAATATTGCTACGGTATTATACGTCCAAAGGGAAGCATCCATAACCCATTTTTACCTGCAAAAGTTAAATTACAACAATAATTCTTCAAAAATAGGGGCCGTTCAAAAAACAAGTAGCGCTTTTTGGGAAATTTTTGACTCCTAGGTGTTACGTAACTTTTTTTATAGAGTTATGCAATTGAATAAGAGGCAACTCTGTTAAAATTTCGTTGGGTTTGCACCTAGAGATTCTAAAATTATGCGTGTTTGCGTCAATTCTTCAAAAATGTATTGCATAAAAGGTCACAATTTCAAAGTTTTGTTAAATTATTAATAACTCCCGAAATAATGGATAATTGTTAATTTTCTGGTGCTCATTTTATAAATAGATTTTCTTGAAATATCTGTGACGTATTAAGACAATTTTATTCCCTTTTCCCTGCATTCTGTTAAAGCCTGAACGTGAACAACAAATCCGTTCAAATTCAAATCATTTACGAAAGAAATATATACAACAGGTAGGCTGTATAGTCTAAAAATATTTAATGAATTATACATGATTATCACATTGGTGTCGTCCATATATTACGTAACGTTTTTTTGGACCCTCCATTCCCCCTTGTAACGCTATCGTAAAAAAGACGATTTTTCACCAATTTTTTGGATATCACTTTCGGCCATAGCATTTTAAAAAAAATTTTTAGACCATACCAAATCCGCGACCCAAACTATTCCACCATAACTATTTTACAATTTTGAAAACAGTTTTCATTTTTTAAGCATCTGATATCTATTTTTGTTTAATCATAGGTTGTCCTGATTGGATACGTCAACTTTTACACATACCCTAAAACCAGACTTCAAAAAATACAATAAAAAAGTCAAACTGATGCATACTAATAAACTGTCACATTGACATGGTAGATAGCAAAAGTCGTGAGACAAAAACCTCGCGAAAAGCGAGCGAAAACATAGGAGCTTTAATATGGACAAAGTCAATGAATGAATAAATTCGAAGATTATTATTTTTGTTTTAAATTACATAGTTAAAATTAACGCGTTTACAATCTTAATCAAAATTTAAACAAATCAAAATTTAGATTGTCTTTCAGTCTAAACAAAAATTATATCTGACGATCTGAATATTTTACTTACACTATTCATGGCAAGAAAAGGAATTTTAAAAAAATGTTAAATTGTAAAGAATTTCAATGTTCAAATGTGATAAATTTGAAGAGTTTCTAAATTAAAAATATTTTGAATATTGAAGTTTTCTCAAATTTTGAAAGCATCCATAGTTTAGAAAACTATACTGAATTTTTCAAATTATACATTGTTTACAGTTTGAAAACTTTTCTAATTAAGAATAGTTTCAAAATACAAGTTTTTGCAATACAAAACTCTTCAATATAATTCTTAGTACTGAGGCATTCTTACATTTTTATGATTATTATCAGATTCATTGAAATTCTAGTGCCAATTAGTCCCGGCTTCTATCTGATCAGTTGATCACCAAACTTTGTATTATGCAACAAGTAGTTCATTAATGAATTCTTGCGAAAGTCGAGCTACTTTATCGAGACTTAGTATGACAGCTTCCGTTTTTCTGTACCAGAAACGACGATTTTTTAATTAATCGAGAGTAGAAAGTGAAAGATGGCATCACCATGCAAATTTGACATTAAGAAATACCGACTTCCACTCAGTTTATTTATTACATTAAATTATCAAAATAAAAATTTCTATTTAAAGGGCTTAGCTGCCATTTGTTTAAATTTTATTTTGCGAAAGTTTTAGACTTTCCAGTTCAATCTTTCAATTTAATGTTCAAATATTTTTTAGAGGAAATACTTATTCCATTTAATGGTTGCATATATTTCAGGCTTGCGTGTTAATTTTGTTAGAAAAATTAAAAATTTTCAGTTTTATGAATTTTAAAGTGAAATTATGTATAGTCATATAAATTTGGAGAAAACCGTATTATATTTATGTTTATAAATTTGAAAAGCTTTTTAAGGCTTCTTAGTTTGTCAAATGTATACAACTTTTAGGTTTCAAATATTCCTGTAAACTGTAAAGGCTTCTAGAAATTTTCAATTTTCGTAAAAAATTTTAGCGGTATTTTTCGATTGCTGGAAGGTTTACATAAGTGTGAGTAAAATGACATTTTTAATATTCTAATGAATGATAACATTGCAACATTTTTAGAATTGGAAAATCTTTTAATTTTTCAGGGTAATTATTTTTGGAAGCGCGGAAATTTCAAATTTTCAATTGCTAATTTTTTTAGTTAGTAAAACTTATAGATTACCGTTGCTCCTCAGTTTATGCATTTTTTTATCAGATTATTAATTCCGATTTTTGAAAGGTTCCAGCTCTGGAAAGTTTCTTCATTTGAAGGCGTCTTTGATAAAATTGGAAAATTTTGAATACTACTGAATTTGCATATGATACTTCCAGATGTATAAAATCATCTACCAATTTAAAATCTCTTTATAAATTTCAAGCTCAAAATAAATCTTGCAAGCCTATTTCAAGTTGAAAGTTATATATAGCATCTAAATATATATTAAAATATTCATAATTTTAAGACTTTTTAAATATGAAGAATTTGAAGATTTCAAGCTTTAAATGACTTTAAATATGAAAGACTTTTTACATTCAAAGGCTCACAAAATTTCAAGACTGTAGTGTTAAATACACATTAAAATATTCTTAATTTAATGATTTTAAGTTTTGAATGAATTCAAATGTGAAAAACATTAATTAAAAATTCAAAAATAAAGTATGACCTGGGAATCTTTAGGTATAATAAAAAACGATTATTTAGTCCGTGATAAATATTAATATATAATAGTGTCTAGTCAGCAAATAAGCCAGTAATTAGTTAACACGTAATTCACTGATCTCTTCTCTGAAATTACAGTGGCTGCACTGTATCATGCAATTAGTATCACACTCACGACGATAAGTTACGGTACCTACATCTTCTGATTATATAAACCTTTTGCAATTTACTCTCATCTCACACATGAAACAATGTCACTCAACTGCATTTTAAACCTCGCGTTAAGAAAAATTAAACCACTTTGACATTTCTGATTTCTTTTAAAGTAATTTATTTTTTACAATCATTATTATGCTTTTTTAAATGATTTGTATTGACATTAGGGCTCTTTTATTTTAGATTACTGCAAATTTGAAAAGCTTCTATAAGACAGTTTATCGATTTGAATTTCTGATCATAAGATACTTTAATAAATTAAATTCTTAAATCGAAATTTGCCTATCTTACAACTTATTAATAGTAATTATTTCCCAAGGGGTTTAACATAGTCATATAAATAATGTAGCCTATTATAACTTGTAATATCTCAAGAAAAGTGTGATTAATGTGAAAAATTCTTGAAGAACTATAGTGTACAAGTACAAGTTTCTTAGGTATGTAAAGATAAATAATTTATGCGAGCCGATCTCGGTCATTCCATTATTAATATAAGCCAGGCTATTGTAGCTGATGATTTAATGAAGAAGCTGGCAATTAGAAAAATTTTAATTTTTATATGGACATATAGACTGAGCATGTGCGTTTACATATAATTTTTGTTTGCCTCTCCGGTTGTTGACTTGCCGAGGTGAAGGTGTGTACAAATACGTCCACTTAAATGCTATTATGATTGTATTAAATCGTTAACACAAAAATTTGCAATGACTTCAGAAATAAATGACAGAACAAATCTCTAAAACTTGGAAAAATCATTAATTTTCTATTTATATAAAATTATTAATTTGATTTTAATTGAATGGGTCTGAAGGAAGAAGAAAAGTGCACGATGTAGGAATGTTGTGGAAGAGAAACTTTTTTCTTTCTTCATGGGTCACCGGGTCAATTCGGTTGATTATACCTCAGGGACAGAGGTAACGTAAACTCTTTCACTCACACGATTTAATGTATGCGATACTTAATCAAATTTCACTCTTGATTTCACATATACACAAACTTGCAGCACAGTTTTTTTTTCTAATTCTGAATCGAATTCATGATATTCGGAAGTCTTATCCAGAAAATGTGCGAATCATTGAAAAATTGTCAGATGAAAGTCTGGGTCGTTCAATGACCTCTTGTAATTATAATTATCCGGTATGAGACTCGGAAGCGAGATCTGCACGTCAAACGAATCTGCAGAACAAATGCAATGAAAACGAAAGTTTTCTTCTTCCTCTGTTCCACTCTCATGCAATGGCAGAAACACTGTTATGTCACACACCCTAGCTTTAACCGAATCCATCGTTTCGTAACTCTGGGCTCATGATGGGACAAACACTGCAAACCGTGGACGAAATTTTATAAAATATATATACAAGATAGTCTCAAGTTTGAAGTTTCAAGACACGTAACAGATCCACGATCAGGTATTTAAAAGCATCACGTGCGTGTAGGGAGGTAACATGCGTACATATTATCGTATAAAGATCTTATGTATACTGTATACGATTCCTGAGTGAAAGAGAAACGAGACCATTGGCATTTAAGCGTGCGATAATAAAGTAAGGTGGATTACCAACACGTATCGTTATGCCACAAGGCGTAAGGCTACACGTGTACTACAATCAACATCATTTACCGATGATTCGAGATATTCAGGATTTCAAAGAAATATTGCTCGCTCATAATTCACTCCCTTTGACCATTATTTGTAGTCAAGAATGATTCATTTCAGCGATTAGCTACTTTTTATTTGAAATTTCAAGGTGGACATATTATTTCTTGTATATGAAAGAATGTAATTATTATTATACACTCTCATCTTTGGGAGGAGACTTGGGATACCTTCTCTGTCAGAAAAAATGCCTAACGAATGCTCTAATCTTCAGAATCTTTTCGGTTCACTTCGAAAGATTGTTACACGTCCTCTGTTTGTAAGAATCGACGAACAAGTATTACTTCACGATTAGCAGACTCTTTGACCCATGAACTGCAGTAAGCTCCATTGAAGTTACATTCCCAAGAATTTCTACAGACATCCAAGAAAATTTAAATCTCTATTCAAATGTCAATTCTCGCTCTTTTTCCGGATTTATGATCTTCAAACTTTACAAAAATCTCAAAGATATTCTAAATGTCAAGGACTGTTGCACTTGAGACAAATTAACGGTAATGTTAAATCGTTAATGATTAAGAAAAAAATCTCATTAACTGCAACAAGGAAAAATATGCATTCCATAAAATTGCGCAAATGTAGAAAAGTGGTATTTATAATATGATGTACAACTTTTTTCATTCATGTGACATTCCATCCTTCTTGCATATTTTATGCACTTTCATAAATTTTTATCGTTTTAGAATGTTCATATCTAATCTCTCGAATCAATGATTTTTTGCAAAAACGATTTTCTGTACATTAAATGCTAACAAATTATTCTTTGCCTTTTTCAGGACCAAAGGAATTCAACTTTAGAGGACGCAATTATTTCTACAGTGGTCATGTGCCACAACATGCCAGTCAAAAAGTCGATTGGTTAGACGCCAGGAACATTTGCAGAGAATATTGTATGGATCTTGTATCCCTTGAAACGCAAGAAGAGAACAATATGATCTTCAAATTGATTCAACAAAGTACGTAATTATTTTAGAAAATTTAAATTGAAGGCATTTTATGCAAGGAATTGTTTCAGAAATCCACAGAAATAGTGAAACCCGAGATTGATCCATCGAAAAAATATTTGAACCAACTTTCGTGATATTTTTTCTGATGTATTTTTTGACATCGAACTTCTCTATATAAATTATCAACATAATTCCAAATATCAAACTGATTTCAAGAACTTTGATCTTGCGAATAGAGTGGTTATAAATTTTGCCGATTTCACATCGAATTTTTTTGAAACTCTCGAGGTGAACGTGATTTCTTTCTTCGAATCTAGGCCTAAAAGTCATTTGCATTCTTTAATTAAATTTAAATTCCTTTCCTGTCAACCGCGAGACTCTTCTTTAATGTCAATAATTCAACCCAATCAAGAACTTATAAACACGCGTATCTCACAAACATGGACGTTTCGTGACAGAAAACCAGAAGCGGAAATACAATTAGAGATATAATGAAATTTTCTTATTCTTCCAACTCTTTCACTTCCTTTTACTTAATATAGGCATTCTATTCAATTTGGAAGCCTTCGACATTAAAACTCATGCATTTATTTACTCATCCGTTAGCACAATCTTATCATTCTTTTCACACAATTTAGTTATAAATTATGAATATTATGCCACCGTGAAGGCGATACAACTGTGGTGAGATCATAGGTGATTGCAGAGTATGAAAATCCTGTCTTTGATATCTCTTGAAGTTTGAAATGTGACGTCAAACTGCCAAGGTAATATGCGGGGAGTCTTTAAGTGGGTTGAGGCTAGAGAGTCGCATCTTTTTACATAATGGGATCTTCTTGATGCGTTAATCTCGCACCAACGATTTCGAGAACCAAGGTGAAATCAATTTCACTCCTCATGCTGAGAGAATTTGAGACTTTCTCGTTCGAAACCAACTTATTTTGCACTACAAGGTGAAGAACCCCCTGAAGGTGGTTGACCGCAAATCTCGATTCAATTCATCCTCTCTGACAAAATCACCACCCTCTTCCAATTCATCGCATTATAAAATTTAATGTCAACAACTTTCACTAATATAATTCAAGAAATACTAAAGCTACATTCATTGAATTAATAAAAAAACGTTCATTCAGAAGATGTTGCGAGTTTTACATTTTAAGTAAATCACGGTAGTTCCCATTTTGTATCACTTAGCATCCTTTATCTTTGTTTTGTGACACGAGATCCAATGGCGTATTACGAATGTTGAAAATGATATCCACCATCATAGCTCCTTTGTTCCATTTCGCTATCTTTCACTAGTACATAGTTCCAATTGTGTTTTTGTATTTGTTCCAAGCGACACAGTCATCTAATCTTGCTGTTGAACACTAGATCCAATAGTATATTATGATTCTCGAAGAAGGCCATAACCATTCATTCAATTTTGTTGTGCAACACTAGATCCAATAGCATATTATGACTCTAAACTCCTTTATTAGCTGCTTTGTTCCATTTCCAGAATCATTTAATCTTGTTGTAGAAGGACTAGATTCAATAGCATATTTATGCGATTTCTCAAGATGATAACAACTATTCTTTTATTAGCTCCTTTGTTCCATTTTCAATTTCTAGAATCATTTAATCTTGCCGTAGAATTCTAGATCCAGTAGCATATTACAATTCTTGAAGAAGGTAACAACCATGCTATTGTTAGATCCTTTGTTCCATTGCAAAAATCATTTAATCTTGGTGCAGAAAACTAGATCCAAAAGCATATTAAGATTCTTGGAAAAGGTAACAGCCGTTCCTTTGTTCAATTCTCCATTTATAGAATCATTTAATCTTGTGGTAGAACACTCGATCCAATAGCACATTACGATTCTTGAAGAAAATAACAACCATTCCTGTGTTAGATCCTTTGTTCCATTTCCAAAATCTTTTACTCTTGGTGCAGAACACTAGATCCAATAGCATATTACGATTCTTGGAAAACGTAACAACCGTTCCTTTATTTGATCCTTTGTTCCATTTCTAATTTCCATTCCATTTCCAAAATCATTTAATATTGCTGCAGAACACTAGATCCAATAGCATATTACGATTCTTGAAAAACGTAACGACCGTTCCTTTATTAGATCTTTTGTTCCATTTCTAATTTCAAAATAATTTAATGTTGCTGCAGAACACTATCCAATAGCTCAGGGCTCACCACTTTTAGCAGGTGTTGACTGCCACGACAAGTGTTACGTTCGTTACGGTCACAGCTCGTTACGGCTCATTGTTCACATCGAAGGGTCTGATTTTTTTTCTACTTGAATTCACAATACATTTCATTTTTTCATTTCAAACTTTAATTTCAAACTTTAATTTATTGCGAAGGATTAGGGACCAATCGAAGGACAAGTTAGACGGAAAATTATTGGGGCCTGTTCGACCTAGTCTCTAGACTGCCACTGGCAGTCAGGGCCTTTGTACCATTTTCCATTTAACCGGGTTGCGTTACTCTACTTGATGTTACACTACGAATCCTGCAACAATTTTAAAAACAAATATATAATTATTGTTATTTACAGATGATGTACCTTATATCTGGACGTCCGGTCGTCTCTGTGACTTCAAGGGCTGCGAAAACCGTCGTGACCTCGAACCCAAGGCTATCTATGGATGGTTTTGGTCTGCAAACAGGGAAAAGATGCCACCCACAAACCTTCTTCCCAACGGCTGGTCTTACAACCCATGGTCGCAAACTGGTCACAAAAAAGTCCGTCAACCTGATAACGCTGAATTCGACATCAACAGTACCAACGAATCCTGCCTGTCTGTCCTCAACAATGTTTACAACGATGGTATTGCATGGCACGACGTTGCTTGCTATCACGAAAAACCTTTCGTTTGCGAAGATTCAGAGGAGCTTTTGAACTACGTCGCAAGCAATAACCGGGGAATCCGCCTTTAAGATATAAGCACTCCATAAAAACCCCTGCCATCCCTTTTTGAATCCTACTTTAATCCACGAACATCCGATTTCATCATTTTCTACACATTTTTTTTCACATTCTACTTTGCTAAGTCGGAATTCATAAACCAAGCGGGATATCAACGTAACTATAGTTGTTGGTTTAGCGATGAGATCCTTTGAGGGTAAACAGAAATCCTCGAGTGTTTAGGTGATCAGCAACCAAACCTGTTCCATAGCTGTACGATTTTCGAAATTATCAGACGAAATTGAGAAACACTTTTGTACTTCGTTTTATGTACTTGTAATTACTATAATTGATAAAGATTTATTGATAATGTACACATATTTATTGATAGAAATCTGCTAATTCGTCTCTTGTACATTTTGCGAATAAATTGTGACGTAGACGAAAGGAAAGTTTCTTTTACATTGTTTAGAAAATGATAAGATATACAACACGAAGGGAATCTTAGTAAGGAGTACCTCCGTCTACTTCACTGATCTCCAATTCTCCAACTGTCACTGAAGTTCTTTCTGAGTCGTTTTCGTCGATGGTGACCAACCTGTCGCCCAAGGGCACGTCTTCAGCATCTAAGGATCCGATTGACTCTGGTTCCGAATCATCACCAGTGTCTACCACATCTGAGTCCTTCTTCCTCTGTCGAGGCCTTTTCTTCTCTGGGATCAACTTTCGGTTTATGAACTTTTTCTTGCGTGGTAAGGAGGTAGGATCTACAAAAGAATAATTTATAGATTAAAACCCGAGACTACACAACATTCATATAAATTGAAATCTTTTAAATCACGTAACGCACGATCTTCCGGAATGTTGTTTTGTTTCCTGAGTTCAGCACGAATTTGACGATTGATGATTTCTCTGCACTGAGCATCAAAACCGTTGGGTAACCAACCTAACTTCAAGTCGCATTTCGTTCCTGGCAAAGGATCAGGAAGTTTGCTCAACATCTCCTGAATCTCATCGACAAGAATGTCGCAGTACTAAACAAAAGATTAAGTAATATTATTAATCTCTAATTCATCAATGCATTATTAATAAGAAAAGTTATTATTATTAATGCAACGAACCTGATAAAACATTTGACGAGAAGGAGGAATGAACCCTTCTCTGTAGATGTAAACGTTTTCGCTCAAGTTTCGCTTTTTCTTTTGGGTCTCCAGATTGCAATTTGCTGTCAAGATCATAGACTTCGGTTTAGAAACTGGGGCCGACTTGTACGGCAAGTTGTACTCCGAATAGTTTCTCTTGCACTTGACAGTTGATCCTAATCCATCTGCAATACACATTAATTTATAACTCTGAGGAATGAATGACAACCTTTTTCGACTAAAAAACTGATTTCAAATATAGGCTTCATAGTGACCCTAAAGATTATTTTAGGAGAAATATGGGACTTTTAGGGGACTCCAGAAAGTAGATAAATTAAAAGAAATCTCTTAAACTCGTTTGAAATCTCTAGAAACCTTTTGACAGTAATTATTGGCATTATAAAAATTAATTTGAGATGACAAAATTCTTAATTTTTCTTTCGCTTCTTTGCTATACTTTTTTAATAAAAGACAGCTTTTCGGTTTCTTAAATATTTTCAGGCCAGAGGTCTCGAAAATCTCGCAATTATTGTCGTTGAAAATCTGATTGGCTTTTCATTACTTCAAGTTCTTTTATGAATCAAATTTGAAATTCTGTAAATCAAATCTACAAATAATCCATTTTGATGAGAAAAATCATAGAGAACATTATGCGCGAATTAAAAATAAAATCATTCGTGCTTTTAAATAATCTTGTGCGGTTCCCTGCAAATTTTCAAATTATCTAGAAAATTATTGAAAATATAATACTCGTTTTATGTTAGTGCTTTTTGCTCGAAATTAGTTTTTGTTAGACAATTTTAATATAAAATCACAACGTTTCGAAGATGACTCAACACTTCTCAACATTTTAGGTTGTTTTAGTTTTTTTCATCGGAAATTATCATTTTTAAACCAAAATTATCCTACAAATTCCCAATTTTCAATAAAACATTATTAGATTTTAAAAGATTAATCATTTTTTAATCATTTTTCGTTTTCCGAGCAATTGAATCCGTTAAATTCCGTTCAAATGCGAAATCTGCTTCCTAATAATTCCGAATCCAGACCGTTTAAGTCCACGAAGAATTTTATAAAACCAATCCGAACCAATCCGTTCTATTCCGAATTTCCTTCTAAATGAGTCCGACTGTCTCCGTAGGATTTTCTGTAAAATTTCAGTCTGAATCAATCCGCATCATTCCGAATTGTTACACAAAATTCATTCCGAATAAATCCGAATGATTAGCAATCCAAAAAATGCCATATAAATTCGCTTAAATCTGACATTTTCGATAAAATTCATTCCGATTGAATCTGCATGATTCTGAAATTCACCCCCCCCCCCTCCACACACATTCATGTTGCAAACAAACAGAAGAAATATAAAGAATAGAATATTAAAGAGAAATGAAGAATATATATTTAATTAAAAAAAGGTTTCAACAACCACCGCGGGGTACCACTGGGAGCAACTGTCATATATGAAAATGATACTGGCTCCCAGCAGAACCACAGTAAATCATACCTATGGACACGTCTAACGACAGTGAGATGGGTGGCCACAGGACACGACGAAACGAAATCACAACGATAGGCCGGCAAAACCCTCGCGTGTCTTGAGAACCCGAAGCGACCCAACGATGGCAGCTTTCTGCACCCATCTCCCAAGAGCCTTGGCATATTTTTGTCACGCGGGTATGGCTTTAAGGTTACAAACCAGTAATAGTTTCGTACCACCGAGAGCACCGATCAAAAGGACAATTACTTTAATCGAATATTTTGGGTGCAGCTCCCTTTTAAGGTCTTCATACATCTCCATTTCCTTCTCCTTGGCTCGAATGTGTAACGGAGACTGCTGTCCGAAAATCGTAGTTCTAGAAAATTTGGCACTTTTCGTTTTGGACAATTGATTCCATCTCCCTCAGAGCGTTCGGCAGGGCAGAGTCGCAGCCAACACCATAAGAGCGACAAAGATGGTAATAAAGCACTCTTGGGTCGCATTATGTCTGTAGAGATACGTCGCTCCCGCGTGAGTGGTACATTCGGATAGTATGTGTTCTAGGTATTCAGCGTGTGCATGACACGCTCTGCACCCATCGCTGGGAACTTCTTGACGTAAAATACGGTCACGGTATACGGTGAAAATGACACCGGCCTGGCATGCGAAAATGAAACCCTCTGCACCTGAATTAAGTCCAGATGATCTGAGGAAAGCAAAAGTTTGCTCCTTCGACAAGGACTGATCTTCTACATTTATGTGAAAGTTCCGTGAATTTTTTTGTCAAGTAGCTGCTGAAGAAATAATTTAACCTCTGTTTTCTTTACTTCGACTTTTAGAAGTGAGGCATCTAGATAGAGTAATGCACTGTCATCACTTCTGATGTTAAAATTCAGGTCAAGGGTCTCGAACTTTGCCAATATCTCGTGTTTCCTGACCATTTTTAGGAGAGGATCTCTGTCATTTGTAACGATGTGAGCTCTACTCAGAACAATTCGGTTATGAGGACATTGGAGATTCAGAAGTCCGCGTCCGCCTTGACGGCGTGAAATGTATAATCGCGAAACGGACGAATTGACATGCAAGCTCTTATGCATGTGCATGATCTTACGCGTGGCGAAATCAAGGGCCGTAAGCTCGTTCTTCGTCCATTGAACCACCCCAAACGAGTAGAGTTGAACCGGGACGGCAAGCATGTTAGTCGCAGATACCTTGTTCAACCCCGACAGATTGGATCACCAAATCTGTCGGAGAAGATGCCTGTATCTGCTTTGGAGAGACTCCTTTACTGATGTTACGTCCTGAACGCGGCTTTCAGGCACGCCCAGGTATGTATAGGTCTCTCCAGTGTTAAGATGTCTAATAACACTTATAGGATATGTAACAGTTCTAGAATTCTGTGATGTAACTAATATATAACAGAGTGATAGAACTGTTATGTCACTAGAATGTCACAAGTGTTCCGAAAACGGAACATAAAGGTCACACTGTTCTGTAACGCTGTTACTGGAAGGATACGTAAAAGTTCTGGAATTCTGTAATGTAACCAATATAGAACTTAGTGGTATGGAACTGTTATGTCACTAAAATGGCACACGTGTTCCAAGAAAGGAACATGAAGGTCACATTGTTTTGTAACGCTGTTACTGTAACAATATGTAACAGTTCTGAAATTCTGTAAAGTAACAAATATAGAACTGAGTGGTATAGAACTGTTATTCCTCTAGAATGTCACACGTGTTCCAAGAAAGGAACATGAAGGTAACACTGTTCTGTAACGCTGTTACTGTTAGGATATGTAATAGTTCAGAAATCATGTAATGTAACAAATATAGAACTGAGTGGTATAGAACTGTTGTGTCAATAAAATGGCACACGTGTTCCAAGAAAGGAACCTAAAGGTCACAAAGTTCTGTAACGCTGTTACTGTAAGGATATGCAACAGTTCTGGATTTCTGTAATGTAACCAATATAGAACTGAGTGGTATATAACTGTTAAGTCTCTAGAATTTCACACGTGTTCCAAGAAAGGAACATAAAGGTCACACAGTTCTGTACAGCGGTTACTGTATGGATATGTAACAGTTTTGGAATTCTGTTATGTAACTAATATGGAACAGAGTGATAGATCTGTTATGTCACTAAAATGGCACACGTGTCCAATAAAGGAACATAAAGGTCACACTGTTACGTAACTCTTTTACTGTAAGGATATGTAACAGTTCTGGAATTCTGTAATGTAACTCATACATAACAAAGTGATAGAACTGTTATGTCTCTAGAATGTCACACGAGTTTCAAGAAAGAAACATAATGGTCACACTGTTCTGTAACGCAGTTACTGTAAGGATATGTAACAGTTCTGGAATTCTGTGATGTAAATAATATGGAACAGAGTGATAGAACTGTTATGTCTCTAGAATGTCACACGAGTTTCAAGAAAGGAACATAAAGGTCAAACTGTTCTGTAACGCAGTTACTGTAAGGATATGTAACAGTTCTGTAATTCTGTAATGTAACTAATATGGAACAGAGTGCTAGAACTGTTATGTCACAAAAATGGCACACGTGTGCCAATAAAGAAACATGAAGGTCACACAATTGTGTTACTCTGCTACTGTAAGGATTTATAACAGTTCAGGAATTTTGTAATATAACTGATATAGAACAGAGTGATAGAACTTTTATTTCTCTGGAATGTCACAAGAGATCCAAGAAAGGAACATAAAGGTCACACTGTTCTGTATCGCTGTTACTGTAACGATATGTAACATTTCCGGAATTTTGTAATATAACTAATATAGAACAGAGTGATAGAACTGTTATGTCTCTAGAATGTCACACGTGTTTCAATAAAGGAACATAAATGTCACACTGTTCTGTAAGGCTGTTACTGTAACGGTACGTAACAGTTCTGGAATTCTGTAATGTAACCAATATAGAACTGAGTGGTATAGAAATGTTATGTCTCTAGAATGTCACACGTGTTCCAAGAAAGGAACATAAAGGTCACACTGTTCTGTAACGCAGTTACTTTCAGCATATGTAACAGTTCTCGATTTCTGTAATGTAACTAATATGGAACAGAGTGATAGAACTGTTATGTCTCCAGAATGTCACACTTGTTCCAAGAAAGAAACATAAAGGTCACACTGTTCTGTAACTTTGTTACTGTGAGGATATGTAACAGTTCTAGAATTATGTTATGTAACCAAAACAGAACAGAGAGATAGAACTGTTATGTCTCTAGAATGTCACACGAGTTCCAAGAAAGGAATATAAAGGTCTTACTGTTCTGTAACGCTGTTACTGCTACGATATGTCAGAGTTCTGGAATCAGGTAATGTAACAAATATAGGAGTGAGTGGTATAGAAATGTTATGTCACTAAAATGGCACACGTCTTCCAAGAAAGGAACATGAAGGTCACACTGTTCTGTAACGCTGTTACTGGAACGATATGTAACAGTTCTGGAATTCTGTAATGTCACCAATATAGAACTGAGTGGTATAAAACTATTATGTCTCTAGAATGTCACACGCGTTCAAAGAAAGGAACATAAAGGTCACACTGTTCGGTAACGCAGTTACTGTAAGGATATGTAACAGTTCTGGAATTCTGTGATGTAACTAATATGGAAAAGAGTGACAGAACTGTTTTGTCTCTGGAATATCACACGTGTTCCAAGAAAGGAACATGAAGGTCACACTGTTATGTAACTCTGTTGCTGTAAGGATACGTAACAGTTCTGGAATTATCTAATGTAACAAATATAGAGCTGAGTGGTACAGAACTGTTATGTCACTAAAATGGCACACGTGTTCCAAGAAAGGAACCTAAAGGTCACACTGTTCGGTAACGCTGTTACTGTAAGGATATGTAACAGTTCTGGAATTCTGTGATGTAATTAATATAGAACAGAGTGATAGAACTCATATGTCTCTAGAATGTCACACGTGTTCCAAGAAAGAAACATAAAGGTCACACTGTTATGTAACTCTGTTGCTGTAAGGATATGTAACAGTTATGGAATTATCTAATGTAACAAATATAGAGCTGAGTGGTACAGGACTATTATGTCACTAAAATGGCACACGTGTTCCAAGACAGGAATATATATTGGTCACACTGTTCTCTAACGCTGTTACTGTAAGGATATGTAACAGTTCTGGAATTAGGTAATGTAACTAATATAGAATAGAGTGATAAAACTGTTTTGTCTCTAGAATGTCACACGAGTTCCAAGAATGGAACATAAATGTCACACTGTTCTGTAATGCAGTTACTGTAAGGATACGTAACAGTTCTGGTATTCTGTGATGTCAAGAATATGGAACAGAGTGATAGAACTGTTATGTCTCTAGAATGTCACACGAGTTCCAAGAAAGGAACATAAAGGACACACTGTTCTGTAACGCTGTTACTGTTAGGATATGTAATAGTTCTGGAATTATGTAATGTGACAATTATAGAACTGAGTGGTATAGAACTGTTATGTTTCTAAAATGGCACACGTGTTCCAAGAAAGGAACATGAAGGTCACACTGATCTGCAATGCTGTTACTGTAACGGTATGTAACAGTTCTGTAATACTGTGATGTTACTAATATAGAACAGAGTGATAGAACTGTTATGTCTCTAGAATGTCACACGTGTTCCAATATAGAAATATAAAGGTCACACTCTTATGTAACTCTGTTACTGTAAGGATATGTAACAGTTCTGGAATTATGTAATGTGACCAAAATAGAACAGAGTGATAGAACTGCTTTGCCACTAAAATGGCACAAGTGTTCCAAGAAAGGAACATAAAGGTCACACTGCTCTGTAACGTTGTTACTGTAATTATATGTAACAGTTCTGGAATCATGTAATGTAACTAATATGGAACAGAATGATAGAACTGTTATGTCTCTAAAATGTCACACGTGTTCCAATAAAGGGACATGAAGGTCACACTATTATGTAACTCTGCTACTGTAAGGATTTATAACAGTGGTGGAATTCTGTAATGTAACTGATATAGAACAGAGTGGTAGAACTTTTATGTCTCTAGAATGTCACATGAGTTCCAAGAAAGAAACATAAAGGTCACACTGTTCTCTATCGTTGTTACTGTATCGATATGTAACAGTTCTGGAATTCTGTGATGTTACTAATATAGAACAGAGTGATAGAACTAATATGTCTCTAGAATGTCACACGTGTTCCAAGAAAGGAACATAAACGTAACACTGTTCTGTAAGCTGTTACTGTAAGGATATGTAACAGTTATCGAATTAGGTAATGTAACTAATATAGAACAGAGTGATAAAACTGTTTTGTCTCTAGAATGTCACACGTGTTCCTATTAAGGAAAATAAAGGTCACACTTTTCTGTAACGCTGTTACTGCAACGATATTGAACAGCTCTGGAATTTTGTAATATAACCAATATAGAACTAATTGGTATAGAACTGTTATGTCTCTAGACTGTCACACGAGCTCCAAGAAAGGAACATACAGGTCACACTGTTCTGTAATGTAGTTACTGTAAGGGTACGTAACAGTTCTGAAATTCTGTGATGTAAATAATATGGAACAGAGTGACGGAACTCTTATGTCTCTAGAATGTCACACGAGTTCCAAGAAAGGAACATAAAGGTCACACTGTTCTATAACGCTGTTACTGTAAGGGTATGTAACAGTGCTGGAATTAGCTAATGTAACCAAAATAGAACAGAGTGATAGAACTGTTTTGTCACTAAGATGGCACACGTGTTCCGAGAAAGGAACATAAAGGTCACACTGTTCTGTAACGTTGTTACTGTAAGGATATGTAACAGTTCTGCAATTCTGTAATCTAACCTATATAGAACAGTGTGATAGAACTGTTATGTCTCTAGAATGTCACACGAGTTCCAAGAAAGGAACATAAAGGTCACACTGTTCTGTAACGCTGTTACTGTCAGGATATGTAACAGTTCTGAAATCATGTAATGTAACAAATATATAAGTGAGTGGTATAGAAATATTATGTCACTAAAATGGCACACGTGTCCCAAGAAAGGAACATGAAGGTCACACTGTTCTGTAACGCTGTTACTGTAACGATATGTAACAGTTCTGGAATTCTGTAATGTAACCAATATAGAACTGAGTGGTATAGGACTGTTATGTCTCTAGAATGTCACACGTGTTCCGAAAAGGGAGCATAAAGGTCACAGTGATCTGTAACGCTGTTACTGTAAGGAAATGTAACAGTTCTGGAATTAGGTAATGTAACTAATATAGAACAGAGTGATAAAACTATTATGTCTCTAGAATGTCACACGTGTCTCAAGAAAGGAACCTAAAGGTCGCACTGTTCTGTAACGCTGTTACTGTTAGGATATGTAACAGTTCTGGAATCATGTAATGTAACAAATATAGAACCGAGTGGTATAGAACTGTTATGTCTCTAGAATGTCACACGTGTTCCAAGAAAGGAACATAAAGGTCACACTGTTCTGTAAGTTACTTTAAGGATATGTAACAGTTCTGGAATTCTGTAATGTAACTAATATGGAACGGAGTGATAGAACTTTTATGTCTCTAGAATGTCACACGTGTTTCAACAAAGGAACATAAAGATCACACTGTTCTGTAACGCTGTTTCTGTAAGGATATGTAACAGTTCTGTAATTCTGTAATGTAACTAATATGGAACAGAGTGATATAACTGTTATGTCTCTGGAATTTCACACGTGTTCCAAGAAAGGAACATAAGGGTCACACTTTCTGTAACTCTGTTACTGTAAGGATATGTAACATTTCTGGAAATCTGTAATGTAACTAATATAGAAAAGAGTGATAGAACAGTTATGTCTCTAGAATGTCACACGTGTTTCAATGAAGGAAGATCAAGGTCAAACTGTTATGTAACTCTGTAACTGTAAGGATATGTAACAGTTCTGGAATTATGTAATGTAACAAATATAGAAGTGAGTGGTACAGAAATGTTATGTCACTAAAATCGCACACGTGTCCCAAGAAAGGAACATAAAGCTCACACTGTTCTGTAACATAGTTACTGTAAGGATATGTAACAGTTCTGGAATTATGTAATGTAACCAAACAAGAACAGAGTGATAAAACTGTTTTGTCACTAAAATGGCACAAGTGTATCAAGAAAGGAACATAAAGGTCACACTGCTCTGTAGCGCTGTTACTGTAACGATATGTAACAGTTCTGGAATTCTGTAATGTAACCAATATAGAACTGAGTGGTATAGAACTGTTACGTCTCTAGAATGTCACACGTGTTCCAAGAAAGAAACATGAAGGTCACACTGTTCTGTAACGTTGTTACTGTGAGGATATGTAACAATTCTGGAATTATGCAATGTAACTAATATAGAAAAGAGTGCTAGAACTGTTAGGTCACCAGAATAGCACACGTGTTCCAAGAAAGGAACGTGTAGGTCACACTGTTCTGTAACGCCGTTACTGTAAGAATATGTAACAGTTCTGGAATCCTGTAATGTAACTAATATGGAACAGAGTGCTAGAACTGTTATGTCACTAAAATGGCACACGTGTTCCAATAAAGAAACATGAAGGTCACACAATTGTGTAACTCTGCTACTGTAAGGATTTATAAAAGTTCAGAAATTCTGTAATATAACTGATATAGAACAAAGTGATAGAACTGTTATGTCTCTAGAATTTCACACGTGTTCCAAGAAAGGAACATAAATGTCCCACCTTTCTGTAACGCAGTTACTGTAAGGATATGTAACAGTTCTGGAATCCTGTAATGTAACTAATATGGAACAGAGTGCTAGAACTGTTATGTCAAAAATGGCACACGTGTTCCAATAGAGAAACATGAACGTCACACAATTGTGTAACTCTGCTACTGTATGGATTTATAACAGTTCAGGAATTCTGTATTATAACTGATATAGAACAGAGTGATAGAACTTTTATTTCACTGGAATGTCACAAGAGTTCCAAGAAAGGAACATAAAGGTCACACTGTTCTGTATCGCTGTTACTGTAGCGATATGTAACAGTTCTGGAATTCTGTAATGTAACTAATATAGAACAGAGTGATAGAACTGTTATGTCTCTAGAATGTCACACGTGTTTCAAGAACGGAACATAAAGGTCACACTGTTCTGTAACGCTTTTACTGTAAGGATATGTAACAGTTCTCGAATTATGTAATTTAACCAATATAGAACAGAGCGATAGAACTTTTATGTCACTAGAATGTCACACGTGTTCCAAGAACGGAACATAAAGGTCACAGTGTTATGTAATGCTGTTACTGTAAGGATATGTAACAGTTCTAGAATTCTGTAATGTAACTAATATTTCTACTAATAAGAACACGGTTGAGCATCTATTTGTTAAATTGGTAGTAGGCCCCTGTGCTCTTATATTGGGGGTTTTTTACATCCCATCGAACTCTAGCCATTCTAAATATGTTGATACGTGTGCAATAATTGAAGAAGTGGCTTGTTACTTCCCAGGAACGAAAATGTACGTATTTGGTGATTTTAATTTACCATATGCTAAATGGAATATAGACATAAAAAAGGGCCTGCTATTGTACCTAGTGAAGGGTCACTGCGAATACATATTGACATAATTAACATCATATCTTATTCACTTGATTATTTAAATTTGCTCCAAATCAATAGAAATAGAAATGAACATGGATCATTGTTGGATTTGGTATTCTCATACTCATGTGAAACGTCAATATCTGTTGCGGTTAACCCTTTACTACCGGTAGACAAATACCACCCACCTCTGACATGCGATTTAAGTTTTTTAGAGTCAGGCCATAGCATTTTATTATTATGTCCCATTGCAGACAATTAAAGTGTCCACTTACCCTCCGTGGTTTAATCCTGAACTGAAAAAATTAGTACAAGATAAAAAAATAACACATATTAATTACAAGCAAACACGATTAACAGCGGACTACTTTAAACACTCTAAATTGAGAGCTCAATGCAAAACATTATCAGACAATTGTTATAGACAATACATTCATGACACGGAAAATTCGATCATATCAAATCCAAAAAAGTTCTGGTCCTACGTAAATTCATTAAATGATTGCAATAAGATACCGGAACAAATGCTTTTAGGAGAAAAAAATGTATCTTCCAGTGCGGAAATTGCCGATACCTTTGCTTCCTATTTTAAATCGGTCTATGCTCCAACACAAAATCGTGACGTGCAATTTAATTTGATTGATTCTATTGATTTTCCCTATGTACACATGGAAAGGGAAGAAATTTTCTACAAGTTGATGACTCTTAGTGTAACTAAGGGAGCAGGTTTAGATGGGGTGCCACCCGTACTCTTCAAGTCTTGCTGTGAGTCTTTGATCGAACCGTTGTACATAATTTTTAATAAATCTGTAGTTGAGGGGATCTTCCCACTTGAATGGAAAAAAGGAATAATAATACCGGTGTATAAAACTGGTAATCGAAATGATATGACAAACTACCGATCAATAACTATACTTAATTCAATTGCTAAAGTGTTTGAAAGTATCATTTGTGATAAAATTTATCTAGCTTCTAACAACATTATCATCGATGAACAGCACGGTTTTAGGAGTGGGAGGTCAACTTCCACAAATTTATGTGTCTTTACGCAATTCCTCAATCAAAACCTGGAGGAGGGCGTACAGGTTGATGCGATTTACACTGACTTCTCAAAAGCTTTCGATAATGTTGACCATCGCACGCTTGTGACAAAGCTGAGGGCCCTGGGTTTGCCTGAAATGTTACTCTACTGGCTAAAAAGTTATCTTAGCGACAGACCGCACTCAGTTCGTGTTGATAGGCAGTATTCGGAGATTTTCACAGCAACCTCGGGAGTGCCACAGGGCTCGAATCTGGGTCCCCTCATGTTCATCCTATATGTTAATGATATCTATACTGTATTCAAATTTTGTCTGTTTCTTTTATTTGCTGATGATCTTAAACTTTTTAAAGCTATTCGATCCTTCGAAGACGTTCTTCAAATTCAGAGTGATATTGATAGGTTGCAAGAATGGTGCTCGCTGAACGGAATGTTGCTTAATTTAAAAAAATGCCTAGTAATATCATTCTCACGGAAAATATTAACAGCCGAACAATATTATTTAATGGATGGGGAAGTATTGCAGAGGGTGACGCGGGTTCGTGACCTGGGACTCTTTCTAGACGAGTCACTAATGCTTAACGAACAAGTGTCAAAGGTGGCAAAAAAGGCACTCAGGTCTTTGGGCTTTATCACGAGAAATGCTTCAAATTTCAAAAATCTGTTAACTCTAAGAACACTATACTTTTCGTTAGTTAGACCAAACTTAGAATATGCCTCAGTCATTTGGTCACCCCAGTATCTTGTCCATAAAATTAGGCTTAAAAGAATACAAAATAGATTTTTACGCTTTGCAGCCAGGCAAATGGGGATACCGATGCTTAGATGCGATCACGATTATAGCGGAATCAGGGCGCTGCTGAACATCCAAAAAATTAGCTCGGAATTTTTATTCGCCGACTTCAGCTTTTTATACAATGTTTTAAATAACCGAATTGACTGTCGGCAAATCCTAGCTGAAATAAACCTGTACGCTCTTTTGAAATCGCTAAGAAGTAACATTTTGTTTGAAATTAACTACCATCGAACTAACTATGGAAAAAACTCCGTTATCAATAGAATTTGTAATGAGGCAAATTTATATGGAACAAATATTGACTTTTTCGACCGATCAGCGATGCACTTCAAAACTGAGCTCTATAGAACGCTTAACAATTTGGCCTAAGTTGTGCTGATTAGTTTATGTGAAATACACTGCATAAAATTATTTGATCACTGTACAAAGGGCTTGCCCTTTTATATTCAATAAATAAGCGTTCCTTCATATTTTTCCTTTTTCAAAATCTATGCAATCAAATAATAAAATCGATAATTTTTCATTATAATTATGAGCAATTTTCGTAATTTCAATGAATAATCGGTTATGTTTAAGGTAGTTCCTACTCACACTGAAAATACTTGGTCTACGCTCACCGTATTCTCATGAAAAAAAAAATGTTAACAGATTATTTTTCTTTGAAAAAAAAAAAATTATTTTTATCCGCTTTGACCTTGAAAATGATATTTTTAGGTATTTTCATGAGTATATACGTAATTCTCTTTTATTTCGTACTTCGCTTTTCGTGAAAAACAGCCGGCAAAAAGGTTGTTCGTTGCCAGAGCGGACAGTGTAGACTGCACCTAAATTTAAAGGGATTTTACGGTATTTAAAGAAATTTCACAATATTTCCAAGTTGGTAAGGAATTTCCCAGGATTTCAAAGATTTCAAGGAATTTAAAGGTTTTTTATTTAGAGTTCTTTAATGAATAAGTAAATTTCAATTTATAATTAAGGGTTTTCACATGATATATATTTATTTTAACGAATTTTTTATACTTACTTTTGAACTTATTCTTTCTATGTTATTTATATTTAATTAATGTTGCAAAATATCTGTATAAAATAATTACAAGGTACCACAGGATGATGTCTGTAGCCTGTAATAAGAAGCTCCTTCTTATATTCTTTCTCTGTTAAAGGAGTACATAAGGAATTTCTCATAGCATATTTGTAGGTAAATTCTGCCATCGTTATCATCTGGCAAAATGGTGAATATAATAATAATTCAATTTATTATAATTTGCCCTTAAATTTGTTTAACGCTTAACTTATCTGTAAATTATATTGCCGCAGTGAATTTGTTTATTTTATAAATTAAAGAAATGTCATTTATGAAAAAAATTGTGATTTGTTCATTATAGCATGTGTATGAGTATATAAATTTCAATTCAATAAATTAAATTCAGGAAAAATGAAAAAGATGAAAAAATGCATTGAATGCAGTAAGTTTGAAATGAGTTTAGAAAAATTCTAGGAAATTTAAAAGAATTTATTGAAGTGCTGATTTCAAGATGAATTTAACAAAAACTGAAAAGAAATTTTAAAAATGCATTGAATTACGTAGAATCAATTGAATTTTCATGAATTCACTTGAATTAAAAAAAAATTCCCGAAATTTCTGCAGACCTCAAAAGAATTTGTACGAATTCAGGGTGAATTCGAAATGAAATCTCGTGAAATTTTATTAAATCTGCCGATACTTCTTAAAATCCTTGACATTTATTGAAAAAAAAACCTTTAGAGCTTTTAAAATTCCCCAAAAACAGAGAAATTCTCGGAAATTTTATAAAATCCCTTATTATTATCATCATATATATTATATCATTAAGCCATTTCCCTTTCGGGGAAAAATATCATGAAATAATAAATTAATAAAAAAATGTTCATAATAATTCCAAATTTTAGTTATAAATTACTTTTTAATATTTTTAAATTCCCTAAAAATGTAAAATTCTTTCAAACTCTTGAAATCACTTGAACGTTTGTAAAATTCTTGAAATTCCCTTGCAATTTTTAAAAATACCTTCAGATATTTGAAATCCTTTAAAATCTTTTGAAACGCCTCAAAATTTCCTTTGGTTTTTAAAAATACCTCCAATATTTCAAATTCTTTGTGCTAATTGAAAATTCCTGGGAATTTTGTAAGATATCCTAAAATCTTTCAAATTCTTTGAAATCTTTGATAATACCTTGAAATATTTGTAAATCTTTTTGAAATCATACGAAATCCATGCATTCTTCTGAATACATTTTTAGAAATCTATTGGAATATTATAAATCCCTTGAAATCTGATGATATTACTTGAAATCCAGGAAAATTTATCACCATACCTGGTGAGCTTTCAAAATTCCTCAAAATCATTAAAATCCTCGGAAATCTTATAAAATCACTTGTGATTGTTCGAGATATCATAATAGGCGCTACAAAATCGTGCTATACTTTCCAAAATTCCAGGAAACTTTTTAATACCCCATGCAAATTTTTCAAATACCTTAAAATCATTCAAATCCTTGGAAATTCCTAGACATTTTTTAAATCTTTTTGAAGAAACCTTTTAAAAAGCCCTTAAATATTTATAGTTTTTTTTTTAATTTGTGATCGAAATGAAATCTACTTGCTCATGAATAATTTCAAGCAAAAAGAGCATGAAATACATTCACAAATAAAAATTAGATTTACAAACTACCTTCTTTTCCAATTACTGAACTCTTTTAAAAATACCCTAAGATATTTCAACAACTTTGAAATCTTTTGGAATGCCTTCAAATTTGTAAATCTCTTGAAAGTGCTTCGGAATCTTCTGAAATACCCTGAAATATTTTAAATCATTTCAAATCCGATCAGGTTACCGAAATCAATTGAAAATTCCTTGGAGTCGTGTAATATACCCGAAAACATGACATTGGTCCTATAAAATCGATCTGTATTTTCGAAATTTAAGGAAACTCTTTAATACAAATACCCCATGCATATTTTTCAAATCTCTTGAAAATGCTTTAAAGTCTTTTTGAATACTCTATAATATCTCAAATCCTCTGAAACCAATTAAATATTCCTTATACTCTTATCATTTTTAAATCCTTTGCAATCTTTTGAAATCAATTGAAACATTTTAAAGCTCTCGAAAATGCCTTAGAATATTTTGAAACCATAAAATAGTTCAAATCCTATTAGTGGCATTAAATTACTGAAATCGTTTTAAACATTCTTAGGATCTTTCAAAATACCCAAAGATATTTAAAATCCTTCAGAATATTTTGGCATTTCTTGAATTTTTTTAAGCTTTTCAAAATCCCTTGTAATTTTTAAAAGCCCCTTAAATATTTCCAATCCTTTGAAATTCTCTCAAATTACTGAAATAAAAAAGTCCTTCGATTCTTTAAAAATCACTTGAAACTTTTTTAACCTCCCGAAAATGTTTTGGTATCTCTTAACATTCTCTAAACGTTCTCAAATCCTTTACAATTTTTTGATATTCCTTTAAATTATTGAAATCTCTTAGAAATGCCTTGAAGTCTTTTCAAATTCCTTAAATATTTATTTGAAATATTTTTAAATTACTTGAAAGTTGAAACTTTTGAAGCCTTCGAAAATTCCTTGGAATCTTTTAAAATACACAAAAATATTTCAATTCCTCTGAACTCAATTAAATTACTGAAATAAATTTAAAAATTCTTGAAATCTTTCAAAATAATTTAAAAGTTTTCAAATCCTTAAAACTTTTTTCAAGTTCCTTGAAACTTCAAATTTTTTTCAAATGCCTCTACATTTTTTAAGATACTCAAAAATATTTAAAATCCTCTGAAATCAACTGAAAATTCCTTGAATTCTTGAAATATTTTTAATCTCTTTAAAATCAAATTAAAATTTCAAAAACAGACTGAAAGATTTGAAATTCTTTGAAATTACTTCAAATTATTCAAATGAAAAAAAAAATTAATTGGAGTCGTCAAATATTTCAAACCTTTTAAAACTTTCAAAATTAGGGGAGAGTCACCAGTTGCGGACACTCTTCGGTTGTGGGCACCTCTGCTCAACAGCTGACAGAATACAAATATTGCGGATCTGACTGGTGGCGCACTTGTATTTTGACAGAAGTACGCAGTTTTCGAGGTGTTATTAACGTAAATAGACGATTTGTGCATTAGCTGCGATCATATTGAAAAAAAGTATGTGCAAATTAACGCACTTGTAATTTATCGATGTTTAAAAACTGCGATGAATCAAAGTAAATAATCTGAAACAGGTGAGTGTTATTGATATTTCTACAGTATTTTCGTTGTGATTTAAGATGTCACATCGATTTATCTGCAAGTTATGAAACATCCAATTTTCTTGATTTACCGATAATGGTCGTGAATTCCGGTTGTGGGCACTTAAATGTAACCGGTTGTGGGTACATTTTTTTCATTTAAAGCATCAGTTTAACTTGAAAACTGTCAGATATCATCATTTATGCCGGAATAACATATTCCATTAACATTTTAACGTATTCTTGTTATTATTTTAGTTGACTTATTTTAGCCGCAACAACCCTGAAGAAGTCAACGGAATCAGCTCCAAATGATTTTGATACGCTGATTCGCGCCATCAAAGATTGTTTAGTAGAAAAAGCCACTAAAGGCCTACTTGACAGAATCAATGTACTTACTTTAGCAAAAAGTTAGCTAAGGCCTCTAGCTTTCCAATGATAGCCATATATCCGCATAATATGAACTCAAAAGAAAATTATGGGTCGAAAACAAAACTGTGCCCACAACCGAAGACTCTCCCCTACTTAAAAATGTTGAAAGCTTTCGTAAATGCCTTGAAAACTTTTGAATGACTATAGAATATTTAAAATCCTCTGAAATCAATTAAATTGCTGAAATCAAATGAAAAATCCTTGGAATCTTGAAGAAAACTCTAGAAGTTTTCACATTCTCTAATTTTTTTTCTAAATTCCTTCGAATTGTTGAAGTCTCTTGAAAATATTTTGGATTCTTTTGAAATACCCTAAAATATTCCTAGTCTTTAAAAATTTCTTCAAATGATTGGAACAAATACAAAATTCCTGGAAATACTTCCAAATTCCCTTCAATAATTTAAGCTCTTTAAAATCTTTTAAAATTCCTTGAAATTATTGACATCTCTTTAAAATACCTTGGATTCTTTTAAAATACACTACCATATGCCCATCCTTTAAAATTTCTTCAAATTATTGAAGTAAAAAAAAAATTTCTCGGAATCTTCTGAAATTCTCTAAAATACTTTACAAAAAAATATATATTCAGTTGAAATCTTTTGAAATCACTTGATATTTTTTAAATCCTCCGAAATCTAATAAAATCACTGAAATCAACTGAAAATTCATTAGAATCGGTTAAAATACCCTAAAGCATTTCAAAATCTTCAAAATCTTTTGAAATTCATTGAAATTATCTAAATATCTTTAAAATGCCTTAGATTATTTCAAAACATCCATAACATTTCCAATCCTTTGAAATTTCTTCAAATTATTGAAACAAATACAAAATTCCTTCGAATCTTTAAAAATACCCTGAAATCTTTTAAGTTCTTTGAAATCTTTAAAATCAATTAAATTACTGAAACCAATTGAAAATTCGCCGGAATATTTTGAAATACTCTAAGAGTTTTCAAATCCTCTAAAGTTTTTTTAAACTCCTTTAAATGATGTAAATCTTCTGAAAATGCCTTGCATTCTTTTGAAATTATTATCTAAAACCATCCTAATCCTTTAAAATCCCTTGAAATAGTTGAAACAAATACCTACGAAATCCCTTAAAATATTTCAAGTTCTTTAAAATCACTTTAAACCTTTTAGAATTCTTGAAAATTCATTGCAATCTTTTCAAATTGTTTAAAGATTTATCTTAAATATTTTCAGATCACTCGAAACATTTTAAAGCTTCCAAAAATACCTTATCATCTTTTAAGATACTGTAAAATATTTCGAATCATTTTTAATCAATTAAATTACTAAAATCAGTTGAAAATTCCTTGAAACCTGATTAAATATCCAAAAATATTTCAAACCCTTCAAAATATTTGGACATTCATTAAAATTATTGACATCTCTTTCAAATGACTTGGATTCTTTTCAAATGCCCTAAAATATGCCCAGTCCTTTAAAATTCCTTCAAAATATTAAAATAGATAACAAATTCCTTCGAATCTTCGGAAATTCTTTCAAATATTTTTTTACAATATAATTGAAAAATAAGGTTAGCAGCCACCGCAGCGTTCCACTGGGAGCAACTGACATCTAAAAAATGACACCGGATCCCAGTAGGACCGCGGTAAGTCCCACTCATGGCCACATCTCACAACCGTCAGATGGGTGGTCACAGGACATGAGGAAATCACAACGACAGGCCGGCAAAAACCTCTTGTGTTCTGAGGACACGAAGCGACCCAAGAATGACAGCTTTCTGCATCCATCTCGCAAGTGCCGTAGCATATTTTTGGCACGCGATCGCGTTTCTCCAATCGTCTGGGACTTGTCTCGTCTCGATACATAAATTTATCAGTTCGCACAACCTGTGAGGTATATTTTAGAAAAATATTTACAAACTAACGTAATTGTTTAAACAATTTCTGCACCAAAGTTTGAAAAAGATTTGATTGGATGTAATCCGTAATACCTTCCTTTGATTTGAGTAATATTTTTTCTCAGTGTAAAATGTAAATTTTACACCGTGTTGGGTTTAAATATAAAATCTTTCATTTGTTAAATAAATATAATTTTATAGAGTCCACGTGTTTAGAATTAAACGTGTAGGGTAATTATAATAATAATACGGCCACTTTGAAATGGCAACGTTTTTGTCAAAATTTAATACACACTTGTTGTTTGGTGCGTTCCGTCATTATGAAGTGCGACGCATACGTGGTTAGTCGTTTACGCTACTATCTACACTACTCGACTAAAGATTCGCAAGTCCGTGCCACATAATAGGAGGCCTACTAAGGGTCCACCCCACCCCCCACAATTTTAAATACCTGTTTCTTACAATAGCACAACTAGATGCAAAGTTAGAGCACAAGGTCAGATACTTTTAGGACAGACCTCGTAAAACTCAATAGAACTCGATACACTTTCCGCAGTTTCGATTTTAAAGTGTGAAGTTCTAAATTGAAAACTTCGTAATAGATCATTTCATGTTTATAAAAAAAAAAACTTCAGCGAAAAAAAAGAATGCAAAAAAGTACTATATATCTATCCAATGGTATACACACCTACTGATTTTTTTTTATTTATATTTTTTATTCTTCTTGGGTTGAAATGAACCACGTAAAAAGAGAAATGAATCGTATAATATTAAGGGGTCGCTCTTCGCGAATTTGTCTGTTTTCACAACAAAAAAAACATTCTTTTTCGAGAATAACAGATCAAAACGCAAATTTATACCGAATATAAAAGATGCAGCTCATTGAAATGATTATGATGTTTATAATTTTTAACATAATTGTGCACATTTAAGGCTCAGAAAAATTTCCTCTCACGTCCAAACGATATCTCTTGACACAAATGGGATTTCCTCCTAAATTTAAGGTTGAGTGGATTTTAATTTACCTCAAAAAGAATCATTTCACAGAAAAAATTATTAAAAAAAAAAAAAAAATTAAGCAAAACATGCAAGAGGACGATGGTTTTGGTTTAAGACTGGGATATCTCTGATACACATTTAAAGTATTTTAAATTCTGTTAAGGTTCTTAGAAAACAATTAATGCAAAACATACAACTATTATATTACTTTAAATACTGTATATTTTTCTTTTTCTCCCTACAAGATATTCATCTCCGAAAATGAACAAAACCTTCAAAGTGACAAATTTGATGGTGCAATTTTTTATAGTTTCGCATCAAAAATTGAAAAAAGAGCTCAAATTCCAAAAATTCGGATGAAAAATGAACTTTCTGAATTAAATTTTAGTTTTACAAATTAAACACTGCGTTAGATATTTTTAAAATGCAATTTCCGCCCACTATTCCATATTAAAGTTACTTGTGCTCCTTTTATAAAAGTTTAAAGATTGTTGAACATGTATGATTTTATTCAATTCCATTTCAAATGGTAGAATTTGAGTTCCTCTCAATTCTATAATACATATAAATATGACATTTTTCTGCACCTTTGCACTCTGAAAATCAAATTTCGAAATAAAGAAAAATGTAATTAATAAATAGATGTGATAAATAAATTCCCAGAAAATTGTGCTTTATTGGCATGGGGGAAGGGGGCAGCAAAGTGTGCAGTTCTAAATTTGTTATATTTCAGGGCCTGTAACTATCCAATTTGAATCTAAGAAAATATATTATTATTTTCATAGACTGAAATTTCGCTGGTGCCTCCCCTTAAAAAAAGAAGTGTTTATACAAGACTACAGAAATTGCATTTTCTTTGTGGCTGTTAAAGACATTGGAAACCAGCATCTTGACGAATTTGTTATTTGTAGGTGAGGTCGGAGAAAAGATTTCAATTTTCAATCGTAAGGTGCAAGTGGCAGGAAGTTGTGATTGTTTCAGATTCGCGACAGATACAGAGGACCATTTCGAAGTCTATAGTCTCCACCTCGAAACTGAGTTGGCAAAGCACACACTTTCGTGGGTTTGTGTGGGTGGATAGATACACCTTGTTTTGTAAACCAGTCTCGTATATATGTGTAAACTCGGTATCGGTTTGGTTAGGTATGCGTGAGAATACTGTAGAGTTTACGCACGTTCCTAGCACCCTCGTTCAATCGCCTTTATGTTCCTACAATTTCTCGGGTCGATCGATCGAAATCGATTTACGCGACCTCGTGAGATCCTTGCGATCCTTTCATGGGTTTATGTCGTTGCCGTAGACATAGGGCAAACGAGTTTTACCGGCTTCTCGACCAAATGGAACCCTCCTTATTTTACCTACCTACGGATATAAATAGATAATGCAAACTTTTTCCCAATACTCTAGCTCACGTACATAGCGAGACAATAACATGTTTTTTATAAAAACAGGGCTGCCACAGCTAATGTACTTGACAAAAAGAGGCATGTAATGTCAGTAGCAATTCTTATCCACTCAAAAATTTCGATTCCATTACACCACGCAGAAAAAGGATCCACGTATAATTCACAACACAATCGATAGAAATATGCACAACATGACTTTTTAGTAGATTTTACAAGAAGTTCAGTTAAATTTACTGATTTTTTGTACATCTCACCTAACTTCTAGTAAAATCTACTAATAAGTCACATTGTCCATATTTGTACAGAGAGTTTTGTAAATTTTACGGATCCGTTTTCTGCGAGCACTTAATTTATCGGCTTATATTTACAAGATTAGATGAAATTCTATTGCTGACTTTTGGGAGTGAAACCCAAAGTCACAATTGCTAGAATATATGTTACAAGTAATGTTCAGACAAATTGTAATTTATTGTATTACAAGCTGAATAAACCTTTGAAACGCAACTGCAGTATTTATATTTCGATGCTTCACAATAGGAAATAGAAACCCAGAAAATTATAAATTAAAATAATTTTAATTTTAATATTGCAGACTTAACAGACTAAGATGTTCTCAAAACAAGGTGAATAGGGTGATTTTTCACGAAAACAGGAGAATAATAGGGGCATAAATTCTTTTAAATAAAATTAATACAGGGAAAATATATGGACGTAAAGGAAGCTAAAGAGATATGCCAGGACAGAAAAGTGTGACGACAAATAGTTTATGAGAAATTCATGATGAGGAGTCTTCGTGGAGTTAATGACGCCTGAAACAAAATACCTTGGATACTAATAGGCCCGAGTGGAAAGCTTTACTTAATGACTTTGGGAAGTTCTTTACCTGGGGTGCTTGCTAGATAGATTTATCAGCGACCTAGGTAAGAACAGTGTTGCAGAACGAACTTTTTATTTAAATAAACAACACATGAAGCCTCGATTAATTAAAAAATCTATATCCCCCCCCCCCAATCACCTGATACGGTCTCGTACCCTTTCTCACTTTTCTCACATGAACTCCCTGATCCCTGGTTAGAACCGAGTGAGTCAGGCCTAACCCGAAAGGGATTTTGCTTAATGGTAGAATAATAATAATAATAAAATGTAGCTGCCATATTAAATTCAATATGAAACGTTTTACATTCCTAACCTTTCAAACAAAAAAGGAGTAGTTAAATTTTCAGTTAAAACCTCTAAAAAATAGTTAAATTTTCAAGCAGAGAGATGAATTTTCAACTAAAATTATGAATCTTCAACCAAACAAATTATTTGTTCACAAAGTAGTTCAACTTTGAAACAAGTGGTTAAATTTTCAAACAAAAAAAGATTAATTCTCAACTAAGGATGTGAAAGTTAATATTTCAAGCAAAGAGACGAATATTCAACAAAATAGTTGAATCCTCAAACAAAACAGATTAATTATTTTTAACCAAACAGTTGCATTTTTACCCAAGAAATATGACATTCCTACCGAAAGAGATAAATTTTTAATAAAATAGATGAATTGTTAAAAAAAAAACATTAATTTTCAACCAACAAGCTAACTTTGCTACCAAAAAGATAAATTTTTAACCAAATAGTTGAATTTTGGACCAAAAAGATGAATTTTCAACCAGAAGATTACTTTTCTACCGAAAAAGACAATTTTTAACAAAATACATGAATTATCAAACAAATATTTGAAGTTTAGAAAAAAAGATACAATTGATTGAAAAATTGAATAGTTAAATTTTTAGTTAAAAAAATAATTTATTTTCAACCCAAAAGAAACGAATTTGCAGCCAAAGAGATGAATTTCCAAATAAAATGATGAATATACAACAAAAACTATTAATTTTAACAAAAAAGTTGAATCCTTAACCAAAACAGATTATGAATTTCCAACCAAAAACAAAAGAAATTGTTACCAGAAAAGAAATTAATTTTCAGCAAAAAAGTTCATTTTCAACCCAGAAAACTAAACTTTCAACTAAATAGTTGAATTTTTAAAAACAAAATATTAATTTTCGACTAAAAGAGATAAATTTTCATTACAAAACTTGAGTTTTCAATTTAAAAAGTTAAATTTGTCTTGTTATCCCAGAAAGATAAATTTTCAACAAAAAGGTTAATTTTCAAACAAGAAAGAACAATTACCAACCAAATAGCTGAATATTTAATGAAAAAAAAAAATTATTTTCCAACCAAACAGTTGCATTTTGAACCAAATAGTTGCACTTTAAGGCAGAAGATACGATTTTGCAACAAAAAAGTATAATGTGAAAGTGTCATGTTTCAGATAAAATCTAAAATGAGATAATCAAAGTGACCAAAGTGGCCTTTTCCTTAAATGAAAGTGACTATAGTGACTTTTTCTTTAAAAAGTGAATAAACAGTGACTAGAAAAAAGTGACTTTTTCTAAATTTTCTAGAATGTTGATTAATATCATTACAAATTTAAAGAATTTTGAATTTATATTAGTGGATACTCGATTCTGATAATTTTATATTTTTTAAGTTAACATCTGAATACTTTAAATTTAGATGCCTTTTAAAATCGAAGAGCTTTAAATTCAATGCATTTAAATTCGACTGCTTTTGAATTCAGTCTTTTGAATTTCCAAGCTCTGAAATTTTATCGTTTTTAGGAAGAAGATATTAAAGCTGGGATTCTTTTTTGCTAAAAAGCTTTCCAATTGTTAACTGATAACAGAGGTACTGAAAGACAAAATTTGCTCAAAAAAGAGCTGAGTTTCACATGTACTAAGGGAACTTTCATTAATTACGTACGGATGATTTTTGAAATTTAAGACACACCCCCCTCCTCCAATTGTAAGGATTCTTATGATTTCTATGACACCCTTCTTTGTATTGAAGATATGTCTTATATAGGACGTATTCAGTACGATTATTTCTTTGAACCATGTAAATTTTCTTTGATTCAAGATTTTTTTTCTCAGTGTCAAGATACATGACTATTATAACACTAACAATTTCAAGGAAAGTTTAGTGAAGCCTATTTACTCAGTAACTTATTGCATGTGGATAGTAATTTTAGTAAATAATGAGGCACTCGCTATTGGATATACAAACAAGTGAAACAAATTTGAAACTTCTTATCAATCACAGCACAGAAAATTCTATCAGGTTCAGTTATTTGTCTGTAGCAAAATGAAGAAATTTATTTGTGCACTACTGCTCTTCGCATTTATATTTCCTCATCATATTCGTGAGTAGAATACAACATAATAATACCACATCAATCATATATAAAAATGTCTTGCATCGAGATACCGTCTATATTCAAAAATTATTTGTTTTTTGTTTCAACCAGTTGAAACATATGTTGTCATTGTATACGTGTCCATATTTTCACAGAAAAAACTAGGGTTTCTATTAGAACCAATTTTTGGTTCCAAAGGAGCTGCAACAAAAAGAAACCTCTCTTGCTAAAAAGGAACCCAAAATGATAAATGATTTCTAAATGAACCCAAAGTATGGATTGAAACGGTTCCAATGGAGCTCTTTTTTCACTTTAGACTTGACTCATTACGAAGATTTTACAAGTTTATGGTGTACATTTTACTTTCTAACTCGAATTAAATAATATTGTACTGGGAAAAATTTAATGAAGAAACTAAAATTATAGATATTAGTCATTCTTGAAAGGAAGATAGTGCACATGTAATATGACAGTTTTTAAGGTTATGTTGAAAATCTGACATTTTCAACTGCGCATGTACTAAAAAAGCGCGGTACTATTTAAATGATCTAATATACACTTGCAATATTACGTTAATATTACATTTTTTCAAAAAGTTAGGTATTTCTGTCTTTTGATATAATTTGGTTTTAAAAAGAATAAAAAAGATTTGTTAATATTTAGCTGTACGATTATTCATAGTATTTATTGACTTCAAATAGGCCCGAGCTTTTCGGCACATTCGCAGTTGAAAATGTGAATAACCATCTATCGGATATAAACGAACTACCTTAAACCTATATACCTATCTACCCTTCACCTATATACCCATCCACACATCACTACTTTACCACCGAGCAATTCACGCCTACCCCGAAAGGGAAACGGCTTAATGATATAATAAAAAGGAACCCTCTAAATGAGTTCTATTGGAGTTTTAGTTCTAAATGATACCAACTTTTACTTGAGCCGCTACATTACCGAACCCTCAGTTTTTTCTGTGCGTACATGTTCAATTGTACTATTTGAAATAGTTATTGAAGCTGCTTGTTCTAGTAATCTTCCTTTTTGCTATTTCAAGTAGTAATGCTGACTTTGGGGTTTGTATATTTTGAGATAACTATCTCATACAGTATCAAAAACCGTTTAAATTGTTTCTTGTACAATGTGAAAAAGTAAACTTCAAGTTAACAATGCATGAAAGTGAATCTGACTATCCACTTTTTTCCGCGAGTCCTTGGATACTAATGGGCCCGAGTGGGGAACCGCACATGACGACTTTGTGAGGCTCTTCACTTGGGGTGATCGCTAGAGAGATTGATCAGCAGCCTGGGTCGGAACAGTGTTACTGAACGAACGCGTTATTTAAATAAATAACACAAACATTTTAGATCAATCTAAAAAATCTATACCTCCTTCTTCACATTACTCCTTTCCTCACGGAGCGAGTCACGTCTACCCCCAAAGGGGAATGGAATAATGGTATAATAATAATAAAGTGTGCCAAGTCATTCCAAAAGACATATGAATTTTTTTATTTAATAAATTCATAAAATTACAGAAATGTTAAGAATATATTAAAAGGGGGGAAAATAAAACTTGGTGAGATTTTATCTTTTTTTAATTTTTATTATTAATAATAATCTTGCCAAAAGTTTTAATTTTTTCTCTCTTTTAAAACGTTCTTAAAGTTTTTGTAATTTTATCAATTTAATCAATTAAAAATTTTAGATACCTTGCAGAATTACTTAGCAAACTTTGGTTTTACACACTATGTTCCATATTACACCAAATATACTATCCATGCGTCACGTTACCTCATACGATATAATACCTCATGTGAAATATTGCCCTATATGTCATATTACCGCATTTTTTTATGTCGCATTAAAAACGGATATTCATCTAACGGAGTTCCTGGTCGACAAAATTACTAAAAAATCGAATTTTTTCAATCTAAAATTTAAAATTTTGAAGAATAATTCATGAATCAAAATCCTCCTAAAAATATCTCTGAGCCTCCTCTGACATACGAGTATTGAAATCCTTGATCGAAACGGTAGAATATTTTGGACTCCAGGTCTTATTAAATTATGAAAAAGTCTAATTTTTTTGCATAAAAAGTGAAAGCTCTCGAGAAATAATTGATGAATGTAAAATTCCTGAAAAATGGCAATTGAGCTTCAACTAATCAATTTATGCTGCAAATTTTAGATGAATCGGTTGAAAAAATGTAGGCTATAGGTCGACTGGACTGCTAAACATAGGATTTTGGAATTATTGAATCAAAATTTTACGAAAAACTTCCCTGGCACTTCAACTAGTCAATTTATCCTGTGAGTAGACGAATCCGTTAATTGTTGAAGGCTACAGGTCGACTGAACTGTTAAAAATGATACATTTTTCATGTTTTATGAATCTGCTGGATCCAGTTTCTGAAAAATGGAGAATGTGTATTTACAGAAGTTACGTTTTTGTGATTTTTCATTGATTCCAAAAGGTTCGATCATAATCGATGAAAAATTAAAAAGATATTTGCGTTTTTTTCCTTGGCAGTGACACACTACCGCCAATCTTAATAACCCCATTCAAATTTGAAGCCTCCTAATCACTTAAAATTATTCTAGACGCTACTTCCATTAATATTTAAGAATAGCACTAGCAAATCGCGATGACCTCACATGAGGTAATTAGTCCAGTTAAATTGAATTAGGCAAAGCGGAGATCTTCATCTCTCTTGAAGTTTATTTTCGCAATAAACCGAGAATCCAACTACCTCGTGATTTGTCAAGAAGATAAAGTTTAATCAGAGGTGAAAGAGGAATGGATCCTAAATTATTTTTTATAGCCATGTGGATACATAGAGACTCGAGAAGGGAGCGATGTTTATTGGGCGAAACGTTCTGCGTAATTTGAGATAATAAACTGACCGCCATGACAGAGCGAAAGTGTACTCAGTGGACTTGACTCTCAGTGACCAAGTTTCCACCGCATCAATTTTGGTCACAATAACTCGTCCTCGCATAAAAACTGTTTAGTGGAAAAAATTTGCAGTGTCGATTGAGCGCTCGATTGGCGACAGGGAACTGATTAACTTGAATTAAAATCAGTTCAGGGCCGGTTGATCCACCTTACGGTCAATTATCTGATAAGTAATTTCGCTGTAGCCGCGCAAGTGAAAAGAGCCTTTATCTGAATCGGCCAATCAAGTGGCTCGACTAACTGGCGAATAACTTTGCGCCGAGGTGGAGCAACCGGTCGGCGACAGAAACGGATTTCTGTCGCGAAGAGGCCGATTATAACGAAAAAAGTATATTAAAAAGAAATAAGAATTAAGGTATAGATTATGTATCCGAAGTATCCATGAGAAGTGCCAACTTTTCGCGCGCGAGTCACTTCTTAGGGGATATTACGAGCCGGTACTTTGTAGGTACAGCGGTATTAACCGAGATTGCTTTCCGATTAAATAAGAGACGTGGAGCCGATAAAAGCAGCAGGATGTCAATGAATTCGTCGCTCGATTTGAAAATTAAGAACTTCGAATTGGCAAAGTGGTCTCGAGGTTTGTCTTCATGCGCTGCTCGGCCGCTTTCCCGTGCAGTGGCCAAAATTCCAGTCTTATCTCGCCTGATGAAGTCGAAATTAGTAGCTGCTACCGTACACAGTCGTTCGTGATCCACACGGATGCAGGGACACGTTCATGCGAGACACAGAGGAGAGCCGCGTTCGAACAACCGTAAGTGTTGGATTCTCGTCCGTTGTTTAGTAAATTGGGTCCAACCGGTTTCTTATTTCGTGGCCACTGTCTTACTCTGCCGTACAAGCTTGACCAAGAACCGCTTAAAAGCCTGCACTAAAGATTGGACGTCTTCTAAACTAACGGACAATGTCTCAAGAACAGACCATACTGTCATAGTACTTATTAAGTCTTTTGGCCAGATATTATCAGACTATAATGGAGGCCATTCAAAAACTACGTTACTCTATTTTGGTAAATGTTTCCACCTCTCCCCTTCCTCGTCACAGATTATCACACATACCTTGAATCCCCAGGATGATGTTACAAATACGAACGTCCCCCGCCTTCTTTAAAGTCAAAGATTTGTCTTCAATTTCATTTGATAAACGCCTAAGATAAAACACAAAACATACAACCATAATAATTTAACAAACTTCACAGCCCAATAAAATATGAATGAATTCATTCAATAATGTATAGCTACCGTATGCAATTCAGTATGAAATGCTTAAGATTTTAGGTTGAAATGTATTGCAGTTTCAAGCAAAAAAGATTAATTCTCCATAAAAAACAGATGAATTTTAATTTGTAACCACACAGTTGCGTTGGCCTTGATACTATTTCCAGGGCATCCAAACGTAAACAGGCAGGGTCGCATGAATTATTTATGTTGGATTTATACGCATGACGCAACCTGATGCAACTAACGTGCTGAGAGTAAAGTCCTCAGGCTGTTTGTCACGCTTGACTGAGCACAGCCTCCCTTTCGGCCCCTTGGCACCTTTCATCACGAAACTGAGGGGTCTATCAGTTCTAGGAATATAGTTAATCCGGTGTAACTAATTTCAGGTTCCAGTGTAGTTAAATCTTTAACTAAAATGATGCATCTTCAACAACAACAAAAATAATTTTTTATTAAGAATTACAATTTTTACCCAAGTAGTTGAATTTTCAGTTCAAAAACATCATCAAAATAATTAAACTTTCAAGCAAAGGGATACATTTTCAACAAAAAAGTAACAGTTGATATTTCAACAACAAAAATTTAATTTTTAATAAAAAACAGTTGAATTCAACCAAAAATTACGAATTTTCAACAAAAGAGTTGAAATGTTAAACAGGAAAGATTTTTCATTCAAGAGAGAAAAAATTTGGTTATCAAATTATTGAAATTTTAAACTTTAAAAGTGCATATTCTACAAAACAATTGAATTTTTAACCTGAAAATAAAAATTTTCTACTAAAATAGTTGAATTATCAACCCAAAAAAAGACGAATTTAAAAAAAAACTGTTGAGTTTTCAACCAAAGCCTTGAATTTTCAATTAAAAGCGATCCATTTTCAACCATAATAATGGAATAATTAAATTTTCAGTTGAAAAATTAATTTTCAACAACAAAAATGAATTCCTAACAACAACAACAGAATTTTCAACAAAATAGTTAGATTTTCAAGCAAACAGTAGAATTTTTAACTAAAATAGATGATTTTTGATCAAAATATATAATAGTAGACTTTTCAATTGAAAAGAATTAACTTTCACCAGAATATAGTTGGATTTTCTAATTGAATTCTATTAATTCAGTTCACATTTAAGTGAAAAAATCGATAAAAAGTGGAAGTTTCTTGAAAACAGGGGGAAAAAGAGGAATTATTTCAAAAAGGGGAAACGAGGTAAAAGTGTGTCAAGTCTATATTTACTTGCTTATAAAATAAAACCAATCATTTTCATTTTTTCAATCATTTTCAAAAATTGTTGTTCACGTTTATACTTTCCATGTGTGATGTCACATTTTGCGTTAACCCCTCCCCGTATGTCACAAATCGCCACAAAAACCTGTAATCCCCCCGTCCCCCGGTTAATGTGGTGCAGTTTTTGATTGGCCCCTTAGATTATAGAATCATGAAAATCCAAGACTAAAAAACTCTAGGACCGGTATAATATATATATATATTTTTTTATTATACCATTAAGCCATTTTCCTTTCGGGGTAGGCGTGAATATGCTCAGTTGGAAAGCAGCAGTGTGTAGATGGGTATATAGGTATAGAGTGGATAGGTATATAGGTGTATAGGTGTAAGGCATAGATATTTTAAATAGATCTAGAATTCTCGTTTTATTTATTTAAATGTCACGTACGTTCCGCAACACTGCTCCAACCCAGGTTGCTGATCAATTTCTCTAGCGATCACCCCACGTGAAGAGCCTCACAAAATTGTTATGTGTGGTTCCCCACTTGGGCCCCTTAGTATCAAAGGTCTTTGTTTCAGGCGCCATTCACTCTACTCACATTCTTTTTACAAACTAATCGTAGCCACACTTTTCTGTCCTGGCATACTATTCTAGCTTCCTTCACGTCCATGCATTTTCTCATGCAAGCTCTCGTTTTTCTCTGTCTTCTTATGTCTCGTCGGATTAATGTCTCATTCACAGATTGTAACCATTCTTTCGGTGGTGTACCTCTGGGCATCCTGCCATTCACTTTACCTTTATACACCTGTTTGGTTAGTTTAAATATATTCGTTCTCATTGAAAAATGAACTGGACTCTCCACATAATTGACTTTCCCCTCATGTCTTGAACAAAATAAGTTGTTACTCCAAAGGAATTCATTATGATCTTGCAGGTACCAAAAATCATCTTAAGAGGCCAATCAATTTGGGAAGCACACGTTATGTTCTTTTACGGGATAAATTCTACATAACGACTTGAGGCTTGAGAGAATGGGGTTTAAATGATTCGCATAGATCATGTGGACGAAAACAGAAGCCGGTGCTTTGATTCCCGAGAAATTTTAATTTGAAGAATTTCGTTAGCACGAGGTGGAAGGTGGGTATAGCCTTATGGGTATTTAAGAGACCTAGAGATTCCCTAGAAGAAGGCCGGCTGTCAAGGGGCACAATTCGGAGCCAATTTGATGCACGGTAGCTTCCAGATACCACATAAGGGTCCAGGCAAAGTAAATGGTAAATAACCGACGCGGTCCGACACGGTCAAGCCTCGACGAAGAGGAGAGCCTAATTAAACGATGTACAATTTATAACACCAGCCAGAAGGTCTAATGGCTCGCGTTCCTGGAAATCCGCTGTTCACCGGTGGGACCACACCTAGCTGGTCCTGCGAAGAGATTGTCATCGCGGTTTACGGTGTACGGATGTTCACGAATATCGTGAACCTATAGAGTATAGACACTGAGGGTATATATTGGTGGTTATCGAATGTCTCCTCAAGTCTTTTCAACCTTTCCTTTCGCTTTCTTCAATGTCGTCCTTCGTCGATTGCTTGTCTTCCTGCGAAGGGTTTTATATATCCCGCAAGCGTGCGCCTTTTAACGACCGTTTCCGCCTGTCCGAGTACAAAGTTACAGGTGTATCCACTCGTCTGGGCGTGCTGTAATGGCGCAGCTAATTAGGATCCTAAATAAATCATGAATTATCATGTTACGTCAATTACCATAGTAATTAATCGCCTTAGTCTTCGGCTACTAGTTAATTAATTTCACGTTTATAAATTTATTCTATTACTCCAGCATTTTTAAACAAATTGTATAAAGTCAAGATGTCTTATCGCTTTCCTTACTGAGGATTCTAACTTTTTTCGAAGTTCATTGAATCTTCATTCTACATCTTATTTGTTGGCAAAAAAGACCATCTACAAAAGTCTTTAACTTTATCATCATACATTGATCTGGCAAAGAGAGTAAAACTATAGAGAAATGACTTGGTCATCAATATCTTCAACAACATGTGATATTTTTAAACTTTTTGGCGCTTCCTCATCAAAAAAAAAAAGTATGAGTACAATAATGTTCCCAAAGTCTACATCATGTTCATCGCACAATAAGATAAATTATATAAAGGCAATAATTAAACACACTATTTATACACTTCCAAGTAACTTGTGATCTCTTTTTTCATTGTACTAAAAGAACTAAGTATTGTAGTGGAGACTGTAGAGTGAGACTTCCCACGTTGCATACATGGCGCAAAGTTGACTACAGAACAACTTTTTTATATGACTCCCTGTCACCATCCTTCTTTGGCACTTAGCAGAAAAGGCTCGATTCAGGATTTACAGATGAAGCCATTTATACATCTAATTCCTTCACTTTCAATCGCACAAAAAACATTCAAGATTCAAAATGTTGAAAATATTGAAATCATTAACTCAGCTATATCCATGCTATCAATAAATTCTTAAAGTAGCCATATTCTATCAATTACATATAATACATGATTTTAGAAACATTAAGACTGTAAAAAAAAGAATCTCACACTTAGAGCATCAAAAGCAGTGTGTTTTGAATCGATACTGTGTAAGATTTAGTTTGGAATATGGTGAAGCCCTGACTAGTTAGGCCTTTTTGTTCTATGTCTGTGAGCAGTAAAGTAGTGGGGACAAAACTGGTACTATACATAACTAGTACCCAAATATTGTTAGAAGATTATTTTCTATAGTCCAAAAGGATGAATTTTCAACAAAACAGTTTTTACTTCAAACAATAAAAGATGTCTTCAACAAAATAGTTTCATTCCAAGACAATAATTGAACTTTCAACAAAATACTTGAATTGTTAATCAAATATCAACATCTTTAACCTAATTAGGTGCATTTTCAACCAAGAAGAATTATTGTGCACCAAACGACAAATTTTCAACAAAATACATGAATTTTCTACTAAATTGTTGAATTTTATACCACAAAAGAAATTTTTTAACAAAAAATGGAATAGTTAAATTTTCAGCTTGAATTGAAAGATTACTTTTTAACAAAAATAAAAAGGAATTTCCTACCAGTTTATTTCAACAAAAAAGGCGAATATTTGAACCGATAGTTGAATCCCCAACGAAATAGATGAATTTTCCACAAAGAAGATCAATTTTATATAAAAAAAGACAAATTTTGAACCAAAAAGATGAATTTTTCACCAAAAAGATTAATATTCTACCAAAGAATATGAATTTTCAATCCGAAAATATGATCTTTTAACAGAAAATTTAAATTTCTACCAAGTATTTCAAATTTTCAAATGAATATTGTAATTTTTAACCAAATACTTAAATTTTCAACAAAATCGTTGAATCCTAAACCAAAACTGATTAATTTTCAACAAAACAGTTATATTTTTATCCAAATAGGATGAATTTTCAACCATGAAGGTTAATTTTCAACCACGAAGGTTAATTTTCTACAAAAAGACGAATTTTCAACAAAAGAAATAAATTTTCAGCCTAATAGTTAAATTTTAGAAAACGAAAAAAAGACCAAAATTCAACCAAATAGTTCAATCCCCAATAAAATAGATGAATTTTCAACAATCAAGATTAATTTTATACACAAGCAGACAAATTTTCAACCAAAAAGATGTATTTTCCACCAGAAAATATGATTTTTCTACCAAAAAATATAAATTTTCAATTAAATATATAAATTATCAACAAAATTCTTTAATTATCTACTAAAAATTTATATTTTCAATCCGAAAATATGAACTTTCAACAGAAAATTTAATTTTTTGCTAAATATTTCAGTTTTTAAATAAATAGTTTACTTTCAACCAAATAGTTGAATTTACAACAAAATCGTTGAATTCTAAACCAAAACAGATTGATTTTCAACAAAACAGTTGCATTTTTAGCCAAAAAGGATGATTTTTCAACCATGAAGGTTAATTTTCTACCAACAGCGAAAAATGTTGAACAAAATACTTGAATCATTAACGAAATAGTTGAATTTTTAACTAAAAATAAATAAATTATTTATCAAAAATATAATGGTTACATTTTCAGTTAAACAAACTAATTCTTAGCAAAAAAAAACGAATTTCAACGAAATAGGTCAATTTTAGACCAAAGAGATGAATTTTCGACTAAAATGATGAATCTCCAGCAAACAAATTAATTTCCAACAAATTGGGGGAATAGGGGAAAGAGTGTGAATTTTGAAATATGAAAGTGATTTTTACAACCTTATTAAGTTATTTTTGAACTGCGCCGTTGCAGGTCCATCTTTCGCAAAATTCGCAAACTTTGTCAAAATATATAATCAGGAAACCTAATAAACTTTATATAATTTCGTAACGTTACTTTAACTGACCCCCCCCCCCCCCTTTGGAATTCTGTTTTTTTAATTGTGAATCTTTTTCATGCTCATTTTGCATAAAATTATTCATGATAAAATAGATTTGTTTTCGATCTTAATTTAAAAAAACTTTAAAATATTCTTAAAACTTTTGAAATATTTTTAAATACTTGTAAAATCCCTAACATATTTTTAAATGAAGTTAAGAAACATTCTTTGAAGTCCATTGAAATCTTAAAAAGTTTTTTGATATGGCCTGAAATATTTTGGAACCCATTGAGAGGGTTGAAATCTATTTAAATCTCTCAAAATCCCATTAGTCGTCGTACCAAAAGTCAGGTCTCAGGAAAAAAGTTTTCTATGATATCAAGAATCGAAATTATTTTATTAGTCATGTCTCATAAAGAAAAAATGTTATTTTCGGTGAGAAAGGCTTGAAACTTTCAAAAAATAATTATTTTAACAATAGTTTTTGTAATTCGACTTTTTTTCTGTTGCTTCTCACCTAATGAAAAATGGTTAAATCCTAATCAATCCTGGCTTATTTTTACGGGGAAACATTCCCTGGAACTCTACTGATTCCAATTCTTAAAATAAGCAAATAATCTTCAAATATAGTTATTTGCTTCAAAAATTTTTTGTTATTAACAAACTTTTTAACGATTTCAGCCATAGAAACATTTACTTTCAAAACTGGAAACAGTAGAGTTGTAGAGAATGTTTTTCGTGAAAAAATAAAGCATCACTTATTAAAATTCCACGATTAAAAAAAATTGGAAAGAAGACATAGTTAAAAAAAATCAGCAGCAGAAAGCATTGTTTAAATAAATTTTCATTGCAGAAAAAAAATTATCAACATAATAATTTGTTATCACACCGCCATCATAAGTGCGATTTTAGGTCCTGCAAGCGATACCTAAAATCGCACTTTTTAGCATAGGCCGTAAAATTTGTACTTAAAGTATTTAGGATATTCATGGTATTTATTTAGGGTACTTAGGTTACTTAAGGTATTTTAGTATCGACTTCTTATCCCACACACATTACCGGACTCCGTCTCCAGACCCTCTCGGGTTTTCAGATTATGACTCAATGAAACCTATTTGCACTTATGATCAACTAGTGTGATGAAAAATAGTATGTGACACTCAGCCCCTGAGTGGCACTTTGCCTCGTGTAAATTGCAGTACTCGACCGAAAAAGTGCCACTCAGGGTCCTTGTATTACAAATAAGCTATTATTTGAAATAACATCGATGAGCAGTAATATTATTTTTATTCTTAAAATCATAGATTTACTATTTTTTTCAGAGATGTAATTTTTGGCAGGACTTCTACCTTAAATCAGTTAAAATTCTACTAAAAAAGATGAATTTCCAAACCATAAAGACAAATTTTCAACATAATTGTTGTATTTTCGACCAAAAATGATTTTTCAGTCAACAACAAAAAAAAATGTAGGCAAATTATAATTTCAAGGGTAAAATAATTCTTAATACAAAATAAAAATTCCGAATAACTATTCATTCTTCAAGTTTCTTTGTTTATTTGCTTTAAGGTCTTATTAATATAATTTTTAAAGTTTCAAAATATTTTTAATCTATTCAAAACTTCAAAAATTTCTAAATATCTTTTAAACTGAATCAAATCATACCTAAAATTATCTTGAAATCTTCAAGATTCGTTTTTGACAATTTTGGAAATCTTATGTAATGTTTTAAAATATTTTTAAATATTCTCTTAAAATCCATTTTTCAATCTTGAAACATTTTAAATTCTTCACAGAACTTCAAATTTCATTTCGAAATTTTCAAAAAACCACTTTTGTGTTGTGTGCTTTTGAAATATTTTAAACTTTTTCCGAAATATTTGAAAGAGTTCCGCAATATTAAAAAATTTTCTGTAAATTTTCCAAATTGTTTTTTGAAAATGCTGGAAATATTTTAAAATATTTTGAAAATCTTTAAAAATATTCTTTAAAAATAAATTTTGTAAAATAAGAAATCATTTTAAATTATCCCACAAACCTTAAAAAATTTATTTGTTATTTCGAAACCCTTAAGAATATTTAAAAAGCTTCTTAATTCTTTGTTTTCAATTTCTTGAAATCTTTTCAAATTTTAAAATCATTTTTGTACCTTTTCAAAACTTTTAAATAACTCATAAACTTATTGGATTTCTGAAAAATTTGTCAATCTTACGAAATTAAAATTTTTTTCTCAACAATCTTCTACATTCTGTTCCAAAATGTTAGGCAATCATTTGAAATGTTTCAAAATATTTAAAAATATTTACTTAACATCGTTTCAAATTGTCTCAGAAATCTTAAGACATTTTTTTATTTCAAACCATTCAAAATTCTTAAAAAGATTCTTAACTTTTTGTTTTCAATTTTTGGAAATATTTTTGATTTAAAAATAATGTTTGTATCTTTTGAAAACTTCTAAATATTTCTCAAACATATTGGAATTTTTTTTGAATCTTACAAAATTGAACATTTTTGCTTTACGATCTTCTAAATTATTTTCCGAAATTTTAGGAAATCATTTGAAATGTTTTAGAATATTTTTAAATATTTTCTTAAAATTATTTATTCAAAATGAGAAATCAATTTAATTTTTCCTGGAATTGAAATAAACAAATTTTATCATCTTAAATTCTTTCGAATTCCTTAAAAAACTAAAAAATTTCATTTCAAAATCTGCGAAAATCTAAATTTTGTTAAAAATTTTTTGAAATATTTTCAAATTTCAAATTACTTTAGAATCTTTTCAAAACTTTTAAACCTTTAGAATATATTTTGAAATACTTGGAATCTTTCATAACTTTTTTTAAAATCCTGTAACCTCCCAGTATTGAAAAAACATTAGCAATTGAAATGTTCTCTTTAATCAATAATGTTTAGAAACATTCAGAAATAAATTTTGTGAAGGGATTATAAATAGAATCTTTTTGCCATTCTTTAAACATTTAGTCAAAAAGATAAAAACAGAATTATTGCCTTTATTATTAAAGAATCATTTACAATTTAAATGTCCTCTTTTAGAAATAAATTTGTTGGATTAAAATTCCTTATTTGGAAATTGCAATTTACAAAATTTCAGAAATTTCAAAGGCACGAACTGAAAACAGTCACGTTAAATTCGCGCAATATGCAACCAATCAGGTATTCAATAACAATGAGTGCAAAGATTTTTGATAATTTAGTTCACCTATTTTTTAGATAGAATATAATATAACATCGCAAAAAGTAAATAAAATAAAATAAGTACACCGAAATGAAAGAAAGGAAAGTACAAAAGTACAGAAGTGCAAATTAAACTCGTGTGTACGTCGGATGCTTGTCGTTTTATCTCCGAACTCAAGGTATATGAATTTAGTTTTCATGTTTACAGGGTTCCTAGAACTTTATATTTGAAATTTGTGGACTTTTTTTAATAATAAACCAGTTTTTTATACCAAATATTTAAACGAGTCGCGACATAGGAAACTACGTTGGAAAATACATCGGAAGCGACGTTGCGTTGTATCCTACGTCGTTTACTATCCCAATTTCCGACGTAGTTCACTTCAGAATTTTCAATAGGGTATATTAAAGATTTGTAACAGCCAGAATGTTTCATTTCCACTTGATTATTGCTGTATCATTAATTTTCCACGAATCACAAGAAGGTAACTTTTATTGGCATGAAATACGAGCTAAAAATTGAATCACGATTGTGATTTAGTCGCTGGATTGTATTGTACATCGTTCACTGATTACGCGAGCGAGCATTGAAATTGTAAACGAGGGCATTCTCGTAATTAATTATAATTTATAATACATATGTATGACAAATGAATAACGCGGAAATTCGCAATTGATCACAGTGGCAGATGTCCCCTGCGGTCAGGGTGCAACCGGGATACGTACCGCCCGAGTGGTCGGAGGCCAGGACGCCAACCCCCGCGAATTTCCTTGGCTGGTGAGCATCACGAGGAAAGGAGGACACTGGTGTGGTGGCACCATTCTCAACTCGAAATTCATTCTCACTGCTGCACACTGCTTTTGCTCGTAAGTGGTTTGCTTTGTTATGGAACGATAAATTTAACCTTTTTGCTACCTGCTACAAACCAGCACCTAGTAAACTCATATTCAAATTACGATGAGACTAACAATATTCAACACAATGAAAATATGGAAAATATTATAATAATAAAATGTTTCTTTTTAAGTTTTCAGCGATAAGAAAAATTGCATATATACATATATATATATATGTCGTAGGCATTTAGAAGTTTTAGGCAGTCGATCGACTGCCGACGTTCAGAAGAATTTGGAATGCAATTTTTACCTGGCATCCAAGTGCCTAGTTTATTAAGGCATGCAGAAGAATACTTAGCAAAGCTTCTAAACGCCTGACGCGTTTTAGGCAATTAGAAAAAACTAATCGTGGAGTATTAAAACACACGTTAAATAGCTATCTGAAATTTTATTGTTATTCAGATGTTCATCGACTTGATGAAATAAACTTTTAAATAATAATAGGTATAATGATTTTATGTCAATTTATAAGAGTAAAATTTTCTTTTTTTACGTCTGGAACAATTTATAATTTATAAAAGGTAAAAGAACTTAATAAATACGACATCTTCCAGTCTAGTAATCCCAAATTTTGAAAAGAATCGATTACATTTCGGAAGCACAGCTGGGTTCCCTCATCAGATCCTAAATATTTTAAACAGATTCCTTGAAAATTCTTAATGTGGGAGTTCCATGTTATTGAAGAAGAAGAAACTTTTTAGATAGAGGTGTAGAAAGTTTTATGTTTGTATTTATGTTGTTAAACTATTGTTAAACTGTGATAAAAGGCAATTTTTTGCAAAAATAATTTTTTTTTGTGAAGATTTTTCTCCTTCAATATCATGGAAATCACACATTAAGAATTTTCATGGGATCTGTATAAACTATTTAAGATCTAATAGGGAAAACCGGCTATGTTTTCGAAACGTAATCGATTCTTTTTTAAATCTTACCTAAATTCATAGAATTTATGTCATATATTGTGATAGGCTTTTCATTTAAGTTCATATTTTTACAGGTTTCAAAGACAAACATTTAATTTTTATTTTAAAATTCGGTTCAATTTACCATTCAACATGCATGATTTGAACTTCGAACGGATTTTATTATGACATTCAGTACATATTACAACGCAAAATAGCCGCGTTTACAATTTATTTCTCTTGCACAAGTTACAGTTTGAAATAGTACAATTTAGCAAAATTCAAAGTAGATAGTTTCTTATACTTTGTATTTATAATAATTATGGATGCATTATTTAACTAATATAAATTATTTTTTCCCCATCTTTTGATTTAACCATTACAGGCCTCAGACTCAGTTAAGAATTCATATTTTTTGGTTCAAAATTCTATTATTTGATTCAAAATTAAGTGGCGTTGCTGAAAATTCAACAATTTTATTATTGAATCATACTTCTTTGTTGAAAATTCAACTATTTTGTTGAAAACATGTTTTTTTGTCTACAAAATTGAACAATTTGATGCAATTTTTTTTTCTTGATTAACAAATTTGTTTCTTTGAAACTTCATCACTTTCTGTAGAAATTTTTCTTCTTTGTTAAAAAAACCGAATGTATGGATGAAAATGAATCTCGTTTCAGTTAAAAATAAACTTTCTTTTTGAAAATTAACCTATTTTGTAGAAAACTTGTGTTTTCGGCTCAAAAATTCAACAATTTAGCAGAAAATTTAAATATTCGGTTGGAATTTTATGTATTTTGTTGAAAATTCATCTTGTTTGGTGGCGAATCAATTTGCTGGTTGAAAATTCAAATATTTGGTTCAAGATTATACTTTTTTAGTTGAGTTTCAAGAATTTTGTTGACAGCTTGTTTTTTTTGGATATATCTAAATGTTTTTTATTTTAAATTTAAATATTTTTTGTTAAAATGTCAAATATTATATTTTGAGTTACAAGTTCATCTTTTTAGGTTGAAAATTCCACTATTTGGTTGAAAGTTGAAATACTTTATTGAAGTTTTTTTTGTTTGTTACAGATTCATAATTCTAATCAAAATATTTTATTGTTTGGCAATTCATTTTTTAAATTGAAAATGTAACTATCCTGTTGAACATTCAACAAGTTTGCTGAAAATTAACTTTTTTGTCGAAAATTCATATTTTAGGGTTGAAAATTCAACTTCTTTGCATAGAATTCGTCTTTTTCGCTTGAAAATTAGACTTAATAAATATATGGCATAAAATCATTATCCTTATTGTTTTTTAATTATATATTTCATAAGTTAGATAAACATAAAAATTCAATGTTAGATACCCATTTAATCTGTGTTTTAATGCTCTACGATTGGTTTCTTCTAATTGTCTAAAATGCGTCAGCACTGCAAAAGCACAGTATTATTTCAGAGCTAATCTAAATTTCTTGAATTATCTTAACTTGCATTGGAATTTACTGAAATTCATATGCTGAATTTCAAACAATTCATTCAAAATACTTAAATTTAGTTGTTCTATTTTTGAGGTTTTAGCAGGAATAATTTCAAACATTGTTAAATCATATTCAAACCAGTTTCAAACATATCTAAATATTAAGTAACTGCTGTTTCAAGTTACTTTTATTTCTGTATACTGGTCCAATATACCAAAAAAACTAACATATTTTCTATTTTTATTCAAGTATTATTTAGTATTGCATATTTTTATTTTATTGTTTTAAATCTAGAAAGTGTGCAGATTTTTATTTGAAAATAACTTTTAAGACTTTCATTAATAGGAACTTGTTAAAAGATCAATTTTCAAACTTGGACACTTTACGTAAATTTTTGAAAGTATTATCTGTTATCTGTTATCAATAATCATACTCAAAACGTCAGTTATTTAACTTAAAATGCTGGGTTGAAAATTTCTAATTCTAAATTTCTTATTTAAAATATTTATTTCGGTAAGCTTTGAATTTAAACTATCTGATTATAAAGGCAATGAATATAGAATTGTTTAATTTTAAGGTCTTACAATTTGAAATCATACAATATTGAAAATTTCATTTTTAAATATTATTTATTTTTAATGTTTATATTGTGAATATAAGTAAACCTAAATTAGATTTTTTTGTTTAAACTCACTATTTTAAATGGCTCACTTGGAATGATTAATCTAGATTTTCTATTTTCAAAGTCTGTCAATATAGAAAAATTAAATGTTTTAAGTTTGCCAATTTGAAATCGGATACTATTTAAAATTTCAATAAATTTGAATAATTCAAGTTTAAACCGTTTATTTGTATTTATTTTCTTATATTTTTTTTTTCGAAAAATGCCTATTTAAACTTTTTTAGTCTTCAGTGATTGAATTTGTATTTTTATGAACCATGCACTCTCATTAAATATTCGGGAAAAAAAGAAGGAACTGTGTCATTATACCTAATCATTGAGAGAAATCGATCAACCTCTAAGTGAATAAGGTACGGCTTTGATCTAACGAAAAATTCCATAAAAAATTTTGATTTGAGTCTTCAAATAGGAGATACAAATCTGAATCGGACAATTGCAAAAGGTTGGAGTTATTCAATTTTAAACTTTTCTGGAAAAAATTTTTCAGAACATAAAACCTTTTTTCTCTTCAGAAAATAATAACAATAAGTGTTTATTTTGAAAAATATCTATTCAAAATCGTTAATTTTTTAACGTTTGTATTCGCATTTCAGTGAAAAAGTATCTCACCATTTTTAAAGAAGAGAGAATGAAAAATAAAATTAAAGGAACTGTATTTCTTACCACTCAATCATTGCAAAAAATTGATGAACCTATAAGGGAATAAGGTACAGCTTTGGACAAAAGAGGAATATGATTATTGACCCTTGGTTCACAACAAAAATTCTATCCCATTAAAATTCAATTTTGTGCCTTTTAAATAAATAAACTGAAATTCGTGTATTTTGTACTAAAGTATTCATAAATAAAAAAGATGTTAGTTTTGTTGATATACTGGTCAAATAACTTATTGTATACCAACAAAATGAATATTTGTTGTTGATTTGAAAATATGGTTCAGTATTGCATATTTCAATTTTGACATTTTGAGCCTAGTATTTGTACATAAATTAATTTTGAAGTTATAACTTTTAAGACTTTCATTAATATGAAATTCCTTAATGTTCAACATTCAATTTTGGACACTTCATGTTTATTTGTTGAACTGTTATCTCTTGTCTTAGGAGCGGTATTCGAAACCTAGACAGTTTTATTTAAATTGCTGTATTGAAAACGTCTCATTTTTAGTTCCTAATTTAAATAATGTTACTCAGAAAGCTTCGAATTTAAACTCTCATTTTTAAGGTATTGAATATAAATTCACTCATTTTTATAGTCGAAATAGTTTAATGCTGAATGTTTAAATTTGTAATAGTTCATTTGAATGCTATTGAATTGTATTGTAAATGCTTAAAATAAATTCTTTTGTTCAATTCTGTTACATTTTGAATTTTTTAATGCCCTAATCTAAAATTGTTGAATTTTCAAAGCTTACAATTGGATTTTTTCGCAATTTAATACGTGTATATCAAATGCCTAATTTGACATGCCTAATTTATTTTCTATATTTCTGATAGTATTGATAGGAAAATAATTCACTTTTTTTAAGTAAACTAATCTTCAACTTTGAAAATATCTTTTTTAAAATCGTGAACTTTCTAATATTTGAATTCGAATTTTTGTAATAAAACGTCCCATCCATTTTAAAGAACGGAAAATGGAGAATAAAATAAAGGAACTGTCTTATGTCCTACTCTCTCAATCACTGAAAGAAATTGATGAACCTCTCAGGGAATAAGGCCTGGCTTTGGTCAGACGAGAAGCTACATTGAGGATTGACCAACCAAAACAAGTTAAACCATTTTTTGAAAAGAAAAAAAGGCATAGTTTTATCATATTCAGTATTCGAGGAATGTAATTAGAGGAAACTAGTACGAGGTGGATACAGAAACTGCTAATGTCATAATATTGATAAACAATGAACAAGTGGGGAAAGTACATATTACATAACAAATTAAAGGTCGAGATTTCATTTTGAAGAATGCTATGCCATCATGTAAATTGTATTGTCCAATTATCCTTAATTTTATACCGTGATTACTTTTCAAAATCTTATAAAAATTGTACGAGCTCCAAACTGAGTCGCTACCAACTGTCATAGACAAAAAAAAGTACGAATAATTTTATTTCGTCAACTTAGTAAAAGGCATGAACTTGCTTATTTATTTGAAAGTTGTTTGTTTGGTAGCACTTACTTTTTTGTGCTCGCAACCTGAAAGCAGGCAAATTACTTTGATACTAAATGTCAACAGTTTATACACCTCGTACCGAATGATACGTCTCATAAAAAAACGTAAAATATATTTTCAATGAAAATTAAGAGACTTAATCTTCATAAGGGTTTAATGGCAAGAGTTTGATAAAGTGAAGGCACCAGTGAATAAATTGTGAAAACAATCTAATTTCTTAAGAAATGATAATCCTTTAGCGGACAAGATTTTCATCGCCATGTCAAAAATACATTTTTTAATTTTTCAGTTCAAAAATAGTAAGTGAGTGGTCAAGAAACTGATTATGAAACTCATTTTTAATACTGCTACTTATTAGAAAATACCACAGAAGTTTTGCTACAAAACCCAGTCTCTTTTTCCCAGTATTCAGTTTCGACTGTTATCCACCTCGTACTAGTTTCCCCTATTCGCCCTTGGTTCACAAGAAAATTATATTCCTTTCAAATCTGGCTTTAAAATTGTGTATCCTTCAAAATAAATAAAATAAAATTTGAGCATTTTGTACTGAAGTATTCAATATGCTATAAAAATTGCATAAATCCAAGCTAATGGGTCTAATAATTCGATAATATTGGATAACTCGTAAGATGGTTCACGGTGGGCTTCGATGGAACTCAACTCAGAAGGTCTTGCACCTCCCGGATTTTTTTCGTTTTCATTATTGTGATACCTCACGATCATTTTTAGGCAAAAATAAAAAAAATCTTCGGAGCCATTCCTGAAAACACTCAATTTTCAATTTTTTGGGGAGTTGTTAGGTATAGTTTTGTGAAAATAACACTGAAAAGGTGAATGATTTACATAAACGGCCATTTCCAAATTGATTCTTTCTGGTGTCTACTAATGCTTAGGCATGTCTAAAGAGAATTAAATAGCATACAATTCCCTGCAAAACTAAAAAAAAATCATCATACCTCCAATAGTTTGAAAGATATAGCTATCGAAATTGATTTTTTATCAAAAAATTTTTCTGAAAGAATTTTTATTCAAGTTTTTCTAAAATAACTCAGTTTCGGTTCATCACAGTTGTAAGTTGTAACAAAATGAGTTAAAGTAGACTGAATTTTCTAAAATTCTTAACAAAATACAATCCTCTAGCTCTAATATAACTGTTGTTGAGGCCTCTTCAATAAGACATCCTTTCATGGAACTTATACATACGTTAAGTTTTTAAAAATTAATTTCTTGCATATTTAAGTTCAATAAAAAAGGTCTTATTCAGAAGGCCACAACTGCAGCTCTATTAGAGATAGAGCATTGTATTTTCTCAGATTTTAGGAATATCTCCTAAACCACTGGAGGTGTAATGTTCCACTTTTTTTTAGTTTTTTAGGGAATTTTATTCTTATCGATAATCATAAACCATGCCTAAGCATTTGGATTCACCGGAAAGAAGCAATTTTGATCGAACTGAATGTTCAAAACTTTTTGTACCTATTTTTAAGTCCGATATCCGATTTTCTTCAATGGCGGCTCAAATTGAAGGTTTAGACTTGTGGATGAGCAAAATAAAAAAATTGGCTATATCATACTGATGCTCTTTGTTATCGAAGATTGATAAATAGGACGAATGAGGAGATTTAGTTTTTTAGACAACTATACCAGAAGGTTTTCTATTAGTCCGATTTCTTTCATAGATGGCTCAAATTGAAGGTCTTGGCATGTAGATGAGCAATAAAATATTCAATTTGCTATGTCTCACTGATGCTCTTCTATTATCAAAGATGGAAAAATGAGGAAATTTCATTTTTTAGACCACTATGCTAAAATGTTTTCTTTGAGATCAATTGTCCTCAAAGGTAGCTCAAATTGCAGCATTTGGCATGCAGTTGTAGAGGGAAAAGTAGAAATTGCTATGTTAAAGTGTTTTTTTATCAGTGGCTAAAAATGTAAAAAATGAAAAAAATTAATTTTCCAGACTATTATGCTGGAAATTTTACTTTTTTGCAATATTTTTCAGAAATAATTCAAGCATTATAAAATAAAATTTGCTACATAATAATATTTTTTTTATATCAGTTGATAAAAATGAGAAACATTGGGAAATTTCGTTTTTTTGCCCACTATGCTGGAAACTTTTCCTCTAGTCTAATTTTCTTCGGCGATGAATTGAAGGCTTTGGGATGTAGATGTGCATTAAAAAATAAAATTGGCTATGCCATGCTTCTGCTTTTTTGTTATTCATAATTACAAAATAACAAAAAGCAGAAAATTTCAGCTTTTAGACCACTATATGATGGAAGATTTTCTATTAATCCAATTTTTCGGGAATGGCTCGAATTAATGGTCTGGAAATATAGATGTGCATTGAAAAATAAAATGTGCTATGTCATATTATGATTATTTGGTTATCAGTGTGTGAAAAAAAAGAAAAATGACGAAATTTACTTTTTTAGGTCACCATGTTCATGTTCATTGAAATCACTATGCAAATATTTATCAAAATGTGCAATTTGCTTTGCTTTAGTTTTAGTTTTTCTATTACGGAGAAAAAAATGATAAAAATGAGGAAATTTCGCTTTTCGGACCACTATGCTGGATTGTTTTTTAATGGCTTGATTATCTTCAAATATGTCTGAAATTGAAGGTCTTGGCATATAGACGTTTATTAAAAAATATAATTTGCTGTGTTGGTGTGAATTTTCAACCAAAAAGATTAATTTTCTAGCAAAAAATACAAATTTTCAACAAAACACATGAGTTTTCATCTAAAAAAGATCATTTTTCAACCAAGTGGATCAATTGATAATCAAAAAAGGTTGATTTTCAACAGAAAAGAATTATTTTTCATCAAAACAGACGAATTTTCAACAAAATTTATGAATTTTTAAGATGAAAGATAATTGTTAACCAAATAGTTGAATTCGCTACCAAAGCAGTTACATTTTTTAGCCAAAAAATAAATTTTTTATAAAATTGTTAAATTTTGAACTGTAAAAGATAAATTTATCAAATAAGTTTACCAAAGTAAAACGAATATACAACAAAATAGCTAAATTTTCAAAAAAGGAGATGAACATGCCCTTGAAATGATGCATCTTCAACCAAAAACTGAATTTTTAACGGAATGAATTTTCAATGAAGAAGATTAATTTTTTTACAAAGTAGATTAATTATCAACCACAGGGTTGAATTTTCAACTAAAAAATAGATTTCAAATAAAAAATTATATTCTTGTTTAATGGCTTCATTATCTTTAGATGTCTGAAATTGAAAGACTTAGCATGTAGACGCGCATTAAAAAATAAAATTTGCTGTGCTGGTGTGTTTTTTTTTGCTAACAGTTGTTAAAAATGGTGTTGTAAAGTGTTGTAAAGATAAAAATGTTCGCTTGTTTAGAGCAGAAATTTGATGTATTCTAATCAACATCCAATCATCAGTTTGATGAATGAATCGAGTTTGATTGTAACAAAATTCAGGAAACTTGTTCAAATTTGGGAATCGTAACAGGAGTAGCAGGTGGAAAAAGAATTCTTTCGCTATTTGACACTAGCTGATGTTGTATGAGGATTCTTACGTGCACAAGTTCATGTGTAAAACTGGAAGCTAGTACTATCTGAATTATTATTCTATCGCTAATGTCTTTTGTTCGTTTTCTCCTCAATTTTATATTTCTGATTTGAGTCTGCAAAAAGGAGATAAAAACCTAAATATGTTATATTCTGGAAGCTCATGCAAGAATTGTTGGATGAAGTTGGTTTGTAGTGTTTGCATTTGAGGAGCAAAAACTTAGCAGCATTAATCAAAAACCTTTCATATATATACTCTCTGATTAAATGGATACTGGACTAGTGTAGGTGGCTGTGGAACCGAATAGGTATTGCGTATACCACGCCTCGTAGTGCATCGAAGCAGGAGAGAGAATCCGGCAAGCTCTGGTGCTGTAAACTATGATTGCGTGGAGATTACAGACCATCGGTAATTACTAGCAGGCATGCAAAACGTTTGGCAAAATGAAGAGCGGTACAAAATACAGGTCTATAAGCCGAGTGCATGATCTTCATTCATCTACACACAAAAATCCACCAATATTTTGTAAATTTTTTTGTAAAATTGGAAGGACATTTTGAGGAGTGAGCGAACAAACGGGGAAACAACTTCTGAAAATACCGTCCAGCGCAGGTGAATTACTCCGAATTATGACGGTTACCTGGATTACCAAAGATTACCCCGGAATGCATAGGATTACACTGGATTACATAAAATTATGGTGGATTGCTCTGCTTGAACAAGAATCATGCGATTTTTCTACCGAAAAGGATTACTTTTTAACCAATTTTTTTATTTTCAACTGAAAATATAAATTTTTAACCAAATGGTGGAATTTTTAACAAAAAAGGGTAAATTTTTTACCAAAAATTAAATAGTTAAATTTCCAATTAAAAATTTTATTCGAAACAAAACAAAAAGATTGTTTAACAAAATATTGAAGTTTTCAACCAAAAAGATATATCTCCAACTAAAATTATGAATCTTAAACCAAAAAAATACTTTTTAACAAAATTGTTGAATTTTCTACAAATACATGATATTTCAACTAAAAAAAAACTCATTTTTCAACCAACTGGTTCAATTGACATCCAAAAAAATCATTTTCAACGGGAAAGATTGATTTTTTACCAATTTCGAACTATAAAAGATAATCAAATAAGTTTACCAAACAGAAAAAAAATGATTTTACAAGAAAATCGTTAAATTTTCAATCAGGGAGATAAACACGCAATTGAAATGATGCATCTTCAACTAAAGAATGAATTTCCAACCGAGAATATTGATTTTTTAACAAAAGACAAATTTTTAACAAATTAGATTAATTTTTAACCGCAAATTGGAATGTTTAACTAAAAAAGATAGATTTATAATATAAAATATAATTTTCAACTAAAATTGAAAAATTCTCAACTAAAAATAGAATTTTTAATTATCGACATTATGGAATTGGTTGAAAATGAACTATTTGGTAAAACATGATTCTACTTCGTAGAAAATTTAACTATATTGTCTGATATTTTAACTATATTCAACTATAATAACTTTAAAAAAATTAATTTAAACGAAACAGTTGACAACTATTTGGATTACCTGTGTAAATTACTCCTAATTACCTAGATTACTTTGAATTACAAGTTAATTACTTGTATAATCTTAATCACTTCGAATCAACTAGATTACAAGGGACTCACCCTGGATTAAAAGTGGATTACTTCAGATCAGAAGTGGATTACTTCGGAGTAAAACTTTGGTTTACAAGTGGATTATGCTGGATTACGCTGGATTAGTTGGATTAAACCGGAATATCATTTGAGATAACTGAGTGCTGCAGTGGATAACCAGAGTTGTTTCCCCCTGAAGCGAACAAAACGTAATAAATCCATTCATGTTAATTTCCTCAATAAATAGAAAAATGTTGCATCTGAAAGACGAACAGATATAAAAGAAATATGAACATACATTTCCATAGATAAGAGCATCTTCATAAATATTCAGTCACGAAAATTATTTTATTTTATTTATTATCGTTGTTGCTTACAAAATTAAAATGAATTTATTCAATTTTGGTTCTAGTACACTGGATTGATCGATTTTTGATTACTTAGAAATGTTCTTGATGAGAAACATTAAATATTCATGAAAGCATATACGAAACTAACATTTTCATAGATTTGAATTATTTATATCCGTAATCAGAGTAAATTATCAGATTATTTTCTTATCGAGAATTTGAAATAATATTTCATTGAGAGGTAGGTCTGGTGAAATTGGTATAAAAAAATTTTATTCCTCTAAAAAAAAAATACAAAATACAAGCCTTGCGCTTTCCTTCTCATTTATTATCAGTGGAGAAGTTTTATGGTTTCTCGAATCCTGAAAAATGTTGTGAAAATTGTTTAACCTCTTTTGAAGATTTTTCAAACATATTGAAAATGAATAATTTTCTTTCATATGATTTTGAAAGGCCTCGTTCAATCAAGCGAGCAACTGAAACGCTAAGAATTTTGGGGAATTCTAAAATCTATTTAAAAAATACTCATTCGTAGGGTAATAAAAATAACAAAAGAAAATATATGGGTAGTCCAAAGTGGATTTATGCCAGGAAGATCGTGTACGGATCAAATATTTAGCTTAAGACAGATCACAGAAAAAGGTTTGAGAGTAGGAAAAAAAGTTTTCTGTGCATTTGTTGACCTAGAAAAAGCATTTGACAAGGTGAATAGAAGTAAACTTTGGGAAGTCCTTAAAAAATATTTTTATATCTTTCTAAAATCTTCTAAAATATTTTGAAAGCTTTTGAAACCTTTATAAAATATTTTGAAATCTATTGAAATATTTGAAATCTTTGAATCGTTTGTGAAATCATATAAAACTTCGAAAATATTTTTAAAACTATTCAAATCTTTGAAATCATTAAAAAAATTTGAAATCTTCTAAAATATTTTGAAATCTATTGGAATATTTGAAATTTTGTAATCGTTTGTGAAATCATTTTAAACTTTAAAAATATTTTGAAATCTTTAAAATATTTTGAAAACTATTTGAATCTTTGAAATGTTTGGAACGTTCCTGAAATATTTTCAAATTTTCTAAAATATTTTTATATCTTTCTAAAATCTTCTAAAATATTTTGAAAGCTTTTGAAACCTTTATAAAATATTTTGAAATATTTGAAATCTTTGAATCGTTTGTGAAATCATTTAAAACTTCGAAAATATTTTGAAATCTTCAACAAATTTTGAAAACTATTTAAATCTTTGAAATCATTAAAAAAAATTTGAAATCTTCGAATGATTAAAAAGAAACGAATAAAAATTTTTTGAAGCAAAGTACAAAAGGTTTCACAGGGAATTAATATGGATTTCAAAAGATTTCAAGAATTGTAAAGATTTCAAAAAGGGTACAGTACACCAGACTTTAAAGATTTCAAAACATTTCAATGATTTTAAACGATTTCAATTTTTTTTAGAAAATTTCTACATATTTCACAAAGATTGAAGAAAGATTTCACAAATATTTCAAAGATTTCAAAATATTGAATCAAATTTCACAAAGATATCGAAGTTTTTATAAAAGTTTTAAAAGATTCCAAAAGATTTCGCAAAGATTTCACAGAAATTACGAGATTAAAAAAAAGTATTATAAATATTCATAAAGATTTCAAATACTTAAAAGATTTTAACAAATTCACAAAGATTTCCAAAGATTTCAGAAAGGCGACTTGTGTTCGCAAAAAATTAAGAATTTGTTTATTTATGATTCTGCTTTGTTTAGAAGTTGTTGGCCAATAAAAAATGAAATGGCTCATGTTTTTCGTGTATAACAAACGGTTATTTCATTATTTAATTAAAAAAAAAGGAGACCTGGAAAAACTTGATTTCTTGACCTGGAAAACCTGGAAAAGACCTTGAATTTTGTTCTTGAAAATCGCTAGACACCCTGAATTAGAATGTTGGACATTGAAGCTGAATTTAAATTTCGACTTATTCTGAATTTAATTTCCTGAATTGAAAAAAATATAAATGGTCCTAATAACTGTAAAATCTTTGAAATCTCTGGAAATCATTTTGAAATTGTTACGAATCAAACAGAAATCTTTTTCAGTGGAGTAACGTGGTGACTGAAAAATCCCGAAAAATAAAATGCCAACCCTGTTAAATTCTCGAAAAAAAGAAAATATTCCAAATAGAAATTCTCAACCAAAAAAATGAATTTTTTACTAAACTGATGAGTCTTCAAATACAAAAATGTATTTTTAACAAACAAAAAAATAAACTAAATTTTTAACCAAACAGTTGTCTTTTCAACCGAAAAGATTAATTTTGTACCGAAAGAGATTAATTTTCACTCAAAAATATTAAAAATTAAGGAACTTTCAACCTAATAGTTATATTTTCAACCAAGGAAATGAATTTTCAACAAAAAAAAAACGTAATTTTCATTATAAACTGAAAAAATTGTAGTCAATTATTAATTTGGAAAAAATTCGAGTAAGTTTAAGGTATATTTAGAAATTTTGAAAAAATTTCAAAACATTTAAAACAAAACGTAGATCTTTGAAGATTTTGAACACAAAATTCAGAAGCTTTCTAAGCATTTTGAAAGGTTTCAAAATAGAAAAAAATGTTTATCAACATTTCTAGGAAAACTAAAAATGATTTATTTTTGTTGACAAAATTTTTATTAAAAATTGTAATAGTTGATATTTAAACCAAAAAAGTTTTTAATTTTTAATTAAAAACAGTTGAATAAAACCAAGAATACGAATTCTCAACAAATTATTTCAATCCTCAACTAAACAGATTAATTTTCAACCATACAGTTACGTTTTTAATCAATAAAATTAATGTTAACAAAATACATATATTTTCTACCAAATAGTTAAATTTTACACTGAAAAAGATCAATTTTCATAAAAAAAATGGAATAGTTACATTTTCAGTCAAAACCATGAATTTTAAGATAAAAAAAAAGGAGAATTTTCAACAAAATAGTAAAGTTTTCAAACAAAGAGATGAATTTTTAACTATAATTATGAATCATCAACCAAAAACATTAGTTTTTAACAAAGTAGTTCAATTTTTAACAAATTACATAAATTTTGAAGGAAATATTTTGAAGAATGTATGTGATGTTAGTCTAAACGTTATTTGATTAATTTTTATTCTAAATTTTTGTCGTTTCTAAATCTTTTCAACTAAATAGTTGAATTTTTCAGCTAAAAAGATACATTTTTTATCAAAAATGATGTATAATTTTTATTTAAGATAATTAAATTTCAAGAAAATAGTTAAATTTTCAACTAAATAGTTGAATTTTGAACCAAATAGCTTAATTTCCTACCAAAGACATTACGTTTTTAACGAAAATGATGATTTTCAACCTGAGAAAATGAATTTTCAAACAAAAAAAATATTCTTTCGCAACCCATCAGTAAAATTGTTAACAAAATACTTATATTTTCAGTTTTAAAAAATAATTTAAAAATGAAAACGAACTTTCAAATAAAATTATAAAACTTTAATAAAAAAAAAAAGAACTTATGAGAAAGTAGTTCAACTTTCAACCAAGGAGTTGAATTTTTGATCTAAAAAGATGAATTTTCAACGAAAAATGTAATAGTTGATATTTCAACAAAAAAGATTTAAAAAGTTGCTTCAAAATCTTTCAGATTCTATTTTTAAAATGTTGTGAATTTTTGAAAATATTTGTTAAATTGTTAAAAAAATCATTTTTAGTTTTCCCAGGAAATTTGATGAAAAATTTGCATTCTTCTGAAACCTTTCAAAATGCTTAGAAAACTTCTAAATATTTTATTCAGAATCGTAAAAAATCTACGTTTTGTTTTAAATTTTTTGAAATCTTTTCAAGTTTCAAATTATTTTGGAATCTTTTCAAAACTTCTAAATATATTTTAATCTTACTCGAATTTTTTCCAAATTAATAATTGACTAAACATTTTTTCAGTTTTTTATGAATATTAAGTGTTTTTTTGGTTGAAAATTAATTTTTTTGACCGAATATTCAACTATTCAATATTTGGTTGATAATTCATTTCTTTGGTTAAAAATTCCTTAATTTAAAATATTTTTGTCAAAATTCATGTAAAATATTCATTTCTCTAATTAAAGGTTTTACTGTTCTGTTGAAAATTCGTTTTTATTTAGTTAAAAATAAATTTGTGAACTGCAAATGTAACTATTTTATGTTTGCTTGATAATTGATCTTTTTTAGTTAAAAATTCAATTATTTTTGTAGGAAATTTGTCTTTTTGGATTGAAAATTCAATATTTTGGCTGAGAATTTTTTTCGTTATTGACTTTGGATAAAAGTTCTTTTTTTTATTGAAAAGACTACTATTATATTTTTGGTTCGGAATTCATCTCTTATGGATGAAAATTCTATTATTTGGTTGAAAATTTAATTATTTTGTTGAAAATACAACCGTATTATTAAAAAGTCGTATTTTTTATCAAAAATTCAACTACTGTGTTAAAAATTCATTTTTTCAGTTGAAAGTTTATCTCTTTGGTTGAAAATGGAACTGTTTTGATGAAAATTCGTTTCATTTTTGGTTGAAAATACATTTTTTAACTAAAAATTAAACTATTCCATTTTCGGTTAAAACTTTATATTTTTCAGTGAAAAATTTCACTATTTGGTTCAAAAAAATTTTTAAGTTGGAAGTTAAACTTTTTGGTTGAAAATTTATGTATTTTGTTGAAAATTCGTCTTTCTTGGTAGACATTTAATCTTCTCAGTTGAAAATTTATATTTTTTGGTTGAAAATATTACAACTTGGTTGAAAATCAATTTTTTTTTGTTAAAAATTAGATTTTTTTTTTATCTGAAAATTTAAATGTTCTATTTTTTGATGAAATGTTATTCTGCATATTTTATAAGTTGAAAATTCAACTGTGTGGTAGAGAAATCATGTACTTTCTTGAAAAGTCGTCTTTTTGGGTAGAAAAGTAATTTTCTTTTTTGAAAGTTCAACTATTTTGGCAAAGATTCATATATTTAAAAAGAAAGTCTTTTTGGGTAGAAAATTATTCTTGTTTGTTGAATGTTCAACTTTTTTGTTGTGAGTTCAACTATCTAATTATCGTTTTTGTTAAAACTTCATCTTTTTCGATTTAAAAGTCCAATCTCTTCTAAAAAATGTATCTTTTTATTTTGAAAATTAAAATATTTGATTGAGTTTTAGTCTCTTTTGTTTGAAAATTCGACTATTTCATTGAAAATGCATCTTTGTATGCTGAAAATTAAACTATTTTGTTAAAAATCTCATTGTTTTTGGAAAATTTAACTAATTTGTTAGAGTTAGCATTTTTTATCGTAAGTTGAACTATTTTGTAAAAAATTCATCTTTTTGGATTGAAAATTTATCTTTGGTGGTAAAAAAGTAATCCTTCTTGGTTGAACATTTATTTTTCTTGGTTGAAAAGTAACTTTCTTGTTAAAAATTCAACTGTCTTCGAAAAAATTCGTCTTTTTGGCCGGCAAATTTTACTACTTGGTTAAATCTTCAACTATTTTTTGGACAATTCATTTTTTACTGGAAAGTTTATTTACTTGGTTGATAATGTCGTTTGAAGTCCCTATCTATGCGGCATAAACTCGGTCTTGTTGATAGATCTCGGTTTATTGCCGCAGAAAATTAAGCCATGGTCCAATTTTCCTGATAGCTAGGCCACTCCCGAAACTAAAATGTGGGAGGTCGTCGCTTACAAAGATAAGGTACAAAATATTTCGAAATATTTTTTAATCAATTAGAATTTTTGGAATATTTGGCAAATCATTGAAATCATTGACCTTTTTGAGAAATGTTTTGAAAACTGTTGTAGAATAATTTGAAATGCTTGTTAAATATTTGAAATCTTGTAAAATATTTTGACATCTTGGAAACGTTTGTGACATCTTGCAAGTCTTCACAAATATTAAAAAATTTGATGAAATCTGTAATATTTTGAAATGTTTTAAAGCCTATCAAAAAATTTTTAAACGCTTGTGAAATCTTTCAAACGTTTATGAAATCATTCAAATCTTTGAAAATATTTCCAAATATTTTTAAATCAATTGGAATTTTTGAAATATTTGTGAAAGTCTTTAAAATCATTGACATTTTTTAGAAATCTTTTGAAAACGGTTGTAAAATAATTTTAAATCCTTGTTAAATAATTGAAATCTTGGAAACGTTTGTGACATCTTGCAAGTCTTCACAATTATTTAAAAATTTGTTGAAATCTTTATTATTTTGAAATGTTTTAAAACCTATCAAAAAACTTTAAAACGCTTGTGAAATCTTCCAAACGTTTATGAAATCTTTGAAATGTTTGAAAATATTTCGAAATATTTTTAAATCAATTGGAATTTTTGAAATATTTGTGAAAGTCTTTGAAATCATTGACATTTTTGCGAAATGTTTTGAAAACGGTTGTAAAATAATTTGAAATGCTTGTTAAATATTTGAAATCTTGTAAAATATTTTGAAATCTTGGAAACGTTTGTGACATCTTTCGAATTTTTTAAAATATTTCGAAATATTTTAAAATCTTTGAAATCATTGGAATTTTTGTAAAATCTTTTGAAGCCTTTGTAAAATAATTTGAAATGCTTGTTAAATGTTTGAAATCTTGGAAACCTGTGTTAAATCATTTAAATCTTTGAAAATGTTTGTAAATTTGTTGAAATCCTTTAGAATATTTTAAATCATAAATATTTCGAAATCTTTTGAAACCTATAAACAAAATTTTAATGCTTGTAAAGTCTGAAACGCTTATGAAATCTTTTAAATCTTCGAAACTATTTTGAAATATTTGTGAAGTCTTTGAAATCATTGGAATTTTTGTGAAATATTTTGAAGCCTTTGTAAAATTATTTGAAATGCTTCTTAGATGTTTAAAAATATTTACAAATTTTCTGAAATCTGTAATATTTTGAAATTTATAAAGAAAATATAAAAAGTTGTGGAATCTTTTAAATTTTTGAAAACTTTTTGAAATCTTTTAGCATCATTTAAATCTTCTTAATATTTTGAAATATTTGGAAGCCTGTACAAAAATTTTAAATGCTTACGAAATCTTCCAAATCTTCGAAAATATTTTTAAATATTTGAGAAATCTTTGAAATCATTGGAACTTTTGTGAAATCTTTTAAAACGTTTATAAAATGATTTGAATTGTTTGTTAGATGTTTTAAATCTTTTTAAATATTCTGGAATCTTGAAAATCTCGAAAACGTTTGTGAAATCTTTCATATGCTCAAAAATATTTAAAAATATTTTCTAATCTTTAAAATCTTTGAAACGTTTGTGAAATCTTTCAAATCTCCAAAAATATTTTTGAAATTGTTTGAAATATTTAATATTTTGAATTATTCTGAAACCTATACAAAAATTTTAAAAAGCCTGTAAAATCTTCGAAACGTTTGTGAAATCTTTCAAATCTTTGAAAATATTACAAAAAGTTTTAATCTTTTAGAATCATCTAAATCTTCTTAAATATTCTGAAATCTTTTGAAACCTCTGGAAAAATTTTAAATGCTTATGAAATCTTTTAAATCTTCGGAAAAATTTTGAAATATTTGTGAAATCTTTGAAATCATTGGAATTTTTGTGAAATATTTTAAAACGTTTATAAAATGATTTGAAATGCTTGTTAGATGTTTGAAATCTTCCAAAATATTTTGCAATATATTGGAATCTTTGAAATCTTGGAAACGTTTGTGAAACCTTTAAAATCTTCAAAAATATTTTAACATGTTTTGAAATCTATACAAATGTTTTAAAAAGCTTGTGAAATCTTTGAAATGTTTATGAAATCTTTCAAATCTTCGAAAAAAATTTTAAATATTTTCAAATCTATTGGAATCTTTGAAATATTTGTGAAATCTTTGAAATCATTGGAATTTTTGTGACATCTTTGTAAAATATTTTGAAATGCTTGTGAAATTTGTGAAATCTTCTAAAACTGTGGAAAATTTGTAAAACCTTTGTGAAATCTTTGAAATATTTTGAAACCTTTGTAAAATATCTTAAAATCTTTCTGAAATCATTAAAAATATTTTTGAAATGTTTGAAATCTTTTTAATATTAATGAAATATTTTATATTCTTTAAAATTTGTGTGAAATCTTTCTGAAATAATTGCAAAAATCTTCTGAAGTATATTAAAATAATTTGAAATATTTGAAATCTTTGTGAAATGCTTAAAATCTTTGTAAAATCTTTCAAATCTTTTGACATTTTTAAAAGCTGTGCGGAATCTTCTGAAATATTTTGAAATGTTTTGGAATCTTTGAAATCTTTGGAAATCTTTCGTATCCTCTGAAAATTTTAAAAACTGCGGAATTTTCTGAAATATTTTGAAATGTTTTCGAATCTGAAATCATTGCAAATCTTTGTGAAATCATTGAAATGTTTTAAATCTTTTTGACATTTGTGAAATAATTTGGAATTTCCGAAATTATTGCTAAATCTTTAGAAATATTTGAAATCCTAGTGAAATCTTTATGAAATCTTTGAAATCTTTTTTCTTCTGAAATATTTTGAAATCTTTTGCAATCTTTCCGACATTTGTGAAATATTTTGTAATCTTTCAAATTTTCGTTAAATCTTAGAAATCTGTTGAAATCTTGAAATCTGATGTATACTATAAAGTCGAGTGATCAACCCCTCGATAATGATAGTTTTTTTTAATTCAATAATTGTTGAAAAACTTTTTACACTTGCATTAATTAATAATTGTATAAGAAATTATTGGTAAATTAGTCTGCGATCAGTAGAATCTTTTGAAATGGAATTTAATTGACTGTATTTTTTAAAAAGTAAATCTAGAAAAGTCGTGTAACTTTGAAACCGGACTTTTTTAAAGTTCGAAAATTACTGTTTATTGTACAAAAATAGAGTTTATTATTAATTTATCCCTCAAGTTAGAGACAAAGCTCTCAAAATAAAATTCTATTTAATCTCAATTTGACACGTGGCTTACACAATTATTTTGTGTTTGCAGGTGTGACACAAATCCTGACGAATCCTGCCAGAATGAAAAAGCCACCTGCAACAAACATGACACCAAAAAGCGATCTGACGAAATTGTGGACGTTTTGTCGGTTGAGGGGAAAGCAGGCTTTTCCAACTCTCATCAGCTCTTTGCAAGCGATGAGTTTTTAATTGATAGGGTTTCGAACAATAACGATCCAGAAAATTTATCCACAAATCATCTGAAACAACAACCCCCTTTTACTAAAAATTCCACAAAACTTTCCCACGAAAACTTGGGTGCTAAAGATGATTCTTTTAAAACACCATACTTGCCTTCTACGAAAAACTCTCAATCTCAAAAGACAAAAGCTTGCCCTTTGTCCCATAAAAAACCACTTGAATCCAAGTGTCCCTCAAATCCAATGAGTAAAAGTACAACGAAAGAATGTTTTTTTTTCGAGGACTCTTCAACTATTAATAATAATTTTGTGCTCGAAGATACCTCTGAAAGTAGAGTCTCCCCGTTAGCAAGAACGCCAATAGCTGAGCTTGAGAACTTTGTTACTAGAGAATATTTTAATTTCGAGAAACCAAATAGTTCAAAGCGGCGTTACTCTGATACTTTTCTAGATACCTCAAACAGGAGAAAGGTCTCTCGTGACGAAAGATCTTGTTCCACGGGCGAAAGTGTTCGCCCAAGTAACGACGACACTGCCAACTCTAAATACAAACACTTTCAAGAAGAGTTTCAGGAGCTAGTGACAGACATTCGAAAGAAGGAATACAGGAAAGCAAATTCTTTGGTAGAAAAGGCTTTGAAAAACCCGTCTCTCCCGGTCAAGCCTTCATCAAGTTCCGAGTTGGCAAATTCCCTCGGGAAAGAAAAAGTTGAATTGCCGGTTAAAATTAATCTCGGCGTCATAAAGGACCTGTCACGTTCAAGTGATTCTAAAAAAACTTCTAAATTTAACCACGAACATCAAGACCATACGGAAACAGAAAGTGAAACTGAATTGAGACTGATGCCGGGCGACTTGGATCCGTGTGGTGAGACGCAAGAACCGACAAATTTGCAACAAGGTACAATTCTGAAAGAGAAAAAAAAATGTAGCCACAAGGAAAACGAAAGTACGAGGCGGAAATCAAGTAAACTCGAGGATGTTGAGAGTGTGAAGAAAAAGAAGAAGAAGCCCGTCAAGAGGAAAAAGAGTTTAAAGTTGGTATTTCGCGAACTTTTCGGTGATGAAGAGGAGAGCGGAGTTCAGAAAAATCTCAATGCAGAAACGAAAAGAAGAAAAGTTGATTCGCGAGACTCTTGTGATTCGGGCGCTTATTGTAGCGAAGCATCGCCGATCTCAGTTACAGCCTACTCGAAAGATGCTGATCCCTCAGAGATGTTCAGTCCCGATTCGACGGAGAAGGTGAAGGATCTCGAACGTTTGGAATCTCCTCTACAATCTGAAATTTGTCCTTTGGAATCCAAAGATGCTGATAAGACGGAGAAGATTCCTCAACTAGTGGATAATCTAGACAACCTGCAAAAAGAAACTAATGATGAGAGAGTCTTGCCAGATAGCAGCACTTGTATTTCAGATGATGAGGTCACTCTTGTTGAGTGCAGATCAAAATCTCCAGAAAAGACAGTTGCTGGTGTTCCCTCCAAGAAATCGGAGGATGAGCAGCAGCTCGTTGATTTGTCGAGTCCTTCTAAAGGCGATTCCAATACTCCTGGTCCATCCGATGCCACTCTTTCCAAAGCTGGAATCGTCCGAGATTTAGAAAAAGATTCATACGTATTCTCCTCGGACGATATCAATATTTTGTTAAACATACTTAGTGAAAATCCAAAGAATCCTGCACAGCAGAATCGAGCAGCGGTTGCAACTGAAGAACATCAAACTGATTCACGAAAGGACTGCACCGATTTAGTCGTTTCTGAAAATACAAGCGAGGAGCCTCACTCGGAATCTCTTGATCCTGATGATGAACTTAGTGATGATGTCGAAATAGTTTTGGAGAAGGGGCCATCTACAACTAAAAGGACTCAAATTTCTGATCTCGAAAAGAGGTTATCAACTGGAAATCAAAAAGAGGCAGGGAAAGTAGAATTCGCGGATAAGGCCAGCAGCGAGGAACCTGTTAAAGTTTCTTTCCCGCGACTGAGAGTTAAAGCGCCGAGTGAACTTGGTTGTTCAGCTCCATTGTCACCTGTCAATTCAACTGCAGATGAATTGGTAAATTCTCCAATTTTCCATCCGAGTTTACCAAATCCAGTTCCCGTTTCCTTGCCAATGTGGACTCGACCACATCTAGAATTATCAGCAAGTACATCATCATCATCATCATCATCATCATCAAATCCAACACCTGCAGTATTATCACAGCATCATAATCCGAACATTCCGAGAGTGAATAGGTTCAATGACCAGTTTTCCGCGTCACCAAACCAAGTTGTCAATGTAGCTTTAGCAGCAGCCCAAAGATTAATCTCACTCATCGATCCCCTGACAATACCAGATGCTCCTCAACTATCTCACTACTATAACATGCTAATCAGCCTTTTGGGCGAGATTTCCAACGACACTGTATTCCTGCGTAACTCGTACGTCAATCGTACCTATGGACTCTTAAGTCCCGATCTGTTTGCCTATAATCTCTCGCTCAACCGCAGATTGCGCAACTTGAGCAAGTTCTTGCATGTTGCATTCGAAGAGAATACGATGCAGTTTATCCTGGACAACTATCATGTGCTGACGACCCGACCGATTTTAAACAAAGACGAACTCTACTACATCATGTCGTTGCAGTACTCGGATCTTGATGCGAATCAAGAACATCCGGCTAATCAAGGATCCAGTAATGCAGCCAGAATCTCAACAGATCCGCAAATACGATTCCCGAGTCCAGCAACGTCCCAGCAGTCCAACGCACATAAAACTAGTTCCAAGACAAAAAGTAAAAAACAAGGCAAGGGTGGATTCACCAACGAGCATTTTATTATACTCAAGAGTCAAATCAAGGCCTATAATACCCTCGCGAAAAAGTTGAAACAGATGTTGCAATGTTCACATCTTGTGGCACAAACTGCTGATGTGTCGAGAGTGCAGCAATCTGATCATTCTCACCTAGGAGATTTATCGGAACAAGCTGTAACAATCGTGCCATCCAATTCTCATCTGCATCAGCAGGAAGCCAGAATTGAGAGTCCAAGAATCGTCCAACAAAGCAGTAATTCTAATCTAAATCAGCAGCAGAGTAGAGTCACGAGTCCAGGAAACGTTCAACCCAGCAGTAGTGTTAATAGTACCGTGGTCTTTAGAAGAAGACCATCACAAGGTGCCGCTCAAGTTGCAGAAAGAATCGAGGATAGAAGTGGACTTGTCATAACTCCGGTTACAACTGCATCCGCTCTGTTTAATAAATCTTCAGTCTCGACTAAACCACTTTCTGCGAAACCAGTTGCAAGTCGCGACTCTGGTCTTACTCCATTCCCGAGGGGCCTCTCGATAACGGCAGTTATGCCAACCACTGCAACACCTGTCGCATCTACTGTCTCAGTTTCCGTTGCCAAGAATTCTTCTACAACCTTGACGCAAACTGGATGCACAATAACTCCGATTTCAATTGCTTCTCGAGTATCTACAATTGCTCCGGCGACTGTATCTTCGACGCCTTCAATGATTGTTTCATCAGCTACGCCTTCAGTGATTGTATCTGCACCAATCGTATCATCAACAATCTTATCTTCAGCCGTCTCAGCACCTTTAAGCTCAGTTCCGTGTCATCGATATCCCCTGATTACCTTGAACGAGACTCCACCTCCCAAACAAACCAAGCTTTATATGCGACTCAATTCACCACATCCTGCTGTCACCTCAGCACCTAATTCTGCATCTCCTGTTGTCTCTGCATCGCCTGCTGTCTCTGCATCATCTGCTGTCTCGGCATCTCCTGTTGTCTCGGCATCTCGTGTTGTCTCGGCATCTCGTGTTGTCTCGGCTTCTGCTGTTGTCTCGGCTTCTGCTGTTGTCTCGGCTTCTGCTGTTGTCACGGCATCTCCTGTTGTCTCGGCTTCTGCTGTTGTCTCTGCATCTCCTGTCGTCTCTGCACCAATTGCGTCTTTGCCAATTGTGGCTGTAACCATTTTGTCAGCACCAATTGTGTCACCGGCACCTTCAATTCCTCTCCAAGGAACTCCTCTCATCTCAAACCAAACCCGAGTTATTGCCAGTAATCCATCCTACAACTCTGGCAGCAAATTCTCAGTGACGAACATTTCTCCCATACCAACGCCAACGATTTCAACCATTTTGCAAACGGCAATTCCAGCTCCCAAGGCGAGTGCTAATCGAAAAACTTATCCAGCTCCAAAGACCAGGGTTCCAAGTTCGAATCTTGCTAATCTTTTGAAGCAAATTAAAACTGCAACACCGCCAGAACATGTGAAGGAAAGACTTGCAACTAAAGCTAGGAATTCTACCACCGCAGATGCTGTATCTGTAGAATCAGAGTTTCGATCGATGCCGAGCCTGAGTCCAGATCCTACTCCATCTTTAGATAATAATGGTCAAGGCTCGTCTCAATTAGATAAAAGCTCGAAAAGTTTGCCTAAAGCCAATGAGGATGATGATGATGATGAAGAAGAAGATCTGCTTTGTTTTCGATGCCAGAGAAAAAGCACTGTTGTCTGTGCAAGATGTCAAATTGCCATCTATTGTTCCAAGTTGTGTCAGGAAAAACACTGGGAAGAAATTCACCATGAGACTTGCCAAGATTCGTCCGTGGAGAGCAAAAAATCCGCCACGGAAACCAAAGATAACTAACTAGCGATTGATCTAGGAAAGCTAAGTTTATTTTCAACGTTATATCTTAATAGTTGTTGTATTCTAGGGTCATATTTTCTTCAGAAATATTATTTATCTAAATGAAGACAATCGATTAGAAATGCAAATTGCATTGTTACATTCGTAAGGTTAATAAATTATTATCGTGTGGTGTCTTTTAAATATGAAAACGCACATATTTAGTTATGTTTGTCAAGTCGACCAGAGATGATGAATTTTATTGAAAAAAAGGAGCTTAAGGATGTATTCCAACCCAAGATAACCTCAAACCTAATAAGCAATGAAATATAAACGAGAAATCTAATCAATATACCAAAAAATAATTTTTATTGCTTACTAAGTTTGAGGTTATGTGTACATCCTTGAGGAGGATTGGCCAACATAACCTCAAACGGTTCTATTTTGGCTACGTCTATTCCTATGCAAGGCCTTGAAAATTGTCCAAGTTTCATTGGACGAGCTGGACAAGGTGTTGATTTTCCACTAATCCCAGACCGTCACCAGTTTTCGGCCATATTTATTCTTGCGTTTGAGGTTATGCGAATGGGTGATTTTTCCTTAAATTCCGGTGTTAGAATGATTAAGTTTCTGCATTGTAAGGAGGACGCATAATGTGAAATGAAGCTCGAAAGTAAGATCAAAACCAATGTGCCAAAGCTGTGTCTCAATCAGGTTTTTTTTTTATTTGTTTCATTTTTGTGCTAGTACCTGTCGAAACGTGCAAGCCATTATTAGAATAATTACGATTCTAAAATTTAAAGTGCTGTTATTAACTTTAATGTTAACTTGATAATCTACACTGTAAATGTCGACACCAGATTTTTTCATATTTTTATTGTACATGCAACACAATGTAAATATAAAAATAGATGTATTTTTCATTGATTTTATCCAATGATTATACTGTTTTATAGAGTTGTAAAAAAAAGCTCGAGATACAAATAATATCTACCGGAAAATCGAGTCCATCACGCGCTCGTGATGTAGTACAATACTCATGTACAAATTCTACGTGTTAATTGTTGACTTGAAAAATTTGTAACTTTTATAGATAAAACAACGAGAATAAAAATTTTGAGATTTAAATCGACTGATGGCAAAGGAAGAAAGAAACAACTGAAAAATTGTATTAAAAAAGTCGAAAATTTTAAACCGTGTACTGTGAATGATCCAAGATTTTAGTGAAAATGTGAGTGCAGTGCTGTCACGCATGCGTGGTGTATAGAACCGGATTGGTTATCGTTGGCGCGCTTATTTAAATTGATTGAAGGTGTAAGTCAACTGTTTACAACAAATAATAATTGTAAAGTGCATACAAATATTAAGAATTATTTTTAATGCATATTTGTGATAAAAAAGGTATTCCTTTCTTTAAATTAAAAAGCGATCATTTATTTTCAAGGAGTTAAATCAAATAATTAGGTTAAATTTCACTTTGTAAGTCTATTTTGTGATCAGAGAATTATTTTTTATATCTTTACGGTTATTAATTTTTGTAAACAATCGGTTTACGCATTTCACAAGTTTTAAATAAGCGCGCCAGCGGTATCCAATCGGGTTGTCGATGCGGCGCATGCGTAGTGCGAAAGGACAGAATTGGAGAATTAGTAAAAATTTCTGAGGCTCCGATTCAAATTATATATCATAATCTCAATAAATAAATCTGTAAATTTAAAATCGTAGTGAATCGGTCGCTATCGGAAATGGCCAATTACGATTGCGGATTCACTAATTTTAAGGACTCATTCAGATTTTTCAATCGTTTCTTTTTTCTGGACAGTTCCTTTTTATTTAATTCTATATTAAATAAATAATGCGATCTTATGCCAAATCAATAATAAACAATTTTTTATTACGCAAATACTGCTTTCCACTAGAAAAGGATAAAAAACAAAAGGACGCAGAAATGGTAAAAGTGCGATTGTCACTACAATTTTGAACCGATTTTCAATATTTTTTTTCCTTCAAATTGAGAGTAACTTAATTCCTCAGAGACTGGTTATCGCATTTTTTATATATAACTTTTTTTATTTATGGCCTTGTGATACTAACCTAACATACATTTTGCCAACTTTTTTGCCATTCTGTCCACACGAAATTATGGCCATGTGACGAGTGGGTCACGTGACCGGCTTCCTACCTTACCGACACTTTTATTATTTGTAAACTTATTTTCACACGAGTAGCCACATCGATGTGAAAATTTGAGATAATAAATAAGAAAAACGCTAAGAAATGCGGCTCTGGTCCTAAATTTTTATAATTATGAAAACAGTTTTTTTTTGTCAATAATTTTTTTTTGCTTCTTTCATAATAATAAAAATTTAGGACCACAGCCGCGTTTCTTAGTGCTTCTTATTTATTATCCCAAATTTCCAACTCGATGTGGCTATTCATGTGAAAATAAGTTTACAAATAAAAAAGTGTCGGTAAGGTAGGAAGCCGGTCACGTGACCCACTCGTCACATGGCCTAATTAGATAATTATGCCGGTATAATGTTTTATTAATTAATTTCCTGTCAGACCTAAGAGAACATTTTTGGCTATGATTGTAAACTATACATAGAGAAGTTATGTATACATACGAGTACACACTATATCCTCAAGATCTCATCGTAGACGCGATAACGTCGTATTTTTCATGGTGCCTGCTTTAACGGTTGTGCTCTTTGAATGCAGATGAAAACGTGACATTTGTTAAAAATGGCAGATCGATTAGTAGTTAAAGATGAATTTATGAAAAAGAAATTTTCTCATAAAATATTGAAAGATCTTGCGCATGCGCTAGTACTGCTAGGCGCTCCGACAGCGTTGCCGGATAGCTACCACGTGCTTGTTTCATTTTTCGAATAGTTCAAAATTCTCAAACTTTGCATACCTCTCATTCTCAAACAAAGAGGACAAAAAATCTGAAATTTTTTTAAAATCTTCATGAAACCACCTTCTAACATATATTAGTTTTTGAAAAAAAAAAAACGGTAAGGATGGTTTACGAGTTAGAGTTAGAAACGTAACATTTTCCTATGTTTGGGATAGGCTTTACGTGTATAAGGGTTCAACTTTGATCTTAATTATCTCCGCTCAGGAGAGGACAATATTTTTTAAATTTCGCAAACGTTTAGATAACATTCTAAAGAACCTATAGTCAAAGATTAAACAAATCCATAAGAAAAGTGTGTTCGTGACCGTACCTCCTTCAGGGGTGATTTTTGGCAAAGTTGCACGTAAATTAAATTAAAAAAATTTCTTTTCACGCTTCGTACTGCTCACAGGGTACTTTTACATCATCGTTTAAAAGTTTTTATGAGTCTTTTTAAAATTCAAGGACTTACTGAATTTTCAACACTTTGGGGTACTTTAAAGGTCGTGCCCTACCTCTAAACATTTTTTTAAAAATCTCAACAAATTAGGCAAATTTTTTATCACCAAAAGACACGAAGTGAGGGGGTGAGACTTTAAAAAATCAGAAAAATAATTTTTTTGGACCACCCTAATGGCAATAAATATCTTTATTAACTTATCTGATTTATATAAAACTCATTTTCTTGAGGTTTCCTGACTCAAAAATTTCAAATATTGTATGCAAAATTCCAAATTGATAATGAAGAATATTATTTCAAACAATTATTTTTATTACAATATTTGAAATTTGTGAACCTAAAAGACCATTAAAAAATGAGTTTTACACAAATCATATATTTTTTTCAAAATCCTGGTCGATATTTTGGATTTTCCATTTAAAATGTTGTATACAAGATTTTAATTTTAATTGATTGATTCGATATTTAAAAATCTATGACTCAAAAAACCCTTAAGTAACGAATTTTATACAAATCTGATCATTTCTTTACTTTTGGCCAGGTCATCTATTCCATTGTGAAACGCAACTGTCGCGGACATTCCATCGTGTCCGACATTAGATGCGAAGTTTTTTCTCGTGAAATACTGACTGTCCCACTATGAAACTTACAGAACTTATAAAACACATTCGAAGCTTATCAAAAAAAAGTCCAAGTTTTATTTTATTTTCGGCATTATTTGCGCATGAAAGTACATGCTATCACCAAAAATTTGAGACCCTGAAAAGTTCAATTGATTAATGGGAGAAGCAAATATATGGAATTTTAACGATAAAAGATACAAAAAATTTCTAAGACCCACAGCTCCAACTTTTCATAGTTTCCAAAAGTATTTGGTGGGGATCTTTTCCTTACTGCCCAAGGACTGAATATACCAAATATCATCCAAATCCCATTCGAGCACGAAAATTCTTGTGATCACTGGATATGAACTCCACCAGAAGATGTTGATTTTACCCTACGAGAAGAAATGCTTCGACAATACATTTGGACTTAGCAAGTAGCAGTCATGATCCGCTGGGGTTTATTTAATTAAAATATCTCAACTAGTGCTGTGTCCTTCAATCAATTAATCGTGTTACGAATGCTAAACGAACAAAAACGGTTAAATCAAATAATCAGTTAAAGATTTAATCACCTGAAGTGCGGAGATGATTACATATTTTATGATCGCTAATTCGATGATTTCGGCACTTCAGTGGCGATTTGCTTTGATCATTTAATTTTTTAATTTGTAATTAATTTTGAATTAATTGTTTTTGATCGTTTATTTCCTTCTGCTGTTTTAACTGAAATTATTCGATTAACCATCGGCTGATTTAACCGTTTTTGTTTGTTTGGCATTTGTTAAACGATTAATTGATTGAAGCTAAAAGCAGTAGTCTTAAGAGACATGATTACATATAAATATTTCATAATTTTTTGAGCAACCTAGTCTTCATTTCCTGACTACAGTATTTAAGATATACTTACATCGAATAATTTCTTTTCTTATGTCAAATAAAATACACTACCTTCGAAAATTATCTACACGGCTACTAAGAGCGAGACAGACTTTGAAACACGATAACTCGGTTGAAAATAAAGCTAGACAATTTTTTGTTAATTGTTAGAAGGCTTCTAAAATTCTACGTTCGCTTAAGCCGAATGAATCTCGACGCTTACATGCTTTGACCATTTTAGTAATTTTTCAGGAACCCACAAAGATTTTTCAAGTTTAATTGGCTTAAATCAAAGATAAAGTTTCAAAGATTGCGTGGCTTGATTTTAAGATTTTTGCTACGACTTTCCTATGTCATGAAATGAGATGAAGTCGAGGTATAAAATTGGAGACATTCTTGGAATCAAAGCCAAATCTTTCACGTCATATATATCCTTTTCAAAAACTAAAAATATTGTCTAAGTTATCACGATAACTAAGTTATCATAATCTAAAGTCCTCAGTGATTTTTAATACCGCTCTTCTAGAAAATGCTTGTAGTCTTTAATTTATTCGATACATAGATGAAAAGATATCAAGAATTTGATAAGAATTAGAGTTTGGATTTTAAGTAGTAAGTATCACATGAAAATAAGGAAATAATTCCTGAAGTGATTCACGCTGCAGGTCCAGGCTAATTATGTCGATTGTCGTTAATAGTCGCGGATTATTGAAACGTGATTGATTTCTTTAACAGCCTCATTAAAGAATCTGTGAAAAGTATAATCGAAAATTTCTGTAGGGTAAACTATGCTACAGTATGCCAAAAAAATGCTACATGTTTTATGTAATTTATAGTAAATTATTGAAAAAGGTAATTTACGCTGTGAGGAGACTTAACTGTTCATTTAACTATTTCTGTTCAATAACTGTCGATAAAATCCATGATTTAGTTGCTTTCAATATTTTTAAGAAACAATTTGGGGTAAGTTTTCTAACCTCTCTCGATTTCTGAATAGGGCATCGCTTCAGGTAGAAAAATTAGAGACGAAAACACATTCATGCAACGATAAACAGTACAGTTGTTTGTTCAATATTTTAATATGAAAGTCACGTCTTTGCTTATATTGCACAAAATCCGTTTTTCTTATTCCTCATATTTATTCATTTTCATATCTCGATAAAATTTCTTCCAGTTGTGTTAAATAGTATGCCAAATGTTGTGGTTAAAGTTAAAGAACAATTTTTTTGCACATTCCAATAAATTAAAATGGAATACTCTTGCATGGATTTCCCTACTCTGTATCTATGTCAGTGAATTATTTTATTATGTTGCTGACCCATGAAGGTTTAAGTCAAAATCAGAATCATAGCCTTTGAAAATAACAGGATCAGTATCAATTTTCCAAAATGTTCAGAATTTTTTTTTTCAGAATTCTCCATAAAATTCTAGAACATTAAAAAAAATTCCAGAATATTCAAGGTAATTCTAGAAAATTCTATTAAATTTTTGGGAATATTCCAGATTCTTCATAAACATTGAAGAATATTCTATTCGAGAAGATACTAAAAATCAAAGTAGATTCGAAAATCCCAAAATAATCTCGAACATTTAAAGACAGTCCAGAGCATTGCGCAATATTCCAAATTCTCCAAAAACATTGAAAACCATTCCATTGCAAATTCTTTAGAAACCTTTAAGAATACTTTTTGAAACATTTGCGTGCGAAGTTCGGTTCCTCATGCCTGCGTAGCTTACGCGAAGTGACCAATTCTCATATTTTATGGAAGACCTTATTCGCGCACACCGCCCGTGTACGAATAATATTTGGTTAGTTTCCACACACGGCTAATAGAAAATCAAACAACAACATTCATATTCTCAATGAGATGGTGCCATAGCTGATGGAATTCCTGTAAGTTCGCACGGTGATTTTTATGAAAATGAATCCATTCGACTAGCGCCATTAAGGATATTCGTTATCCTCTGGGCCCAGGACCCTGACAGAGCTGTACTCCTATTAAAATTTAAACAAATTGGAGCCCAGACTCCAATTCGTCTAAATTTTATCATCGAACTTCTCACGTCCTGTTTCAAAAAATAGTATGTGGGACGCGTGCGAACTTCACACTCGTCTTAAGCCACATACTTATAATAAATTAGAAGTTATAGAACGTTTGTTTTAAAAAAAATTTTGCCATGGGCTGATAAATATCAATACTAATTCTAAGAGTAATTCATCTATTTTCGAATTTAAAATAATAATCTACCTGTCTGCAGCTAACATTACCTCGTCTTTGTTTTGAATACCGGGCATCTATTTCTCATGTACAAACACTTAACCAATACTTGTTCTGCATACAGTCTTCCGTAAATTTCCTCTATTTTTAGCATTTATTAGCAAAAATAAAAAACCATTATTATAAAATAAACTTCAATTTATATTTTAAATTGAAGATTTTAAAGAGATCTACAAATAACAATGCTCAAGGTTTATTTACCTGAGAAATAGTGCCTCAAATAGACACTTTGTAGACACACTATACGCTATTTAACTTCGTAATCGACGTAGAGCAAACGATACTGTCACCTTATTTCTACAAACAAGATTTAATTGAATGCAATTGAATGGTAGTTACTTAAGAATAGACGTGCACATTATTTTCAGTCTTATGGTAATACTACTTTAATACTATTTCGTTTCGTTCTTAGTACTAGAAACAATTGTTCTGTATACGTGTTATATATGTTTTAATGTCTTATGTATCCTTTTTATTCAATTTTATTCAATTTTAATTTTAAAAACTCAAAATCTTAAGGTTAGATCTTAGACGTGTATAGTGAAGCAGATTCGAATATTAAGGGCATGTACCAATCGTGAAGCTCGGCAATTCTTTTCGATGAACTTATAATCCAATAAGTACGTCCAAAATAATTGATAGTATCACGTATAGTACAGGCCTTGGATAATTTTACTGTCAATAACGCAAACCCGTTGAGCAATGCAATAAATATATACAGGGTGTACCATCACCTGTGGGACAACCGGTAATGGCTGATAGATAAAAAAAATAAAATAAAAATTCAAATACAACAATCTTGTGCGATCCATTGTTTAGAAACTACAGAGCAACAGAGTTCCGTGGAAGTGTGAGGCCGCGCGTAGTGCAAGCCCCACAGTCCCTATGCGATTAAATATAGGTACCAAAGGGTACTTTTTTCGCACTCCAAGGGTTCAAGTTAAATTCAAAATAATTCAAATGAATTGGAGGGGGCGCTGCTAAGCAAGTATGGCAGTTGGTTGCGTGTTTAATCGCTCATCAAAAATTGGGTTGTTTATGGGCTGAGTGCATGCAGCGTGATCTATAAAGTGCTTTCAAAGTAACTTAATTGTCACTAATGTTCTCGTTTCCAGTGGTTTGTGAGTGTTACAACAATTACCGCAATCAATTTGAGGCAAAAAATTGTTCTCGTTCAAACTGCCAATTTTCTCAAGGTCGTTGTGTCAGGTGAACAGTGCGGTTCGTGTTGCCATCCTTGTGTGACGTCATTTACTGGATACAATGACTCTCGTAATCTCTGAGGATAAATTTGAACTCCCATCGGTTAATCACTCTCACATCGAGTAAAAACTATTTGATATTGGGGTCAGCTCAAAAATAATTAGAATTCTAAGAAGTCTGTATGAGAGAGCCCCAACTTGCATTAAAGCAGGGAACGAGTCCTCGGGGGAATTGCCGGTCACTGAGGAAGTTCTTCAGGGAGAGATTTTGATCCTAATCATGTTTAACCTCTTAACCTCTGATATCGAGATTTTTTCAGACGAAAAGGTCTTGTGGGTCTTGACAAGGTCATTTTAGTGCTGATTTACGCGGATGATTTAATCATTTTTGCAGAATCTAAAATAGACGCAATAGGGAAACTCAATGCCCTCCAGGAGTATTGTAATATAAATAAACTCACGGTCGGATCATCGCAAAACTCCTTGGTCTGAAATATGATGGTAGTTTTTTCGAGTTTGTTCCTTGTTTTGAATACTTGGGTACGACTGTTTCTATAACATGTGCTTTCAACGTAGCTGCACATGCAGCAGTTAGGAGAGCCAACTCAGCCTTAGCCTCGGCCTTTAATATTCTAACTAGAACTAAGTGCTCCTCATAGTCTTCCGTGATCAAACTTCATGACTCTATTATAAAGAATTCCTTATCGTATGCGACCCACATTATCAGATTAAATTATCTAGATGTTTTCGAAAAAGCACACGACCGTTTTTTCAAAAATCTTCTGCGCCCACCCAGAAATACGCCTGACTTTATTATTAGATTGGAACTAGGTCTATCCTGTGTGTCATACCAAATTTTAAAAATGGCACTGAATTGTGCGGCAAAGATTTTTGATATGGAAGACTCGCGCTATCCCAAAACTTTGTATGCTAAAACTAGCCGAAACCGCAAACAGAAAAAATGTTAAATATAACTGGCTATTTCAACTTATTAGATGTTTGGACGGAGAGGGCATAAGTCACAATCTCATGGATCTCAATATTCCGAATCTTATAACTCAAATCGATACTATAGCTGATGGATACCGTGATGTTTTCCATTCGCGGGATCTGTTAAGATTGGAAAACAGTAACTTCCTCCAGGTTCATCATTAAGTTGACCTCTAAAGCTGTAACAACTGTAATCGATCCACAACAGATTTGCCAGTTATGCAATGAAACTGAAGATCTTTTACAAATCCTCCTCAAATGTCCAATCTACTCGCCCGTTAGAAATCATTATTTGCGTAACACTGGTATGATAAATGAGAACAATCTTCACTTATTATTCTTAAATATAAACCCTGGGATGCTTCGCTCGTTATACAACTTTATAATTACATGTTTAAAAATTAGATCTTTCTCTCTATTCGAATAATACACTGTCCGAACTCGACCAGTATGACCTAACAACCCATTGTACATACGATATTATAACTTTTCTTTCATTCTGTTATTTATCTTAATTTTATCGATTTTTTAATAGTGGCCTTCCCTTGCCACAGAATCTTGTATTCTTGGAGGCAATAAATATACATATATACAAATGAATTGGAAAAAATTTTAAATAACAAAAATTCCATTAATTTCCGTAAAATTTTAATGAATTTAGAGGAATTTAAGGTAAAAGAGAAGAATTCTAAGAAATTCTAAAAAAATGTAAGGTGAATTTAAAAAAATGCAAATAAATTGAAAACAATGTAAAAATATGAAAAAAACTTCATTGAATTCAGTAACATTGAAATGAGCTTAGAAACATTAAAGATAATTCAAAAGAATTTGACGAAATGCCTAGGAATTCAAGGTGAGGTTAAAAGACTGGATTAGTTGAATAAAAACGATTAAAAATACAAAAAAATCCATTGAATTAAGTAGAATTGAGTAAATTTAGAAAAATTCAAGTGAATTAAAAAAAAATCCAAGAGAATTCTAAAGAATTTGAAAGAATTTAGGGTAAATTAAAAAGAAAGAATGGATGAATTCTAAAAAATAATTTCAAATCTCTTCAAATCTTTGAAACCCTACTAATTTCTAACCAAAAAGTGACTGCTGACTACAAAACAATACAAATGAATTTGAAAAATGGTTAAAAATCGACAAAATCCATTTATTTCAGTAAAATTTGAGTGAATTTAAAGGAAACGAGCAGAATTAAATGAAATTCATCAAAAATCAAACTGAATTTAAAAAACAATCAAGTGGATTAAAAAAATTAAAAATATGAAAACATGCATTATATTGAGCAAGTTTGAAATAAGTTTAGAAAAATTAAAGAGAATTTAAAAGAATTTGATGAAATCAAGAGGAATTAAACAACAACTACTTTTTAAAAATCCATTGAATTTAGTAGAATTGAGTGAATTTAGAAGAATTTAAAAGAATTCAGGATAAATTAATCAACATTCAGGGCGAATCCCAAATAAATTGCAAAAAATATTTGAAATTCCTCACTTCTCGTGTATACATTTTTTGAAATATACTAAAATAATATAAAATGCCGCGAAATTCTATGATGATAATTCCTGGAAAATATATTCAAATACATTGAGAGCTTTAAAACCACTTAAAATCTTTGAAATCTGATAAAATCCTGTTAAGTCTTTAAAAATATAAAACCTTATAGATCCTGTAAAATCGTTCCATATCTTCCGAAATTATAGAAAATTCTCCATCCTAAAATATTTCCAACGCTTTGAAATCCTTTCAAATTAATGAAATGAATACAAAATTTCTTGGAATATTTTTAAATTCCCTAAAATATTTCAAATCAAAAGCTCTTGAAAATGCCTTAGAAGTTTTAAAAATAACCCTGAATCTTAAAAATCTCGTGAAATTATTGAAGTCTATTATTTAAAATTTCTCTAAATATTTAAAAATACCCTAATATATTTCAAAAGAATTCAAGACAATTCAGAAATATGTATAGACCTGAATTGAATAGTGATTCACCCATGAGTTAATTTATTGAAAGAAAAGTGACTAATATGATCTTTTTATTTAAAAAAGTGACTAAAAATTGATTTGAGAAAAACAGTAACTAATAGTGACTGTGTGGCATCCCTGATTATTTTTTAAAGTTACTTCTTACAGACATTCCCTGATTTTTGCTATTATTTCAAAATGCCTGACTTTTTAAAGTTACATTATGAGCTGTAAATAGGGTAACATATAGGGACTAAATCTTGAAAATAGGGTACTTTAGTGACCTGAACGGAGTATAGGGTACAATAGGGAATATCGGGACCGGTCTGTGAGGCCTTGGAGTATAAGTGCCGCTGTCGCTGGGACGCCGCCTAACTCCCTGGCTCAAACCTGCTGCCTTCCAGCGATAGCAGCACTCACACTACGCGCGGTGTTACACCTACATGTAACTTTGTTGCACTATAGTTTCTAAACAATAGACCGCACAGCATTGTCGTAGGTAGGACACCCTGTATATACGTGTGCCATAGGTGTGATTTACCGCGGTTCTACTGGAAGCCAGTTCATTTTCATAGATGGCAATTGCTCCCAGTGGTACTCTGCGTTGTTTGTTACCCTGTTTTTTAAAATTATACTGGGTGTTTTTTTTTCAACTTGAGACATCGAAATATTTTAAAAAATACGCATCCTATGAAAAAATATCCGTAATAAAAAATTCTCATTTTTGAGGGGGAAAAGCGACTTTGAACAAATTTACCCCACCCCACCCCAGGAGGCAGGTGAAGGGTTCGCGAAACGAAAAAAAATTTTCGAATAAAACTTACGTATTTCACAAAGGAGAATCTGAATCTGTGATAAAAAATTAGGGGTCACATTTGAAATTAAAAAATTACCCCCCCCCCCCTTCCTTCTGTGGGGTGGGGTAAATTTGTTCTAGGCCGCTTTTCCCCCTCGAAAATAAAAAGTTTCTATTACGGATATTTTTTCATAGGATGCGTATTTTTAGAGATATTTCGATGTCTCAAGTTAAAAAAAACACCCAGTATATGAGCAATTTTCAAATAGATTTCAATTTTGGTTTCTGAAATGCGAGTGAATTGAAGTTCTAAATAATGCAATAATTCTTATAAGTTTTTACAGATATATTATTAGGATGTGGATATATATATATATACATACATATATATATATATAATATTTGTACTTCCTCCATACTTTATAATTTTTAAAAGATTCGAACGGCATCAATCAATCAAATCACTTTCCGTTGACGTCAACCCCCTCGATGAAAAATATCGAGATCGCCAACTGCCTTTTTCTCTCTTTCGTCAAAATAAAAAAAAAAAAGAATCAGAAGAAAGAAAACGATTAACTACTTTCTCATGACGATAGGCCATTAGGCTTCTCTCACAACTCTTTTACGGTTATCTCGATTTCTGATCGATGGATTGTAGACCCTTCGAGTACAAATAGAGAAAAGTTCAAGAGGGTCAAAAAAAAAAAAAATCTAGAGATACCCTTAAGAAACTAGAATCCTGAAAACTGCGAAAAAGCAAAGAGAGGGATCTTTAAAAACAGGTACGAGAGTAAATAAAGGCGCAGATGATTAATCGATCTATCGATCTGGCTCCCCTCATGGGCCTGACATTGCACCTACCTCTTCTTTCTTTTTCTTTTTTTTTAAATTTTTTACCAACCACAAAGATGGATCGACTCTTCCTTTTTTCCCCCTTTCACGTTTCTCTTGACAAAATAACATTTGTAATCTCATACATAAGTGGTATATCTTAATGGGTTTCCTGTTTTTCTTTCCTTTTTTTCTTCGTTAATATGTGGTAAAATTACCAAAATGAGAAATTGTAGAAGCTAAAAGACTAAGAAGGAAAAAAAGGGAAAGCATTTGTTCTTTTTTTATTTTTTTGGTTTAAGTGCATTGGGGGTCTCATGCGATGCGAGGGCGGAAACGGGACTTCGGAGCTTCAACCCTTGAGAGGGAGAAGTGTGATTTCCAGTATTTCCGTATTTCCCGCAACCTGACAGAGAACATTGACATTTGAACTGAAATTTTCGAGGGTGTTTGGAGAAAGAGAGAAAAAGTTGATAAAAAACGTTTAAGTTGGATTTTTTGTAGTTAGTTGGCATGTGAATTTCATGGGGGTTCTTGTGAAAAGGTGAGGGTGAGGCATTTTCCCACAGAGTTTTTTCAGAATTATTTTTTAGTTATTTAGAGAAATTATGTGAATGATAATTACTTGAAAACTGTCATAAATATATGAACAATTATTTAACCTTTTCCTTTTTTAAATAGACAAACTTTACCGCAATGGCATTCATTGGATTCATCAGATTGGAATGTGCTTTAGCACACTTTTTGAAAGCACGAAAAGAATGAAAAAGTTAGTTAACCAGCTATTTTGGATAAAAATTCCAAAAGTGAGTACATTTTGAAAATTGTTGAGACCACTTTTTTCAAGATTTGAAAATTCTATGTACGTTTATTGGTAGTACTCAAAAAGACAAACAATTGAAAATGATGACATTTTTCGATAGATAGAAAATTATCAGAGTTATAACATTTTCAAAATCCAAAAAAAACAAACGAAAATTAACATTTTAAGCCAAACAGCGCACGATATGAAAAAATTTCAGAAGGAGAAAAACGTTTTTTTGAGAGCCCTACAACATTATCATAACAACTTTTTGAATTTGTTCAAAAAATCGAAAATTCGCATTTTGATCGCACAAGAAATAGTAATAACTTAAATATTCCATTTTGCGGTCAAACTATGTAAGATACAAAAGAAGATAATGAGATAATAATTGTGCACCCAAAAAAGATCAACAAATTTGTCATCAATCACTTTTCGATAGGACGCGTAATTTTTGTTTTATTCGTGAAAAACAACATTAAAATGAAAAAATTTAATTTTTGGACAAACGACACAAGCTATGAGAAAAATGAACAGACAGAAGTTGCTCATCCAAAAAACAGCTACAAATTTTGTATCAACAATTTTGCGATGAGACTATATTAGATAGATAGATTATATTATCACAATTCATAATATGCACTGGTATTGAAACATACATACGTATTTTTATTGTCTTGTTTTTATAATTATAAAACAGTGTGCATCCTATACAAAAAATGTCGTTATTATACATTTTATTGCAACTTGTGTCGTTTCTCCATAAGTTTAATTTGCTTATTTTCAACGTTATTTTTTATAATTCAAACTGAAAATACGCATACTAGTGGAAAGTGGTTCTAAGCAAATTTGTAGATATAATTGAGGGAAAAAGTTTGTTAAACAAAAAGTTATTGTAGCTTGTGTCATTTTTCCAAAAAGTAAAATTTTTAATTTTTGATGCACTTTTATAATAAGAGTTTATAACAAATTTGTAGATCTTTATTGGTTGAAGAACTTTTGTCTTTTCATTATAAATAACAAATTTGTACAACCTCTTTGAGTGAAAAAGTTTGTCTATTACTTTTTTTTCTTTTCTTGTGTCGTTTTCCAATACATTATTTTTTTTTTATTTTTAATGTTATTTTTCCGATTAAAATAAAAACTAAGCGTCCTATCGAAAAATTGTTGGTGAAAACTTTTTAGCGGTTTTTTGAATGAACAACTTCTGTCTATTCATTTTTTCTCAGAGCTTATGCCGTTTGTCCAAAAAATTTTATTTTTTTTAATTTTTTAATGTTGTTTTTCCCAAATAAAATAAAAACTACGCGTCCTATCAAAAAGTGATTCATGATAAATTTGTAGATCTTTTTTGGGTGCAAAATTTTTGTCTTCTTATCTTTTTTTTTTGTCTTGCACAGGTTGACCGCAAAATGGAATTTTTAATTTTTAATTATTTTTTGTGCCATCAAAATTTGAATTTTCAATTTTGCAAAAAAATGCATAAAGTTATTATGATAATCTTGTAGGGTGCTGAAAAAACGTTTTTCTTCTCTTGACTTTTTTCATATCGTGCGTTGTTTGGCTTAAAATGTTAATTTTCGTTTTTTTTTTTTTCCGATTTTGAAAATGCTGTAACTCTGATACTTTTCTTTTTATCGAATAATGTCATGAGGATAAATTGTTTGTCTTTTTGAGTACTAATAATAAATATACATGGAATTTTCAAATTTCGAAAAAAAGTGGTCTTACCAATTTTCAAAATGTGCTGACTTTTTCAATTTGTCTCCAAAATAGCTGGTTAACAAACTCGTTCTTTCTTTCCAGACCATCAAAAAGTGTGCCAAAGCCCAATGCAATCTGATCAATCTTTCGAAATTTATCGTGCCTACACGATACTACAGACTGCAGACTACAGGCAGACACCTTCGTGAAAATCAGTTTTTCTGACTCGGGGGCTTCAAGACGTGGAGATTTGATGAAAACCGACAATGTCAAATTTTACATGGAACCAATACCTTCTCATCAGGATGAGAATGTAAAAAAGAATAGGCAAAATTTTTTACTCAAAGAGGATGTATAAATTTATTTATAATTTTTAGAACGGGCGAGTAGTTTTTATTCAATCATAAAAAATAAGAATAAAAATAAAAAAATTACATTTGTGGAAAAGCGACACAAGAGACGAAAAAGATGAGAAGACAAAAGTTGTTCAACCAAAAAAGATCCAAAAATTTGTTATAAACTCTTGTAAAAATGCATCAAAAATTAAAAATTTACTTTCTGGGAAAACGACACAAGCTACAATAACTTTTTATTTATAAAATTTTTTCGCCTCAATTATATCTACAAGTATGATTAGAACTTTACACTAGTATGCGTATTTTCAGTTCAAATAATAAAAAATAACGTTGAAAATAAACAAATTATATTTATGAAGAAACGACACAACCCGTGCAGAAATGTGGTTGTGGGACAAACAGGGCCCAGGCTTCACAAAACTAGGCCCTGGCCTGGTGATCTAGCCAGTGCCAAACTCGAATGAAACGCAAAATCTGGCCAGAGCCCGGTTATATTGACAGGCTTGATCGCCCAGCTTGGCCCAGGCTTGACACTAGTTTATTATCGATTTCTAGCCATTTTTTATTTTCTTAGTTAAAATTCGAAATTAAGCAGAAATATTTTTTATTTAAATTTAAAGTTGACAAATGAACACCATTAGATAAATTAACAACATATTTACACTTTATAATTCGACCAGAAAGTTTTCTCAGTTTGAGGTTAGAATTTACGTGCGATCTTAATGTGAAAATATTATTTATAATTATTAAACGTACTTACTTGCACTTGCACCGCGTAAATATGGGGTACTCTCGATTGCTTGATGCCTCCGGATTCTAGAGTGCTTTTTATTTTAGGCATTTTTATAAATTTAATTTCAATGATGACTTATAGTTTCTTCATCGACCATCATCAATCACCAACATCACTACTAATTTCAATCTCTCACTTGCACAAAATTTATAAATTAAGTTTGGCTCAAACTATTACTCAAATTTCCTTTCAAGAGACTTGAAGAATTTTAATTTTTACAAAAGCCACTTTGTAAAGTTTTACACTTGAAACTTGCAAGTAATAAGTGAACAAAGAGAATAATACTGCGCCATCTGTCATCAATTTTAGGAAGTTTGACACTAGTTTGAAGCTTAACAACTCAGCCAAAAAAAATGATAGAGTAATAAGTTAATAGTAATTTGAAAGCTGAAAGTGTTTCACGTAAATGAGCTTGAAGACGTTAATGTAAAAAAATTGTTGTGCTTTGACGACTGAAAAATGTAAAAAAAAGTAAGCAATTTTGGGCACATTTTAAAAGAGACAAGTTTGGAGTTTAGAGCATTATTTCTTATACAAAAGGCAATGCGAAAAATTTAATAACATTTATGAACACGAGGAAAACATTTGTAAACAAACTGCAGTTGACTAATTTGAGAAATAATGTAAATTGTTGCTTAAAATTACAAAAATGTAAAATTATACTATCTTCAGTTCTAATGAAGATATTGAAGCGATTGAAACTTCAGACTGTAACGGATCGGCTCTGTAATTATTTACAATATCCCAGAAGGATGTGATTGTTTCATTTTTGATGAAAATCGCGATATTTTCAGACATTTTTTTTTGTTGGAAAGCAAGTGTCAGAAAACAACCGGGGTGCCTTTTGTTTGCTGCCGACCGCTGATGCCTTTCTTTGACCCGTGCTACCGAAGTGTTGCTCAGGCATTGATGCTTCTTCTGACCGGCAGAAAAAAATGAACCCCCGCTGATTACTAACACTTACTTTAAAAAAAAAAATGTCTGAAAAAATCACGATTTTCACCAAAAATAAAACAATCACATTCTTCCGGGAGATTGTAAATAATTACAGAGTCCATCCGTTATAGTTTGAAGTTTGAATCGCTTTAATATCTTCATCAGAACTGAAAATAGTATAGCTGTACCTTTTTGTAAATTTAAGCAACAATTTTTATTATTTTCAAAATTGATCATCTGCAATTCTTTCAAAAATGGTTTCCTCACATTCGTGAATTTTTTCAAATTTTTCCCTTTGCCGCTTACGTAAGAAATAATGCTCTACACTTAACTCTTCTTAAATGTGCCCGCAATTCCTTACTTTTTTTTACATCTTTCTGTCTGCAAAGCACAACATTTTTTTTACATTAACGTCTTCAAGCTCATTTACGTGGAACACATTCAGCTTTCAAATGACTATTAACTTATTACTCTAGCATTTTTTTGGCTGAGTTGTTCAGCTTCAAAGGCATCATTTCATTATCATTATTATATTATGTTATATATTATATATATATATATATATGTTTTCTATTTTCATGTAGCCTTCAATATTTTTCAGTCTAATCCCAAAAATTCGAAAATGTCTTTTTTTGGACCACCAAGGCTTTCTGCTAAATATGATTACAATTATTATATATATCATATTATTATATTTTATTATTATCATATTATTTATTAATAATCCAGAATTGGTCCCGGAGGAATAATCCCTAAGCGAAGGCGTCAAAACCGTGCCGAAAGGAAGGCTCTACAAGGTAGCACATTGTTGACAAAATACGGTTGTTATCTGACGCAAGGAAGAGAATACAGAAGAGGAAGAGATAAATCAGGGAGAATCAACAGTTTCTCGCTAACCCATATCGCCTTTTCAGTGATCACCCTGTTTCTGTCAAAAATCCACCCAAGCCCAACAAGGTGAAGAGATTTTGGAGAGAGGTACACAAGATCCCAGAAACACCGGAGTTAAAAGAAGATTCTGTTAATATCATCGGCTTCAAGGAGTTTTCCGACAACCTCATAACATCTGAAGGGGAGTGTCCATCAATCTCTGCCGAAGCGGTGAAAAAGTACTCAGAGGCACGAAGAACTTTTTCGCTGCAGGACTAGATGGTATCAAGAACTTTTCGTGAAAGAAGTTCACTTCTACACATTAACATTTGGCCCGCATATTCACCTCATATTTGAAGTCAAAAACGCCGATTCCACAGTGGCTGGTATTAGGAAGCACTATACTCCTACCGAAAAAAGACAACTTGTCCAATCCGGAGGATGACAGGCCAATAACTTGCTTGAACACACTGAATAAGATCTTCACAGCTGTCTTGAACAACAGGATTCTTCAAAGAATTGAGCCTAGGTGGAGAGAGATGTACGAACTACGTGTCACGAAAAAAAATGTAGCAGGGTGCCAAAAGAACCCGCTAAGTGATGCGTGCGTCTGCCAAGACGCAGAAGCCCACCAGCGCGTCCAGTCAATGGCCTGGATTGACTACCGGAAAGCTTTTGATTCAACCTCTCATAGAGTTATCAACTGTCTGTTGGAATGCTTGAAGGTTCATCGATACATAGTGAGATGCATAGAGAGATTGGTGCCCATTCGGACAACTAGATTTACTATGTTATCTGGGCATTCTCATGTGACAACGAACAACGTCACCTTTTAGAATGGTAACTCATGTGTTTTATATGGATGATCTGATGATCTATGCTTCTAGTAAAAACAAACTTCACAGTGCTGTAAATATCGTCAAGAAGTACACAGGAGAGTTTGGTATGGACTTTGGATTGGACAAGTGTGCCGAAATTCATCTGAAGAAAGAAAAGGTTATCAGTGTTCCCAAAGACCCTTAGCTTGTGTATATAAGTGTTATCAGACATCTTGACACTGAAGAGCCCGATACATACCTGGGGTACCTCAAAGTCGCATTCAGGACGTAACATCAGTAAGGGAGTCTCTCCGAAGTAATTTCAAGCTTCTTCTTTAATAGATTTGGACTTTGAATCCCGGTTCTATTCTACTCGTTTGGAGTGGTTCAGTGGGCACGTAAGATCATGCATATGCGTAAGAGCTTGCATATCAATTTGACCGTTCGACAATTATGTATCTCAAGCCATCAAGGCGCACGTGGACTTCTAAATCTCCAATGTGTTCATAACCGAATTGTTCTAAGTACAGCTTACATCATTGTAAATGGCTGAGATCCTCCACAAAAAATGGTCAGAAAACACGAGATGATTGGCAAAGGAGCGTTCCGTTATAAAGCCGCGGAGCAGGCGGCCGAGACCCTTGGCCTGAATTTTGATATCAGAAGAAAGGAAAGTACATTACCCGATCTAAATTCTTCACTTCTAAAAGCCGAAGTAAAGAAAGCAGAGGTTCAAAAATTCCACCAACAGCTGCTCGGCAAGAAAATGCACGAAAACTTTCACAAAAATGTAAAAAGACAGACCTTGTGGAAGGAGCAAACGACCTTAGTATACCGTGACCGCGTTCTATGTTAAGAAGTTCCCAGCGATATGTGCAGAGCGTTTCATGTACACGCTGAGTACTTACAAGACATACTGTCCGCGTGTAACACTCACGCGGAAACGACGTATCTCTACAGACATAATGCCAACATTTTCTGGAACTACGATTTTCGGACAGCAGTCTCCGTTGCACACTCGAGGTCTGACATCATTCTCCAAGACTTCGAGAAACGAACTATATTTGTGATCGATTTCTCGGTTCCGACCGACTAGAGGATCACTGCCAAGGAGAGGGAAAAGGAGGAGGAGCATCAAAACCTAAAAAGGGAGCTGCGACGACGGTACTCAAAATATTTGGTTAAAATAATTGTCCTTGTGATCTCGGAGGTGCGAAACTATCACTGGTTCGTGACCCAAAAGCCATACGCGCGTGCTAAAAATATGTGAAGGCACTTGCGAGATGGATTCAGGACATACATACATGCAGACCTACCGACTGACAGAAACAGACAAAATTTTATGATTTTCAGACTCTGTAAGTGACGCAAGGTAAAAATCCATTTTAAACTAGAGAGAAAATATTTGGACGATTACATTACACTCTCATGAATAAGAATGTAGGAAAATAAGGAAGTGCTTTCGAGATAAATCAGTGTTGAATTGAACCTTGAAAATTTCCATAAAACCTCAATGAAATAAAATTAATTAAAAATTTTCAAAAAGTGTCACAATTTTTTCAATTTCATTAGCCCATAATCTCCTCTTCAAAACTTTGTGTGTTAGGTCCTTATGGCATGCTACCTTTCAGTTTCACGCATTTCAATCAAACTCAAATAATGATTTAAAGAAAATAGAAATTGAGTTACAAAGTGTATTAAATCGCAAAAAATTCTTGTGCGCATATTGCTTAAACAATTATACATGAAATTATAAATATATATTATTATTATATTTACCAATAGAATTGAGGATAACTGCCAAGGATAAGACGAGAGTAGAAATTATCCTCATCTTTTATGATGAGAGGAAGAAAAATAATGTATCAATGAAGAATTTGATCAATAATGTAACTGACATATCTAGTGCGTCAGGAGATTATAATCGACAGCCTTGTCCTTCTGTAATATTTACATTTCATAAGAGCAAGTTCCAAGGAAAAGAATTTAGTTATTAAGTTTGTTCAAACTGATATCGCAATTTGCATAATTTATCACGTTTAACAGAAATCCACTATCGAATGTCCCAATGAGACAGAAAAAAATTATAAATATAATTCTCGTACGTCGAAAGACAAACTAATTTAGGATTTTCTCAATACTGCCATGTTTGGATAATATTGACCTTGAAACTCCGCTACCGGATCCAGAAGTTAAGTGGTCCAATTGAACCCAAACTAAGTCCCATTTCTGGTTTTCTGGTGTAAAAAACTAACCTTAACTTAATCTAAACTTAGTCTATTATTTTATTTCCAAGGGATTTTTAATTCTTTCTACATTTTAAAAATTTCGAGGAATTTAAAATAATTTTGTGGGATTATTAAGGATTTTGAGGGAATTTATCAGAGATCGAATCATTTCAGAAGATTTGCGGGATTTTAAAAGATTTCCAAATATTAATCGATTTCGGAAAAACTTTCGTATTGATTATTTATTTATTATTATTTTGTTTATAGAGGCAATTCAGTGTCTCTTGTATGTGAAGAGAACGTGGAAAATGAAAATAATAAACTTCTTAAAACACTAAAGATCATCCTTATTTAAAGCAAATCATTTTTATAAAGTTTGCTAAATAATTTCAATTTTCTATGGAAAATTAGAAAAAAGTACGACGGAAAAAAATTTTCAATTCAAAAAGACTACTATGTGGAAAATTAGCGATTGAGTACCCTGAATATGTATAGTTAATTTCGAGTGTTGCTTAAAACTATGGAATTAGGATATATCTTGACTAATCCAATGACTAATTTTTCACTAATCTTTGGTGGCTCAAATTTCTCTCATCGTATCTGTAAAATTTCACTAGGAACTAGTTAAATTTCACAACTTTTGATTTAAAGAGACCTGAAAGTATATTTTGCAACAGGAAAACCCCCATACCATTACAATAACCTTCTTTAAACAATTTTCTATGAAAAATAAGGAAAATATACAACCGAAAAAATTTTTAAGATCGAAAACAGAACTCTGTTGAAATTAGCTTTTTCTTTGAAATTTTTATTCAAAATATCTGAAAATTTCAAAAATACTTGTCAAATTACTCAAAACGAAACCTCGCGCGATTGATAAAATTGATAAAATGGACACAAAATGCATTTGTTCATAACAATTATTCAAATAATGAATAATTGTTGTCAATTTGCAAAGCATCATAGCAAAAAGTCATCGGAAAGACATTCTCAGTTGATTCCGTATCCAAAAATTGAGCACATTCGTTGTAACTGTAAATTTTTTGATAACAATTGCTTGAATAATGACTAATTTTGCAAAGTATCATAGTCAAATATCATCGTAAAAACATACCCAATTGATTCCGTGAACAAAAATAAGCCTATTCATTGAACAGTCGCCAAACTGTGAATTTGTTTATAACCATTGTTTTAACAATTACCAATAAGCATCTACCCTTTATTAATGGTAATGGAACATTCATTTCTCTCACATTTTATACTCAATCTATTAATTTCAATGAGATAAACATTGCCAATCCCAGAAAATGGATTTTCTTCATTAATTTGTTTATAACACAATAACAATTTTTTTCAATTATTCACACTGTTTTGAGGTCTTCTTTGATCAATCTGAATGCTTGAAGAAATGGAACTTGGGAAAAGTTGAAAAAAAATTTTCAACTCTGTTGTTGAATAAGAAATTTTTGAACAATTGGAAAAAATCTAATCACGCAAATCTTTTCAAAATTTGAAAAGCTTTTATTTAAAAAAAAGTTTAAATCAGATGAATAGTGTAGGCTAAAAATTGATTTGACCACGGGTACTTTTTATGCCCCACTGTGCGACGTGAGCCTGAGGGAGATCTCTGGATTATTTTCGTGATCATATCTTCAATCGCGCCACTGTTCATGCTCATTTTCACCCATTTTTTCAAATGAATTTGTTTATCGCTAGGAAAATTGTACCTTCGAATTTCGAATTGCTGTTTCGGATTCGTGCTATGAATGAGCCGAATAAATATAAGTTGTTCAAGTTCATAACTAAGTACGCCTGAAGAATAAAGACTGGCAGGAGGAGACCTGAACCTGGCACGAAGAGGGGACTCGGCAGGATGAGAAGACCTGACTGAAGAATGAGGTCTGGCAGGAGGTATAACATCGCACAATCCAACATTAATTTTTCTTCGAATTATTTATTATAAATGTCCTTTTATTTATTGCTTTATTATTTGGGAACGGTCGTGTTGATCTGATTGAGGATCCTTATTCTTTACCTGCTTCGATCCACAAAATCTAAGTACGAAATAGAAGGAAATAATGTTTGTCATTATAATAAATATTTAACTAATAACATTTATTGAATATCATAGTTGCCTAGAATGATATATTCAAATTTAGGGATTGAATTGAATTAAATTAAAATTTTTGAAAAATATCAAAAAATTTTGTGAAATTTCCAAAAATTACAAGGGATTTTATGAAAACTCCAATTACTGAGACACCCACTTGCGGAATTTTGAATGATTTGCAAAGATATAATCTCAATATGAAGGAATTTCTAACGGTTCGAGAGACATAAAATGATTGTAAGGTATCTCGAAGGACCTGGAAAATTTGAAGGGACTTCAACGGGGTTTCTATAGAGAAATTTAATCAATGACAAACGACACATGTTTAATACTGAACATGAAAAATGTAATAAATGAGTTTAATTTAATTTATAATAACAAAATTTGAAACGATTTCTACATATCTTAATAGATTTTTAAAATTATATACCTAATATATTTCAGAGAATCCTCAATATGTTGTAGGTTTTTCAAAAATTTCAAGCACGATTTTGAGGCATTTCTGGAGAACTTTCAAAAATAATTTAGATCAAATGAAATTTTAAAAGATCTTATGGTAATTCAAGAAATTTTACAAGATTTAGAAGAATTTATAGAATTTTTAAGGATTTCAAAGATTTCTAGGAATTGCAACGATTTTTCGAAGGACTTTTATAAATTAATTAATTTTAACTTATGTTAAAGGAGGATTTCTGCGGATATCAATAATTTCAAGGGATATGAAGGAATTTCATTTACTAAATTTGTTTATTCAAATAACAAGCAACTAGCCAATCACAAATGTATGAAGCAATAAAGAGTATTTAATTACAAGTTAATCTAAATCTAAACTTAATCTAAACTTAATCTCTTATTTCCTTGTAAGGAGTCTGAAAAAGAGGTTTCTAAAAAACGCCCATGTGCGTGTGTATGTATTAACATCACTCTTTTGATGATAATTTAAAAACAATTTCAGCTAGAGTTATGGAGTTTAAAACGATATTATATATTTTTCTCAAAAATCCTTTTAGATGTTATTTACTTACAATTTTGATTATATTCAATCAAAATAATTGTATACCTAGAATTTACTGAATTGTATTCTTTTTACGAAAAAGGGTTTTTAGGCGTATCTGCTTTAGGCGTATCATACTATATTTTTCTAAACTTTTCAAAATTTTAGGGAAAAAAGCAAAGAAATTTAAATCTATTCAGGACTTGAAAACTTTTTTAATATGCCCTTAAAATTAATTTTTCGTGATAAAAAATCACTTTAAATTTTCCCCAAAATCTTGCGAACATTTATTTATTCTCTTGAAATTTTTCTAAAAATTCTTTGAAAGTTTTCAAATTTTATGTTCTGAATCTTCAAAAATCTACGTTTCATTTTGAATTGCAATCAAATCACTTGATTCGAAATTTGGATTACCTAAATTGATGGTGGAGAAATTTCGTAATCTTTATTATTGGACAAATATAAAATACAAACGCCTTATTTAATATAGATTATACCATACTTTTGAAAATAAAACAAAAATGTGGCCGAAAATTAAGAACAGAATATTATTACTTTTACGATTCAACAATCATTTACAGTGTAAATTTATTCCTCAAGGAACAAAATAGTTCATAATTTACATCCTGCATTTGGAAATTGTGAGCCATCAGGTTTTCAACAAGAATATATGCGAGATCTCGTGAATACGGTTTTTGAAAAACGGATTAATGGTGTGGGATGTCGTTTACATTTACTATTCTGAAATTCTTTGGGATTGGGCGACGAAGGCCCAAGGGACATTCCCAAATTTCTTGTTGAGACATATCTTCAATCACGCCACTAAACATGTTTATTTTCACTCGTTTTCCAATTGGAAAATGAACGTGATCTCTAAGTATATATAGTCCACGAATATATTTATGACACTGGAATAATGCAAATACGTCACCATTGGAGTTTGATAATACCATTTGTTCTTGGGTTGGAATGGGCACAGGGGCATTTTTTTTTTCCTCTCAAATGAAGTAAATTATCGCGAGGAAAAGTGTACCTTCGAATTTCGAATCGCTCGTTCGGATTCGTGTTGGGAATAAGACGAATAAATATAAGTTCTTCAAGTTTATATCCAAGTATGCGTGAAGAAGAATTCCAAGCAGGAGGAGACCTCGATCTGGCATGAAGAAGAGGCTTGGCAGGAGATGAAGACCTGACTGAAGAAAGAGGTCTGTCAGGAGGAAATATTATTTATTATTATTATAAATATTTGAATAATAAAACGTAATCAATTACGTAATAAATTAGAATTGCATACCCTACCATTAAAATAAAATGTATATCAAATAGTTATAGTTATATAATAAATTTCAATAATTAAATAAATAAATGGAAGAGACCTTTCAGGAGAAGGATGTCTGTCAGGTGAATAAAAGGGTCTGGAATGAGGATTATACACAATAGGGGCGCCATTAGGCAAACAGTCAAAATGTGAACTCAATCCTGCAACAAGAAACAGAGGATTGAATTTTTCTTTTTTACATTCTCATCCTATGAGAAGGTATTAGATTGTATTAAGCTTTGGCACATTTTTTTTAAGCCCTAAAAGAAAAAGACGAGTTCGTTAGCCAACTATTTTTGATGAAAATTCAGAAATTTAGAGCATTTAAAAATTTTTCAAGATCTATTTCATGCAAAAACGTCAAGAAAAGAAAAACGATGTATTTTTCGAGTCCTACAAGATTATCATAACGATTTTTTGAATTTTTTTGAAACATCAAAACTTCAAATTTTGACCCTATTATTGTTTTTATTAGTTGGGTTGAGACCGTAACAGTCCCTGCCGCTTGGGTCATCCCGTTGCGTCCCCTTGCGAGCCTCTGCGTGACCCCAACGCCCTCCCTATAAGGAGAAGACAAGGCTTAGATATTACAAAGAGCAACACTCTTTGTGAAGTGGCCTCCTTGACAAGACCTTATCGCGGATATATCTATCCACAAGTCTTTCCACTGTTTTTAGTAGGAAAGATGTTAGGCTAATGAGCAGCCGTTTAGGGCCCAGTTGCGCTGCAGGCAACTTTGGTTGCCTCTGAGGTGCCACCCCCACTTTTCGAAACCTTCAAAAGCCCGGTTATCTAGTCTAGCCGCCTCAGCTCCCTTCTCGATGTCTGTGCCAAATTTGATCCAGCTCTCTTGCTTTGCCTTACGTATTGCACCCCTGTATTCATCCCTCATCGTTGTGAATGAGGTCCATACTTCCTTCGTATTGTCATTACTGGCACGTCTGAACCTCTCTCTGGTTTCCCTGCGAAACTCTTTGAGTTTCCCGTTCCACCAGTGTGCATCCATAGCCTCTCGGACTCTTGTAGGTCGACAATTACTTTCATAAGTAGCTTTCATGGCTTCCGTGAAAGTGTTGGCTACCATTTCCAGCGTATCCACGTCTCGAGTTGACCTGGGAACCTCTGAAAGTGCACATCTTAGCTCCGTGGAAAACTGATCCCAGTGTGTTCTTTTCGGATTTCTGACTCATTTGGGTCCAGCGGGTACGTATGGTGGGAATTAGCATCGCATCCCAGCAGTAGATGAATACCCCTTACCTTGCAATATTCCACCAGTGTACATACCTCCACTGGTGGTTTAATATCGCTGTCATAACGAAAGTAAGTCGATCCCTACCTTGGGGTCTCTGTAACGAAAAAGACCACCCCCCCTAAACCCCTCATCGTATCTCGAACTAACCAAGGTTTTTGGATTATCGAGATACCTATGTGCCTTGCAGCCATGCCACTCTGCAAAACTGCAGAGGCGCCTTTGCTGTGATGCAAGTTAATCTGGGTGATGGCGAGACCAGGAGCAGTCATTTAGGTCTGCTCTCGATCTTCCTGTGTCGCAACAGGCACCTCCTGTCCATGACCCGTAACCCTAAAGTTGACCTGTCTAAAGTGATAGAAGGGCCTATTTTTGAGGGCCGTAAGAGTCATCGTTCGGGACTCAAGAATCTGCGTCCCCTTCCTGAGGCCTATCGTGCCTGACGATTCGCGAGGACGCTGCCTTGAGTAAGGAGTTGAAACCCTCCAGCCGCTAAAGTACCTCAGACGGGTCTTCCGGTTTACCCAGGAACCGTGCCGTAGCTCTCACCATCTTCTGGAGCAATTTACCCTCAGCCACCTTAAGCGCTGCACATTCCCACGGCTTTGTCTCGACCACTGCTTTGACTAGCCAAGCTTTAGCCGCTAGGTCGGCTGCCAAAAATACGAAGACTCCTCCCCTGCAGAAGGAGATCACGAATCTTGGCCATTGATCTCGGGACACTCTTTTAACCGCCCTCCAGGTAGCCTTCCTGAAGAGCTCGACTGCTCCGTTGTAAGCATTGAGTCCGGGTAATAGGCATCGGCCACCTCCATCGTCAGGGGGTTAGGCCAACCCCGGTGGGTTGTCCTCTGAGCCCCTACCTCTCTTCTGGGCCTCAGTGCTGAATGTCAGCCCTGTAGCTGCCGACATTCCAGCTCCAGCAGCTGCTCTGCTACCCTGCTGCGCTTGCCTCTTCAGTCTCCTTTTCAGAGAACCGTTGAGCTGTTCCTTTCTGTTGGGAAACTGTTTGGCCTCTCCTGTTAGCATAGCCTCGTTCAAAGAGACCGTCGCATCGATCCCTCAGCACCCGAGGGAACTGGGGGCACAGCCGCCACCTGAATTTGGCTCGCCGGAGAGACAGATGGAGAGGAAAGGGTTTTGTTAGACTCTTTAAGGCCCAACTTCTCTCCCTCCTTCGCCAACTTCCTTCCTCTTTCCTCGTTCCAAGAGGGGCCTCGACCCAGGGATCCAGAAGGTCCGTGTTAGTTAGGTTCTTTCAACCTTCTACCATACCGTGATCACGCATACCAGGAGAACCCGTTTATAGGGATCCTTGCATTCATATCCATACGCATGCAGGCCGAGGTCCGTTTGACCCCCATGTTCCACACGCTTAAGCCTCCCCACCAACTACAAAGTGTTACAACCCCTAGGAGATTTTTTACATTCTCATCCTGATGAGAAGGTATTGGTTCTATGTGAGAGAATTTGAATATAGTTTTTATGAATAAGACAAACACTGTTTGACCAGAAACGGAATGTTCGATTTTTTGGTAGCATTTTCAGTAAGTTAAATCAAAACTGTTTCTTAAGCAATTAAGCGTTTTTCTTTGGACTTCAAAAAGTGTGTGGGAATTGTAATGAGAACGTGTCCCTGAAGCCGATAGAGTCCTAAGTAAGTAAACTTCCTTTTCAATATGAAATGAAAACAAATTCAACAACCGCTTAAGACGTAGAGGTTCTGTCTATTTTATAATACATTAGCGAGCGCGAAGCGCGAGCTAAATATATTATCAAGCGAGAAGCGCGAGACACAACAACCGTGCGTCCTGGGCGCGCTCAAACTTACTTATTATTATATTTTTATCTTATAAATATAGTCAAATTTTTAACGAATAGAATGAGTTTCCGTCAAAAATGAATTTTCAACCAAAAAATTAAAATTTCTACGTACATTTTTTAAACTAAACATGGAATGGTTTTATTTTTACGTCGAAAAATTGATTTTTTCATAGAAACAGCGAACTTTCAACAAAATAGTAACATTTTTCATCCAAGACATAAATTTCCGATCAAAAACATGAATTTTCAACATACTAGTTTCGCTTTTGACTAAGTAATTAATTTTGAAACGAAAAAAGATTATAATTTTACACAAAAACAGTTGAATTCAGCCAAAAGAGACGACTTATACCCATATTATACGAAAAAAAAATCTGATTTTCGTATAGCTTGAAAAAAATGTACTCAAAATTACAAATATATTATTATACTCACCAACAGAAAAGAGGATAACTGCCAAGGATAAGACGAGAGAAGAAATAATCCTCATCTTTTCTGATCAGAGGAGAAACTATTTAATGCAGAAATGAAGTATTTGGTTAAGAAGGTAACTAGCGAATATTCTGGTGCTTCAGTGAATTATATAATACATATATTGTATAGTTCTTATCACATATAATGATGGCGTCAAGGTTATTCTTCTTAGATGTTTACATTTCATTAGAGTTAGTTTCAAGAAAAAAAAATGTGGGGACTAAATTCGTTGGAACTGATATCACGAGCTACATAATCTTTTACGTTTGATATAAATCCGTACTCAAATTTGATTTTCTAATTTGACCCAAATTAAGTTCAGGGTTCACATGGCTTCAATTTCTTACAATGATTCCGTCTACATATTTTATAAAATTTTATCCTCACTATCCACAGTTATTTACACCTATTTATATAAAATATTAAATCAAGAACCTTATTTCTATTTTTTACGATAGCGCAATTTGGAACGTGTTAGTGAACGAAAAAGCGAGTGATCGAAAGCGAGAGTGCAAAAGAGAGAAAGAGAGCGATAACGCAAACGCATCTCAATCTACTTGTGCCATTACATAACCATCCTCACCTAGAATTTCTACCAAATTCTCTTGTCATCTTCCTTTATCTTCCATTCCTCTCCGGCATCCTCCCCATACATACTCCCATGTTTCCTCTTTCCATTCACAGATTCTGCACTTCCTGTTTTCTTTCTGTTCCCAATAATTACCTGCCCTTATCTCGTTACGCAATCTAAATCTTGCTATTCTGTTCCATTTTTTCTCTCCCCATCCCTTTTCTTAATACTTCGGTACTTCTTGCTTTTTTATGGTCTTATACTATTTATTATATTTTGATTTCTCCATCATCCCCTTCTTTCTATCAATCGTCTTCCCTCTCACTTTTTCCACTTATACATAGTTTACTCCTGTTCCTTCTTCTATATCTCATGCCCTCTTTCCCGGACTGGTACTCAATTTATCTCCTTGTGCTTCTTCTTTCACCATTCCCACATCTCTGTTCCGTAACCTAATACCGGTCATACCGGCATTTAAATAACCACATTCTCCTTCCCCAATTTTTTTAACCTTTTTTTTTCTATTCCTCATATCTGTAGCATGACCCCAGCTGCTTTTTCTATCCTTTCTCATATATGAGCTCCATGATCTCCATGTGTTTGCAAGATATATCCCAAATACATAAACTGTTCACTTATTTTAATTGTATTTCCTCCCATTCCCCCGGCCATTCATTCTTTCTTCCCCCTCCTTTTCCAAACATCATTATCTTTGTCTTTTCTACATTAAAATTTACCTTCTTCCCATCTAAGTATTTCTCTAATCCTGTAATCAAGACCGTCATCCCTTCTCCATCCTCTGCCATCAAGACTATATCGTCTGCGTATGCCAGTGTATGAATCTTTTCATTCCCTATCCTAAGTCCTCCCCACCCTTTTCATGCCTCGGTCTAACAAGTCAAACGCCGCCTTATTACTATCATTCCCCTTTCTTTCTTTCAATCCTCTTATTTACTAGATAGTTCAGAACATATATGTTGTCCATAACCCCTATCCGTTTTCTAAACCCTGTCTGATTCGGTGGCTCTATCTTTTTTTCCAAAACTTCTTTGTTCAACCTCTACAATAAAACTGTCACATATACTTTATACAGTGTTGGAATTAGTGGCACTCCTCTATAGTCCTTAACATCCTCCGCTTTGCCTTTCTTCACTATTGGAATCACTATTTCTTCTTTCCATAGCTCTGGCCACCCCTCTTCTCTTCATACACTATTGCACATTATCCATGCCCATTCCTTTAATTCTGTCCCCCCATATTTCCAGACTTCATTTGGAATCTCATCTATACCAGGAGCCTTTTCATCTTTCATCATCCCTAATACCTTTACTATTTTCTCCCTTGTAATGTCCTGCTCCTCATATGTTTCCCTACCATCTTTTCCTCCTTTCCTAACTTCCGTCTCTACCCCTCCTAGTAATCTCTATTTACTACCTTCCAAACCTGTTCTTCCGTCCTAGCCTTCTCCGCTTTTTCTTCGAACCATTTATTTTCCTCCTCTTTTATTTGATCACACAACTCAGTATACTCCTTTTTTCTCCTATATTTTTCTTTACTACTTGTCCCTTTTCTTTTACATTTCTTATCCCATCCACTTGTATCCCCTCCTTCACTAACGTCTTTTTCGCCATCCTTTTTCATCTAGCCACGTCTCCATCATTACTACTACATCCCATTGCGGCAAATTTCGCATCCCTTTTCGTCAATCCTGCTATATTCCAGTAACATATTTTCCATTCTTCCCTACCTTCGTTTCTCGTCTGTTTTTGTTTCTTATCATTTCTTATTTTCCTACCTCTCGTTCCTTCCTCTCCTAGTTTTCTGGCACCTTATTTCTTACTAACTCTTTCCTTTCATCGTTTCAATCTCACCATACGCTTCGCCATGACTTTCTTTTTATGTTCCCATTTCTTTGGTTTCACAAGTACCATTTTTTCTCCATTTCGCGTTTCCTTTCCTACACTTCACATTTTCTCTATCTCCACTTGAGCATCTATAATTTTTTAGCACATCTTCCCCTTCTGCCTTCAATTTCTTCCCGTCTAATCTTAGACCCTTTATCACGATGTCAAAAGGTCATCCTTTTCAATTAAAAATGCAACTGTGTTGTGAAAAATTCGTTTTTTCGGTTGGAAAATTCAACAATTTTCTGTTTTCATTTTTTTTCTTTCTTGACTAAAAATTGGGTTTGATTGAAAATTCATCTGTTTCTGTAGAGAATTCATCTTTTTCGTTAAAAATGTAACGGTTTGGATACAAAATAATCCGTTTCGACTGAAAATTAACTTTTTTTGTTTCAAACTCAACTGTTTTGTAGAAAATTTGTGTGTTTCGGCCCGAAAATTCAATTGTTTTTGTTGGAAGTTCAACTATTTGTTCATAAATTTATACATTTTGTTGAGAATTTATATTTTTTCAAAAATTAATTTTTTAACTGAAAATTTTGTTGATAAATCATTGAAATTATTTTAACTTAAGTTTTATGTGATTTCTAATACCAAAAATTACTTAATATTAGTAGCTATCAGTATAAAATTCAGGACAGATAAGAGTGTTTAAGGGATTCCAACGATTTTCTAGAGTACTTAAGGGTATAAAATTAATGTTACATATATTGTTCATTGTTAATTTTATTATTTATTTTACATATATGTTTAATTACAATTTACTCTGAATCTGAAATTAATATATTATTCCTTTGTCATAGTGAAAGCTTTGCAATCATGAAAATTTTAGGACGTAACTTGTTGATGTATCTTGACATAATTCGCCCTGAGGAGTACAAAAATGATTAATTTTAGAGCCGGGTCAGATTAATTTTTTTTGTCATTGCATGTTTGTCTTAACAATCGTTTGCCATGTGAATTCTTTGCAATTTTGATCATGTTTATGAAAAAAGTGTTATATGTAAAGTTTAATAAAATACATTCTGCTTTAACAAAAATAGGTTTTCTGACATCTGTAAAATGCTTAAAAATATTTTTTAATTTTATCATGGATTTCAGAAAAATAATATCTTCAAAGCCTCAAAAACATGTGAACGAATAACCCTACAAAATAAGTGATTATACTGCTCGTTGAATTTTCTGAAAATTCTTTAAAAGTTTCTACATTGTTTGTTAAAAATCTTCAAATACTCAATTTTATTTCAAATTGATATTAATTTTATCATGAAACAAAACAACTTGATTTAAAATTCTGATTTCTTAAATTGATGGTGCATAACATTTGTAATCTTCATTGATAGATAAACACATATAACCTCATTTTATATCGTTAGGAAGTTAAAAATAGAATGGGTTCATCATTTTTGAAACGTTTGTCAGAAAATTAATAGAGGAATTGTGCCTTTATCATTGAAGACAAATTTACAAATTATATTTGCTCATATAGAAACAAAAATATTTCGAATTAAAGATCTTCATTTGGAAAATGTGATTTAAAAAATTCCGGAAAATTCAAAAGAACAAACTGAAAAAAGTGAAAGCCATATTTACGCAGTATGCAATCAACCGGATCTCTAACAACAATATATATGAGATCCCATTACCACGATTATTTAAAAGAGGCCTAATAGTGCGAAATATTGTTTTCAACTACTATTTTAAAATTTCTTAAGGTTGGGTGACGCCAGCCTAAGGGAGCTTCCTGGATTTCGTTTGAATCTGAAATCTTCGTTAAATAATAGATGTCTTTGTAAAATAATAGAAGTATTTGTGAAATCTTTTAAATCTATCCGAAATCTTTGCAAAATATTTGTGAAATCTTTATGAAATCTTCGGGAAATCATTGAAATTTTGTCAAATCTTTGAAAAATCTTTAGAAATCTTTGCAAAATATTTGAAACATTTTTGAAATATTCGGAAATATTTTGGAAATTATTAAAATCTTTGTGAAGTATTTTAAATATGCCCGAAATCTTTGTGAAATCACTAAGAAATTATTTAAATCTTTGTAAAATCATTGTGAATTCTTTAAAAATCTTTACGAAATATTTGAAATATTTTGGAAATATTCGGTAATACTTGAGAAATTATTGAAATCTTTGTGAAATCTTTGAGAAATGATTAAAGTCTTTGTGAAGTCTTTCAAATCTATCCGAAATCATTGAAATATTTGTGAAATCATCAGGAAATTATTGAAATCTTTGTTCAATCTTTGAAATCTATCTGAGTTAAAAGGAATTTAAGGAAAACGAGAAGAATTCGATGAAATTCATAAAAATTCAAGGTGAATTTAATAAAATCAAATAAATTGATAACATTTTAAAAATATAAAAATAACTTAGAATGCAGTAGCTTTGAAATTAGCTTAGAAAAACTCAAGGGAATTCAAAAGAATTTGATGATATGCCCAAGAATTCAAGGATCGGTTAAAAAACTTCAGGCTCAATTGAATAAAAACTTTTTTTTTAATGAAACAGAATTTAACAAAAAGATAAGTGAATTCAAAACAATTAGAAAATATAAAAAAAAAATAATTGAATTGAGTAAGTTTAAAATGAATTTAGAAAAATTACAGCGAATTTAAAACAATTATATGAAATGCCTAAAAATTTAAGGCGATTTTAAAATATTTCAAGATGAATTAAACAATATTTTTTAAATCTCCTCAAACTATTAATATAAATAAAAAAAAATCTGGGAATCGTTTAAAATTTCCTAAAATATTTAAAAACCTCTGAAATCCCATTAAATTACTGAAATCAATTATAAATGATTTGTAATTTTTTAAAACAACCTAAGGTATTTTAAATCCTTTAAAAACTTTTAAAATCCTCTACAATTTTTTTAAGCTCTTGAAAAAGCTAAGGTATTTGAAAAATACCTTCCAGTTCCAACACAGAATTTATTTAAATTAATTAATTCCCTGTTCCAAATAAGAATTTATTTAAATTGGAAAATTTCATGATCCAATCCAGAATTTAAATTTTTTAGAAAATGTCTAACTCTAGCTCAAAATTGGTTAAAATTAAAAAATTTCCTGTTTCATTCAGAATATATTTTAATTAAAAAATTCCCTGTTCCAAGTCAAAATTATAATTACTTTGAAAATTCTTGGTTCCAACTCAGAATTTATTTCAATTTTAAAATTCCCTGTTCCAAGTCAGAATTGTAATTCTTTTGAAAAATTTCCCGTTCCATATCAGAATTTATTTAAATTAAAAAATGCCCTGTTCCAAGTCGAAATTAGAATCCTTTTCAAAAGCTCCCTGTTACAATTCATAATTTGAAATCTTTTCCAAAAAAATTCAAGTTCTAGCTCTGAATTTGTTAAAATTTGGAAATTCCCGGTTCCAAGTCAAAATTTACTAGAATTTAAAAATGCCCTGTTCCAAGTCAGAATCAGAATTTTTTCAAGTTAACTATTCCAATCCAGAATTTTATTTCTTTTCAAAAATTCTACGTTTCAACTCGCAATTCCACTTCTTTTGAAAAATTCCCTGTTCCAGTTCTAGCTCTGAATTTGTTAAAATTTGAAAATTCCCTTTTTCAAATCAGAATTTATTTAAATTTGAAAATTCCCCTGTACATATCTGAAATTTTAATTCTTTTCGAAAATCCTGAATGTCAAGTCAGAATTAGGATTTAAACAAGGAATTTTTCGAAAGAATTATAATTCTGAGTTGAAACGTAGAATTTTCGAAAAGAACAGGGAATTTTTAAATTTAAATACATTCTGAGTTGGAACGGGAAATTTTTCAAATGAATTATAATTTTAATTCATTTCGAAAATTTGAAACATTCTGAGTTGGAACAGGGAATTTTTCAAATGAATTATAATTTTAATTCATTTCGAAAATTCCCTGAAACATTTAAAATCTGTTAAAATTTTCGGAAATTTTTGCAATCCTTTAAAATACTGTAAAATATTTTTAAATTCATAGAAATTCCCTTACATGTTTGGAACCCCTTGTAATCGAATAATTACATCATAATTTTTTTTTAATTGCAATAAGTATGCAATAAATTCGCGAGTTTATTATAAATAATATTTTTTCAGTCCTTATAAGTATAAAAATGTGTATAAATGTTACTTTTTATATGTAAAATTAAATAAAGATTAAAACTTGATTAAAAAATCATATTTTTTTTCAATTGCAATAAGTATGCAATAAATTCGCGAGTACAAGTATTTTCTTAAAAATTTAAATTTAATTCAAACTTGTTCCTAAAGTCCATGAATTTGATTAATAATTAAAACAAATATTTATATTATTCAATCCAAAAATTTGCATTCACAAATGCAAAAACATCATTATTTAAATTAATATTACAATTATTCAAACAAGTTAAGGCACGATCGAAAAAATTCTCTGATTTTAATAAAAAATTTCAACAAAACTGATTTCCAAGTTTTCCAGGTGAGTAAATACCCTATATAATAGTAAAATTAATTATATTCTTTAAATTGAAAATTCATACTAACCATATCAGTGATCATTTCGGCGTTAGATTTTACCCTTTCAATGGCAGTTTCTTCCCTTTCATCGCGATTTACCTCTGGAATATGTATATCTGTTAAACCGTATTTTTTCATTCTTCTGAGATAATCGACAAAGTAGATTTCGGCGACGTCTACGATATGCATTCGATCTTCTGCGCCACAAATTTTTGTTGCGAGGGTGCCCAGGAGAGCTGGGAGTAAAAAGTATTTCAAATTTTCGGTCGGAACTTCTTCAAAAGCTTCATTTTCGCTGAACATGTCCACGAGGGATACCAATTTTGTCGCATTTTCGAACATACGCATCGCTCGTTTGACATCGGACTAAAAAATAAATTTTATTAATAGTAATAGAACAAATAATTGATCAAGGTATAATATATTTTATACTTCACAGCTCAAAATTTCATTAAAACAGGGAAAATAGGATGAATTTTCACGCAAATAGATCAAATAAAATAAATTTTCTTAAATAAAATTAATGTGTATAGAAAATATATTGCATTTTCAAGAAAAGAAATAAATTTTTAAAAAGAAGTAGTTAAATATTTAAAAACAGCAATATTAATTATTAACCAAATAGTTGCATTTTCAACCAAAATTGATCAATTTTTAACCAAATAGTTGAATTTTCAAATAAAAAAGATAATTTTTCAAAGAAATAATTGAATTTTTAACAAAAAAACGAAAAAGTTAAATTTTAAGATTGAAAATTTAATTTTAAACCAACAAGATGAATTTTTAACCAAATGATCGAATTTTCAAATAAAAAATATTAAATTTCGATCAAAAAGAGCTGTATTTTCAACCACATAGTTGAATCTTCAACCCGAAAAGACGAATGTTAAACAAAAGAGTTAAATTTTCAACCAAGAACTTTTTTACGAAAAAATATGAATTTTCAATCCAAAAGAACGAATTTTTAACTAAACAGTTGAATTTCCGACCAAAAAGATGAATTAAAAAAAATATTTTGATTTTGGAACCAAAAAATTAATAATCAACCAAAATAGTTGCATTTTTAACCAAATAGTTGAATTTTCAGCCTATAAAGATGAATTTTCAAACAAATGATCGAATTTTCAAATACAAAAAATTAATCTTCAACAAAAAAAAAGTTGAATTTCGAACCATGTAGTTGAATTTTCAAACCAAGAAGACAAATTTTTTAGAAGACAGTTTACAGATGATTTTTTAACAAAATAGTAGAATTTTCAACAAAATAATTAAATTTTCAACAAAATATATACTGATGTTTTTAACTAAATAGTTGAATTTTCAACCTGCAAATTTGTATTTTCTAATTGAGTTGAGTCTTCAGTTTTATCTTAGAAATTCAATAATTTGGTAGAAAATTTAACTATTTTGTAGATGATTCGTTTTTTATACATTAAAAATTAATTTTTTTCAATGAAAATTAAACTGCTTCATTTTTGGTTAAAAGTTTATTTTTTTTTAGTATAAAAAATCCACTATTCTATTGAAAATTTATACAATTTGTTGAATTTTTTTTTTTTTGTAGAAAATTTATGTTCTTGGTTGAAAATTCAAGTATTTACTTAAAAATGTATGTATTTTGTTGATAATTTGTCTTTTTGAGCAGAAAATTAATCTTCTTCGTAGAAAATTTATCTTTCTCTTTGAAAATGTAATTATTTGATTGAAAATTCAACTGTTTTGTAGAAAGCTCGCCTTTTTAGCTTAAAAATTCGACTTTTTTGTTCAAAATTTATTTAACTTTTTCCCCCCTTTCCTGGGAAAACTTTAAATGATTTTTTATTAGGAAAAATGTATTCTAAAAGAATATTAAAAAAGATTTAAAATGATTTGCTAAAATTTTAAAAAACAATGTAATAGATTTTAAAGCAACATTTTTTAAGGTTACAAAATTTTAGAAAAAATTCGAGTACCTTTAAGAGATGTTCAGAAGTTTAAGGATTCTCAGGACTTCTTCTTTTTTGGTTGAAAGTTCAACTATTTTTAAAATAAATTCCTCTTTTTTAGGTTGAAAATTCATTTATTTTCTAGGAAATTTGTTTTTTTTTGGCTTTAAAATTCAACTTTCTTGTTGAGGATTTAATCAGAAATTTCAAAAATAAATTGTTTTAACTGCAAGTTTAATTATTCCATTTTTGGTTCAAAATTTTTTCTTTTGTGTTGAAAACTCAACTACCTAGTCGAAAATTCATGTATTTTATTGAAGATTCTTTTTTATGGAATAGTAAACTTTTTGGTTGAAAATTCATTTTTTGTTGTGGTTGAGAATTTTTTTTTTAACTGAAAATTTATTTATTCCATTTGTGGTTAAAAACTGATCTTTTTGAGTTCAAAACTCAACTACTTGGTTGAAAATTCAACTATTTGATTAAAAATTCATGTTTTGTTTATTAGATTCACCATTTTAGTTGAAAATTCATTTTCCTGTGGTTGAGAATTTAACTATTTTATTGAAAAATCATTTTTTTTGTGGTTGAGTACTAATTGTTTGCAAAGGGAAATTAAATTATTTCATTTTTGGCTGAAAATTTATCTTTTGGTGTTGAAAACTCAACTATTTGGTTGAAAGTTCATATATTTTTTTTAAACTAAAAATTCAAGTATTTAAAATTATATGATGATTTTAAAAGATTTCAAAAGATTTCCAAAATTGTAAACAAAGAATTTGAAAGTTTTTGAGGCAATTTTTTTTAGTTTTCAGAATTCTTAAAAATTTTTTGGAAAAACTCAAATCATTGTAAAAGATATTTAGAAGTTTAAAAAATGTATACATAATTCTTTTTTAATATTAGGGAAGATTTAAATCATTTTAGAAGATATTTACAAGGTTAAGAAGTTTCAACTATTGAGTTAAAACTGTATATATTTTATAGAGAATTCGTTTTTTGTATTAGAAAATTAATCTTCTTGGTAGAAATATTATCTTTTTGGTTAAAAATGTAATTATTTGATTAAAAATTCTACTGTTTCGTAGAAAGCTCGTGTTTTTAGCTTGAAAATTCGACTTTTTTGTTCAAAATTTATTCAACTTTTTCCCCCCTTTCCTGGGAAAACTTTAAATGATTTTTTATTTGGAAAAAGGAAATTCTAAAAGAAAATTAAAAAAGATTTGAAGTGATTTCCTAAAATTTGGAAAAACAATATAATAGATTTAAAAAAAAAATTTTGTAAGGTTACAAAATTTTAGGAAAAATTCGAGTACCTTTAAGAGATATTCAGAAGTTTAAGGATTCTAAGGACTTCATCTTTTTTGGTTGAAAGTTTAACTATTTTTTTAATAAATTCGTCTTTTTTAGGTTGAAAATTCCATTATTTTGTAGGAAATTTGTCGTTTTTTTGGCTTTAAAATTCAACTTTCTTGTTGAGGATTTAACAAGCGGTTTCAAAAATAAATTGTTTTAACTACAAGTTCAATTATTCCACTTTGGGTTCAAAATTCATTCTTTTGGGTTGAAAACTCAACTACCTGGTTGAAAATTCATGCATTTTATTGAAGATTTATTTTTTGGATGGTAGAGTAAACTTCTTGGTTGAAAATTCATCTCTTTGGTTGAGAATTTTATTATTTTATTGAAAATTCATTTTTTTGTGGTTGAGAATTTATTTTTTCTAACTGAAAATTTATTTATTCCATTGTTGGCAATTAAAATTTGACAATTTCAAATTTAAAACTAAATTGAATCTTTCAAAGTTATGACATAACAAAATTATAATTTAACATTAAAACTGATGGGACGAATTATTCTAAAATCAAAAAATGAATTGAATTATTTTTAAGAAAACGTAAAAAATATATATTAATTTTAAAAGGGAAACACTGAAGATGAAAAAATTCCTCTCTGAAAAAAATTTTAATTACTAAAAATTGTGATATTAACAATTTTTTATATTTAAACCATTTTAAATATTTTGAGTAAATTTAAATCGTTAAAAAATTAATAACTTTTAAATTGCAAATTATATTTTCCAAAATTCAACCAATTAAATTTAAATTGCAAAATTAAAAACTATGAAAGGGAAAAATAAAATATTTCAAATCTTTCTTTAGAATTATTATACATTCTTGACTTTGAAATCAAAATATTGTGAAATTTAAAATTCCAAATTTACAAAAATTAATCTAAAAATTAATTGAACAAAAAACTTTAGTTCCAAGGACTTGAAGATTAAACTTTTAGAATTATTGCGCATTCAAAACCATAATTTTGAATTAAAATTATGGAAATTTTAAAGACGATAACATTTCGCCAAACATTTTGCCTTGAGAATTTTGAAGATTTCAAGAGGATAAAAAAGTTTTCTTAAAATTCCTGGTAAAATTTAAATAATGTTTTATTTGGTGAATTAATTTTAAGAAAATCTTAAAAAATGGTTCTCTAAAATTTCTAAAAATAATGTAGACAATTTTAAAGCAAACTTATTCAACTCTACACGTTTACAACATTTGACAACAAATTCGTGTTAGTTTGAGAAATATTAAGAAGTTTCGCAAAGATTTCATAAAATTTAAAACAAAATTTCGATTTCATCAAATTAAAAAAAAAGTCGATTTTGAAAGATTTCCAAGAAAAAATTTAGAATCTTTTTAAGAATGAAAGGTTTCAAGAGACTGAAAATTTTTCTCGATAAAATTGAACAGGATAACATTTTTTTTAGGAAAAATGCTACTCGTTTTAAAAGATATTGAGAAGTTTTGAAAAAAAATTCAAAAATAATTTAACCCTTGGAATGATTTCAAGAAATTTAAAACAAAATATAGATTTTTGTAGATTTTAAAAAAGATGCTTTTTAGTAATTTTGAAAGGTTTCAAGATAATGAAAGTTTTCTTTTAAAAATTTCGAAAGATTTCCAAAATTGTCGAAAAAGAATCTGGAAGATTTTAAAGCAATTTTTTTAAATTTTTCAGTTAAAAAAAAATTATGAAAAATTCGAATCACTTTAAAAATTTCAAAAAAATGATTTTGAAAAAGAATTTATAAGATTTTCTAGCAAAAATTTTGAATTTTGCAAAATTACAAAATTGTTAAAATTTTTCAAAGAATGATTTTTTAATTTGAAAAATTAATTTTAAGATAAAATTGAAAATTATTTTAAAATAATTCTAAAATTGAATCCGGAAGATTTTAAGACAATTTTTTGTATTTTGCAGAATTTTGAAAAAATTTTAGGAAAAATCTAACACATTTTAAATTATATTTAGAAATTTTGAACAATTTCCAAAATAATTTCAAGAAATTTAAAATTAAATGTAGATTTTTGAAGACTTAAAAAAAGAGCTTTTTAAGAATTTTGAAAGCTTTCAAGACAATAAAAAGGTTTTCTTTTGAAGATTCCTGAAAAAAATGTATATGATTTTTTATTCAAAAATATTAATTTCAAGGGAAAATTGAAAAAAAGTTTTAAAAATTTCAAAAGATTTCCAACTTTTGCTAAATTTAAAAAATATATATTTTTGAAGAGATTTTGAAACTAATTTCAAAACGAGAAACAATTTCAAGAAAATTAAGAAAACATTAAGAATTTTGAAATTTTCTAAAAAAGGTTTTTTAAACCTCGGAAGCGTTCCGAAAGAATGAAAAAATCTTCTTAAAATTCCTGGGAAGATTTAAGTAATGTTTTATTTGGTCGATTAACTTTAAGAGAACATTTAAAAAGATTTCATAAGATTTTGAAAACTGAAGAACAATAATCTGGAAGATTTGTTGGTAAAATGTTTTTATTCTGCAGGATATAAAATGATTTTCTAAAATTTCGAAAAATAATGTAAAAAAGTTTTAAGCAAAATTTTTCAATTTTGCAAGATTACAAAATTTTAGAAAAAAATCGTTGTAGTTATGGAAACTTGAAGAACTTTTGATAAGCTTTCATGAAATTTAAAACAGAACCGATTTTTAAAGACTTCGAAGAAAAAATTTTCTAAAGATTCATAGAAAATTTAAAATGTTTTCTTTTCAGTTATTATTTTATTAGAATATTCCACAAGATATACAAAATTATGTAAAAGAATCTAAAAGATTTTTGTGAAATGGTTTTTATTTTGCAGGATTTCAAATGATTTCCTAAAATTTCGAAATAGAATGTAGAACATTTTTTGCACGATTACCAAATTTAAAAAAAGTCGAGTTTATTCAAGAAATATAAAGAAGTTTTGAAAAGGTTAAAAAATGATTTAGAAAAGATTTTAAAGAATTTAAAACGATTTAAAAAAATTTTGAAAGAAATGTAGATCATGAAAATTTCCAAAAAAGTAGGGTTTTAGGAATTTTGAAAGGTTTCAAGAGAATAACCAAGTTACTTTAAGATTCCTGGCAAAATATAAATGACTTTTTATTTTGATAAATTATTTTAAGATAAAATTGAACAAGATTTTAAAACATTTTGAAAGATTTCCAAAATTGCCGAAAAAGAATCTGAATTTAATGAAAAATGCGAATAAGTTTTGAAAAGTTTTAAGGGAATAAAAAAGTGTTCTTTTAAAGATTCTTGGGAATTTTAAAAGAAGAGTAAAGATTAAAAGGAGAAAAAGAGCTAAGGTGGCAAGAGAATCGCTTAAAAAATTAATGAAAATCCCATTGAAAAGACTAAAGCTCAAATAAAGCAACATCTAAGGTAAAATTTTTGAGTACCTCGTTTAGAAAAAACATAAGCTCTAAATAACATACATAATTTATCATTATATTAGTGATTTAAAAAATATTTTTCGATTTATTTCACTTATCCCAGATAGCACAAAAAATTCGGTGAAGATTTCCTGAAACTTGCATTGTACGGTTGAGAATATTCCATTGAAAAATTAGGGCAAGGTTAGGTCGATCAAGAAAATGTCCGCTTGTGAGGGAATGTTGCACGGCAAGTTTTAAGATAATTTGAGACATTTATTTAACTTCATTCGATGCGCAGTAGTTTTCTATGGGACCTACGGCTGCGCAGTAGTTTTTTCAACCCCCCAAATATACCACCAGACATATTGTGATAATTGCTTCCCATATTTGAAATATTTGAGGGGATTGTAAAAGATTCGAATGCACTTTCAAGAGCTTTACAAATTTTCCAGGGACTTCAAAAGATATCAAAGGATTTGAAATATTTTAGGAAATTTTATGCCGTTTTAAAGAATTTTGGAAGATACAGAAGGATTTTACAGAACCTGTGAGGTTATAGGATATTTTAAAAGCTTCCCAGGGTTTTTATAAGGTTGATACATAATTTTGAAAAATCATGTTGTTATATTTACAAAGCAAAGCAATTTTATTTCTACCCAATTTTCAGTCTTTAAAACTGTATTTAAAAATTGATTCACTTTAATTTGGAAAAATTAGTAAAATTTTTTTTATTCAATAAATAAAAAATATATTTTTTTACATCTAGTATATATTTTCTCATATAGTATTTCTTATTTGTGAAAATTCCATTGCATTATTTTAATTTATTTAGAAATAATAATAATAGTAATAATAATAAATTTAAAACCTAAAATTAAAAATTAAAAACCCCGGCGTAGGGACTTTTTGCGCAAAAACGGATATGAAGCTTTTTATCAGCAAGAAGAAGAGCAACATCCTCCAGCGAACATACCATACGTTCCAGCAAGACCACCTTTGCAGATAGCCGATAATGCTAACATGAGAAGTAGGAGATCTATCCACCAAAATATCTTTCTCAGGATGGACAAATTATCTGAAGCTTCGAATTATTCGAAGAATTATCTGCTCTCCCCGATTTGCTCCCCGAAGATGTTAATGTCTGGAATCTGAACTGTCTAGATTACAAGAAGGCGGCCTCGCTGCTTAGCGACGATAAAAGTAACGATACTTCAGAACGCCTGAGTAAGACTCGCGGGCGTATTGCACAGCTTCAGTTTAAAATTGAAACGGCGAGACGGCATGCATAAAATATTCAGTCCGTGATTAGCTACATAACATAAAATGAAAAATTCACTCCAAAAGTTAGGGCACTTGCTTGAAACTTAAAGAAAGCAAATCACATGCTAAACAAGTGTAAACTGTTGACCGTCAAGCAGAACTGGACACAAAAAGTAAGATCTCTTTCGAAAGCGAAACAGCGCTTTGCACATCGAGTAAAGTGGATTCAGGAAAATGCGATCTTTTCTACTCATCCTTTCCGTCTGTTCAATAAAACGTCACGTGCCGTTGAAAATCTGCCTAGCCGTTAAGAGATTCAAGTCTTCTGGGAGCAAGTATATGGAGATAAATGAAGACGCTTCAGATATATCACTCTTTCGTAGCTTTTGCCAGCGGCAAGGGTTGCAGGGTCCAGAGGAAGAGTGTCCACTAATTACTGCTGAAGAAGTGAAGAAAGTTATCGCTAGAACTAAGAACTTTTCAGCGCCAGGGCTAGATAAAATCAACAACTGTTGGTGGAAGAAGTTCACTTCTACCCACAAACATCTAGCTCGTATATTTACTAATATCTTAAATAGAGAACAACCTATCACTCAGTGGTTAGTGGAAGAACACATGGTACTTAGACCCGAAATTTGTCAATTCCAAAGAACTACAGGCCCATAGCTTGTTTAAACACCACCTACAAGTTATTTACTGGCATGCTCAAAGAGAGGACATTAACATATATCGATCCGGTATGGAGTGCAATAGTTGAACAAGGTGAATGCAAGAGAGGGCTTGCAGGTTGAAGGAAGAACCTGTTAACAGACAGGTGTATTATACACGATTCTATCAGGTATCGACGCAATCTGTACATGGCTTACATTGACTACCGTAAGGCCTTGGATACCACGAACCATAAGCTACTTATCAAGCTCCTTGAGTGACTAGAGGTGCATTCAAGAATAGTGAGATGCACGAAAGAGCTTATGCTCTTGTGGCAGACAAGATTTGTCATAATATCTGACAAAAGACAAGTGACTAAGTCCGATACTTTTCTGCATCTCCCTCTTGCCTCTATCTATTGTGCTTCGAGGCAAAAGCTCTGAATACCTATATGGCCTGCCGAACAGAAGAGAATATAAGGTCAACCACCTTTTATACATGGACGACCCTAAACTCTTTTTCTCTTAAAAAGAGAGCCTTGACATCCTTGTGGGGGCGGTAAATAGGTACTCTAAAGCGATTGGCATGAGCTTTGGACTGAACTAGTCGCGCGACTTCCGCAAGCGGAAACCCACAATGTGCGTGTGTTAAAAACGGTCCTCGAAAAAAGGTATCACTAAATTCTCAGAAAAATTTTGGCTTCCGAATTATCGGGGGAGAATAAGATCCACGCAACCAATATGCTGGCCGTTCCTATACTGCTTTACGCGTTTGGTTCAGTAAAATGGTACATCGATAAGTTGAAGCAACTTGACCGAAGAACACGAAGGTTGACAATCCATCGAAGTCATCATCCTAGATCTTTCGCACCTGGAATATACCTCCCTCGAGATAAAGGTTGTAGAGATTTGCTGAGCTTGGAGAGTCTTTCTTCCAAGAACGGTTCTGGCTACAGCCTGCTCAGTTCTAAATAGCAAAGATTCTCTTATGCGACTCGTACATCAACATGAACTCGTCAATGCTGCGGCGTTTCTGTACCGTGCCGCCAATAGGGCCACAGAGGAGCTTGGTCCCCCATTTGATTCCAGCGACACTACACATGGCCTAGCATAACTAACACCTTTGGTGCTCAAAAGTCGTGTGCGGGAAGCAGAACATTCGCTTCTACTAAGAAAACATGCTAACAAGCCCCTTCACAGTAAATTCTACGGCATTATACGTAGAGAAGAGCTATTGATGGGTCTGTCCAACATGTTTCTCGAATCTGCTGGATTGAGATCGGAAACAGAGGGATTTCTTTTTGCCTATCAAGGCGGCGTTACAGACACCTTAGTTTGCCGCGAGCGCATAATGAATGTACCTGTAGGCGATACCAACTGCGGAGCATGCAAGCAAGAGCCAGAAACTCTTGGACATGTTCTCAGTGGATGCTCACAGTATGAAAGTACATTTTTTAAACCAACATAAACTTTAAAAAACCAAAATATGCAACAAAATTACACAAGATGGCTTAAAAAGAATTATATTCCACAAAAAACTGTTTGAAAACAAAAAATTCTCAAGAAAATCAATTTAGGCAAAATAATTGCACAAAAAGAGTTAAAATAAGAGAAATATGTTTTCACATAACACTGTAAAACGGCTCATCAGAGACAGATATATGGCAATTGAAAAAAGAGAGAGAAAAAAGAAAGAGACATCCAAAAAACCACCTATTTCTCTTTTCTTTATGATTTATCCGTCTTTTATATGCTACCAGGGTCCAACATGTTTTGAGGCCTTTTAGGCGTCCTCTTCAAGGAAATTTAAATAGGACACTAATTGGTAATATTTATATGTTATGGTAGTATAAAAAAGACGAATAAATAATAAAGAAATGTGAGAGAGGTGGTTTGGCTGTCTCTTTCTTTTTCTCCCTCTTTTTTCAATTATCATATATCTGTCTCTAATAAGTCGTTCTACAATGTTATTTGAAAACATATTTCTCTTATTTGAACTCTCTTTATGTAATTATTTTGCATAAATTGATTTTCTTGAGTATTTGTGTGAAATAAAGTTTTTTGAGAAACATAATTCTTTTCAAGCCTTCTTGCAAAATTTTGTTGCACAATTTGGTTTTGTAGAGTTTATGTTGGCTTAAAAAATGTACTTTCAAATATTAAACAGAAACATTAAGCCATAGACCCTGAGTCGTTCTCTAGCGTTCGGTTCTTTTGCCATTCTCAAAATTTCGCTTCTTGGTCAACCAAAAATTCAAAGTATACATGCTAGAGGTATATGGAGAGACACAATGCGGCTCTAAAATTGTTATATTACTATATTCGGCAGTTCTATGGTGTTGATCTAATGCCCATCTGTCCACAGGCTCAGAGGGAACTCGAGTGCGTTGTGGAGAATGATCAGTGTAAGATTTACTGGAATTTCTCATTCTCCGCCAATCAACGTATCAGTGCAACAAAGCCTGATATTGTCCTGCAAGATTTGAAGACGAAAATCATTTACGTGATTGAATTCTCGGCACCAGCCGATGGTAATATCACGGCCAAGGAGGAGAAAAACAGGAAAAATATCAATCACTTCTTTTCCAACTGAGCAAGTTCCGGTTGCGTCGAGATTGGTTGCTTCAAGGAACCATGATCGTAACTTCTGGAGCCTACAACTTGTCACAATTTTATGCATAATATAAAAATTTCATAATTTAAATTTATGACCACAGATTTTCCGGATCTGCTGACGAATTTCTGATATTTTCCCGTATTTTTCAAGGTGCACAAAATTCCCGGATTTCTCGGGACACACTGCTCGCAGCACTGTTGCGCAGCACTTTTCACCAATGCCTGCTTTGCAGCACTTGTTGTATAAGTTACTATTAAAGTTTGGATACTAACACTTCTTTTTGAAGTTTGGTTTTACACCTTCTTTGATAGCTTGGATGATTTCTTGTTTTTCCTTTTGTTGCTGTTCTAACTTCTGTTTCTTCTTCTTTTCTTCTCTTAACTGATTTTCTAATCTTTGAACAAGATATTTTATTTTTTTTATAGTTTTAGGATTCTCGGAATTGTTTAGTTCTTCCTTTAAAGCTTTTAAGTCATTCTTTTTTACTTCATTCAAGAAACTATACGAATGATTGAAAGCCTTTTCATTAAAAGTTCCACATAAACTGTCGAATCTAGGATCTCTTACAACACATTTTTTCACATGAACAACTTCTTTAAATCTGGGAACCTGTTTTTTTGCAGAAATTTCTCGCGGCCTGTTTTTATTCTCTCGTTTAAAAATACTATTTTTGTTCTTTCGAGATCCAAACATTGCCTCATTGTAAACCTTACTGCCGAGTTTCTCCTTCAACTTTTGCAAGTCCTCAAAGCTCATTTTAGAAAGTTCCGCACGAATTTCAGTCTACAAATTAAAAAAATATATATTAATATCAAAACTTATATTACTAAATACATTAGTGCAATTAAAGTTAATGTGAAAATTTTCCCAAAATATTGCTAACTCTATTAACAAGATACATTACAATCTTTGATTAGTCAAATTTTACAATGCTAGATTTAGACAGCAGGTTATAAAAACAAAACCCAAAGAAGTTCATACCATGCATTCAGGTATACATTCATGTATCACATAAAAATGCTGAAAATAAAAAAGTTTACGTTGATCAATACGATGGTTCCTAAAAGAAAATACTCAAGTCAGGGTGACAGATAGAAAGTACGCAAGTCGTAGTGACAGAAACTACGTATCTCCAAAAGTGTCATTTTTTAGAAAAATATAACGAACGTTTAATGCAGATTCAAAATACAATTTCGATAATCAACAAAAGAAAGAAGCTTTCTCTTTCCATGAATTACCATATTTGAATTGTAAACTTTCATTAAGGGCGTTGGAACCAGGACCCAGCCTCAATTAATTTTTGGACAAACGACAGAAGCTATGAGAAAAATGAATTGAAAAAAGTTGCTTATTCAAAACGGGCTACAAATTTTTCATCAATAATTTTTTGATAGAACGCGTAGTTTTTGTTTTAATCGTAAAAAATAACATGGAAGATAAAAAAATTAATTTTTTTGGAAAACGACACAAGGTACGAACAAAAATTAAGAGACAAAAGTTGCTCACCTAAAAAGTATCTCCGTTATTAATAATTTTTAGATAGAATAAGTAGATTTTCTTTTAATCGTAAAAAAGATGAAAAATAAAAAAATTAAACTTTTGGAAAAACGACACAAGAGACGAAAAAAAATGAAAAGACAAAAGTTGTTGGAAATTATCGTGTGACAACGAACAACGTCACCTTCCAGAGAGGCGTCTTTCAGGGCGATACCATGAGCCCTTTGCTCTTTTGCATCATGCTTCTGTCTCTATCTCTCGCACTACGAAATTCTTCTGGATATTTGAAAAGATTTTAAGGCATCAAAGAACTTGGTGTTTTCAGGCACTCTGGTTTACCGACTTCGTTATATATGGATATTAATTTCACAACATGGCGGTATATTAAAATTAATTCACGGTATATGCAAATGACTTTATTCACGTGTATATTAAATTTCGATCAGATTTTATTAACATTGTAACTTCATCATTGTTTAGCGGTGTTATTTCAAATGGCTCCGCTCGTAGATGGGGAGCTATCGTTAACACAAGTATTATCAGCCTCCCTTGAAACCGGAAAGTAATGCTTAAATGTCTGGCCTATGATACAATTTACGGTCTAACCCTACTTCTATTGCGACGTATAATAGATTCGTCTCATTTAGCACGCTATAAGGTCTTTTCCACAATTCGTCAAATGATTGAGGATTAAAGTTTCGGATAAGGACTAGGTCATCTGTGTGAATCTTGGGTAAGATTTAGGAATTGGGTTGATGTTTTGATTTTGGTCTAACGTAATTCTCTCTAGAGCATTTGCCATTTTGTTTTCTGTTATGACATGTTGAGTATCCATTATATCTTCGAAATCCCTAGTGTCCATGTTCTCATCGAAAATAGTATTATGTTCCCTTCCCATTTGTAACTCATACGGTGTGTAACCCGTTTGTTGTTTAACGGTGCAATTATACGTCAGCATTGCATCTGATAAAGTGTCAATGGCGTAATGTCTGCTGAATTCTTTCAGGATCGCATGTGACCTTTCATTTTTCCTGTTGCTTTGAGGGTGATAATTAGACGTGAAAATACGTTTAATTTTTAATGTTGTCATCAACTCACCAAATTCCCGTGATGCGAATTCTGTCCCGCTGTTGGTTAAAATAATTCTTGGTTCTCCATGAATCCTTAAAAACGTAGTCCATAGTACTTATACCACCACTGCCGAAGATTTGTCTGGTAACGGTTCAATAGTTAGAAATCTCGTCAAGTAATCTTGAAATACTAAAATGTATATATTTCCTTTCTCCGTAGTGTCATAGGGTCCCATAAGATCATTTGAAATGTTTGCGTTTGGTTTCTTAGGAATATCTGGTGTAGTATATTGGTAAGTTCGCGTTGATTTTTTCTCCTTCTCAGTTGCTGTCGACTAGTTGTAGTATTTCTCGTTCGTGGATATCTTCTGTTATAATTCGCACTTTGTCGGTGTCCATGAGATTGATATTGAAAAATTCAGCTTTATTCGAAGGACTCTCGTTTGATCCAGTGTATAATTTATCCTCGTCTGGCGGTATCCATGTTATGTAAATTTCTTTTATTCTCTTAGGTCTGTATTCTTGAGTAAGTATGATCTTATGATGTTCAATTTTTTTGTGTACTTTTTCGTTAGCTTCAATTTGAGAATAAAATTCATTAAGTTCCTCCATCTGGCTTCTACTGTCTTCATCACAAGAACCTTCACTTATAAGTTTGTCAGTGTACATTCTTTTCATAATATTTATTTCGTCCTGTTTTCATATTTTACTCTGTATGGGGCATCCGCGTTAGTATTCAACACTTTTTTTAAATACATTATTTCGAATTTGTATTCCAGTAATTTTAGTCTCCATCGCATAAGTCTCGAGCACGGATCTTTTATAATCATAAGTCTTATTAATGGTTTATAGTCTGTTATTATTTTAAATTTTCTTCCATATAGATACTGACGATAGTGTTTAGTTGCCGCCACAATCGCAAGCAATTCCTTCTCAGTCGTCGTAAAATTGACTTCACTTCTATTCAAAGTTCTCGATGCATATGAGAGAGGCTTGTCCGCGACAATAGGACATTGTGATTATATTGCTCCAATGGCGTAATTGGAAGCATCAGTTGTTGAAATAAATTTTTGACTACAATCATGATATGTAAATACAGGAGCTGTGATCAAGCAATCTTTTAGTTTATCAAAGGCATATTTTTCCGATTGTCCAAATTTCGAATAGTAAATTAACTTTAAGTAATCTAGTCAAAGGCTTAGCAGTCGCTGAAAAGTTTTTAATAAATTTCCTATAATAGCCCACAAGACCTAAAAATTGTTTTATTTCTTTTTCATTTTTTGTTTCGGGGTAACTTTTTACTTTGGCAATTCTGTAAGGGTTAGGTTTTATTCCGTCAGTTGTTATAACATGCCCTAAGTATTCGATTTCTGGCCTAAGATACTCGCACTTATCGGGTTGTAATTTGAGAATAATTTGCCTTAACCGTTGAAATAATTTGTTGAGTTCATCGTTGTATTGTTTCAATGTTTTCCCGCAAACCAAGATGTCGTCCATATAAATAAAACATCCGTTTCCTGTCAAACCTTTTAATCCGTTGTTTATTATCCGCTTGTTTATTATACTCGTAGTGTCCGTCTATTGTACTAAAGCCTGCCTTGATCTTTAGGGTGCCTTCCTATTTGGTGGAATCCACTCGCGAGATCAAAAGCAGAAAAGTATTTAGAATTCCCTAACTTATCTATTATTTCGTCGATTATCGGTAATCGGTAATTGTCACTTATAGTCTTTCCGTTTCATTTCGTACAGTCAATTTCTAGATGCCAGTTGACTTTTCTAGATGTTTCCTTTTTTCTAGGTACTACCCACAGTGGCGAATTCCACGGTGAAATTAAATCCTTCATGATCCCTAATCGAAGCATATAGGATCATCGTTATCAAGACGACTTTCGTGTTGGGTTAATTTGGTCAGTGGTAAGCTATCATCTCCCAATGGAAAAATACCATTTTATGAAGTAATAATCTCCTGAATTTCATTCTTTCCTTCTTTCATATGTGATAACTGAGTTTTATTCTCATTTGAAAAACACGTAAGCAGCATTTAGCCACTGTTTTTCGTTAACTTAATACCAGTTTTTAACTTTTGCTTGATTTTTAATAATCAATGGTTCTCCGTATTCTAGATGTGTTATCATCGCGAATCCTTCCACGAAGTTGACAAATGCTAATTTTATTTTGTGATTTAACTGGTTTAACGAAGTGCAATATTTTTGGTCCTATTCTCATAGTTCCCTTTTCGAAATCGACTGTGATTCCTAATTCTGATAAGAAGTTCATACCTAGTATTCCTGATCCCGAAAATGCCATATTGTCATCAACAACTTGAAATGTGCATAGTGTATTGTAAATTTTTAAATCAACCGCGTATTTCACTTCTACTGATTCATTAATAAGTTTATAACATTTTAACTGAACATATGGAGTATCTGATCGGTGTCTTGGTTTTGTAATGGGTCATCTGTCAGCGTCGACGGGTTTTCCTTTTCTAAATTCTCCTGGTTCCAGTGCACTTGGTCTGGAGGTCTGCTTGATGAGGCAGTTGACTGCAAATTTCGAGGTGCTTGTTTTGGAGGAAAAACTTTTTGTTTAGAATAACATTTATCTTCATGATGTCCCGGAATTTTACAGTGGTTACTAATAGTTCTAGGTCTTTCATTTCCAATATCTGTTTTAAAGTCTCTTTTCGCCAGAGTTTTCGATTTTTGGTTGTCACTACTAGGTTGTTGGTACTTTCTTCTTTCGCGTAACCCGATTTCTACTTCTGATGCCATGTTAAAAGCCTCATTTGAATTTTCTGTTTCAATATCGTGTCGTAAATTTACTTCAGTTGGTTGAACATTCATATCAATAAATTGCCGTATCTTGTCTTGAATTTTCATGAATCTTGATATAAAACTATCTAAACCTTCAGTTCGTCCCACAATTGTTAAATCCTGTTGTTTTTGTAAACACTTTAGAGTTTCCCTATCTCCAAATAATAATCGCAATCTGTCGAATAATTCTCCATACGTATCGACTCTGTCTACGCGAACGCAGCCTGATGCACGGTCTCTTAATTTTTCAGCAATAATTGCATCTAACACCATTCCACGTTCATTTTTCTTAGTTTTCTTTTTTGCTCGCCTAATTAACTAAATAAAATTTTCAACTCCTGTCCCTTTAAATTCAGGAAATAATTTCATTGTTTTAACAAAATCATATTCAACTTCCGTTGTGAGGTTTTCGTCCTCGTCATCAGTTATTTCTTGATCCTTTCGAATATTTGACTGGGCAATGCTACTTTTGTAATTTTCTAAAGCATTGAGTCAAGCCACAATTCTTTCTAATTTGCATAGGATTTGTTGCATAGGATCATTAGGATTGGTGGTTCTAGAAGCAGAGTTTGCTCGTGACATGTTTTTCGTGGTGTGAAAAATTTTGTTATTTTCTAAAATCTCTGTAATTGTCGATGATTTCGCGTTTATTTCCTTATACTTAAACTACGTCAGTTTTATTCGCAAAATTTCCAATTATTTAAGAACTATGTTTTAAAGTGTTTGTACTACAACAATATACTAAGATAATAGATCATGTTTTCGTTTCTTAACGGAAGGTCTAGGCATGTTACCCCAACAGTATACGAGTTCGTAGCTTTTACAGCAAGGAGTCACTAACAACCCTACTTAATTCAGCCTGCTACGTGTTCCACAACGGTCTCGAGTTCCCCCTGGGCGTATGGCAAGATGGGCAATAGATCAACACCATTAAATTGCCTAAGATGGTAATATAACACTTTTAGAGCCGCATTGTGTCTCTCTATGTACCCTAACGTGCATACTTTGAGCATCCACTCAGAACTATATCTTTTATTTATTTTTAGAAATGCAAATTAACTATTTTCATTTCTCACTTGATTGAATACTAAAATTCTACATGAAAAGCCCGACTGCTCTATTAAGCAGTACGTTTATTTATAAACTACGAAAGAACAATCAATTCAAAATGAAATTATTTTCAACCAAATGACAATCTTGTTTTGTATTGTAATCTTTTCATTTTCAATCATAAATGTATATTGTGTTTCAAACTGCAATCATAAATCAGAATGTCCACAATTTAACAATTTGAAATGCAACCCAGTTCAACATGGAAGCACACTTAGTTGAAATAGTATCATTTCACGGTCTTACAAATTAGACATAGTATGCGTGAAAAAAATTTAATGTACAACTTTAGAATTTGAAGCGCTTGGAATTAAAAATGTAATATTGTCTAAAATTGAACAATTGTACGATTCTATAATTGTTTCATTTTAAATATAAAGGCTTAGTGGTTGATCAATTTGAAATTGAAACCGTTCCTAATCGAATCATATCGTTCCCAATCAATTTCATATATGTAAATCGTTTGAAGGTAAGTAGTTTTCAATTAGATCGAAGTAAATAAAAAAATGTTATATTTTCTTATTTCTATTCTGTCGCATTCTGTTCATATACGTTACGTTATTCATAATAGCGAAATTAACGTCGAAATTATAATTTGTTAATTACACTGGAATTGTGAACAATAGATTATGCTATGAAAATGACATCGGCTCCCATTATAACTGGGCACGGCGAAATCACAACGAAAGACAGGCGAAACCCTCGTTTGTCTTGAGCACACGGAGCGACTCAAGGATTGCAGCTATTGGAATCCGTCTCCCAAGTACCTTGGCATGTTTTTGGCATGCGGGTTCCCTTTTAAGGTTTTGATACCTCTCCTCCTTTTCTTTCTCCTTGGCAGTGATGTTGTAGTCTGACGAAGCCGAGATTTCGATCACGAATATAGTTCGTTTCTTGGAGAATAATGTCAGGCCTCGAGTGTGCAATGGTGACTGCTGTCCAAAAATCGTAGTTCCAGAAAGTTTGGTACTTCTCGTTTTGAATGCTTGACTATCTCCCTTGGAGCGTTCGGCAAGGCAGAGTCGCGGCCAACACCGTAAGAGCGACAAAGATGGTAGTAAAGCACTCTTTTGGCCGCATTATGTCTGTAGAGATACGTAGTTGATGATTTGAGGAAAGCAAAAGTTTGCTCCTTTGACAAGGACTGTTTTTATAGATTTCTGTGAAAGTTTCCGTACATTTTCTTGTCGAGTAGCTATTGGAGGAATTTTATATCACCTGCTTTCTTTACTTGGGCTTTCAGAAGTGAGGCATATAGATGTAGTAATGTACTTTCCTCACTTCTTATGTTAAAATTCAGGCCAAGTGTCTCGGCCGCCTGCTGCGCGGCTTTGTAAAGTAACGCTCCCTTGGCAAGCACCTCGTGTTTCCTGACAATTTCTAGGAGAGAATCTCTTCCATTTGTAACGATGCAAGCTGTACTCAGAACAATTCGGTTATGATGATATTGAAGATTCAGAAGTCCGCGCCCACCTTGACGGCTTGGGATGTATAATCGCGGAATGGACGAATTGATATGCAAGCTTTTCAGCATATGCATGATCTTACGCGTGGCGATATCAAGGGTCGTAAGCTCGTTTTTCGTCCATTGATCGACCCCAAATCTAGTAGAGTAGAACCGGGACGGCAAGCATGTTGGTCGCAGATACCTTGTTCAACGCCGACAGATTTGAAGGCCAAATCTGTCGAAGAAGTTGCTTGTATCTGCTTCGGAGAGATTCCTTCACTGATGATGTCACGTTATGAATGCGGCTTTAAGGCACGCCCAGGTAAGCTGTAAGCCTGTAAGTCTTTCCCGTGACAAGATGTATAATAACACTTATGTCAAGCTCAGGGTTCCCGGGAATGCCAGTAATCCGTCCTTGCTTCAGATTAATCTTTGCACACTTGTCCTATCCAAAGTCCATACGAATCTCTCCTGTGCATCCCTTGAAGATATTTAAAGCATGTTGAAGTTGGCTTTCACTAGAAGCATAAATGTTCAGGGCATCCATATAAAATACATGAGTGACCCTATGTTCGAGGAGATTAGTGTCACCGCAGAGGTGACACTAATCGCTATCTCTCTATGCATCTCATTATGTGTGGATGAACCTCCAAGATTTTTAATAGACAGATGATAAGTCTATGAAAGGTTGAGTCGAAAGCTTTCCGGTAGTCAATCTAGGCAATCGACAGGGCGCGCTGAGGGGCTGCTGCGTCTCTCCAGACGCACCTACCAATTAGCAGGTTCTCTCTGCAGTCTGCTACATCTTTTTTCGAGCCACGTTCGCACGTTTCACAGCACGTTCAAAGAAATTAGTGGCCTGTAATTCTCTGGGTTGGACAAGTCGTCTTTCTTGGTAGAAATATAGTGCGTCCTAAAACCAGTCGCTGCGGAGTGGGCATCTCAGACTTTAAATATGAGTTGAATATGCGGGCCAGATGGTGGTGTGTAAATGTATATTTCTTCCACTAGAAGTTCTTCATACCATCTGGTCAGGCAGCGGAAAAGTTCTTCGTGTCCCTAAGTGCTTTTCTCACCTCTTCGGCAGTGACTGATGGCTATTCCTCCTCAGGTGTCATGAGGTTGTCGCCAAACTCCTTGAAGCGGATAATATTATCAGTATCTTCTTTTAACTCCAGTGTTTTTGGGATCTTGTATACCTCTTTCCAAAAAGTCTCCACCTTGTTGGGCTTTGGTGGATTTTTGACAGAAAAAGGGAGATCGCTGAAGAGGCGCGATGGGCCAGTAGAAATTGTCGATTATCCCTGACCCATCCCTTCCTCTTCCGTATTCTCCTCCTTGCGTCGGATAACACCTGTACTTTGCGAAGAATGTGCTGCTTGATTGTCAAAAGCTTCAACTTTTTCAGTGTGTGATAATAGATCCTCAGTTCGCGGGCGAAACTTCGGAATATATATATATATCTACAGTAAGTTTATGAAATCGGATGAAATACATTGTGCGTTATTCAGTGGCCATTTGTGGAACTAATGAACTGATGGTGTGTCGGTGTTTCGAACTTATAAACTATAAATTCTTAAGATATATGTGAGAGACGATTTTCGTAAGAAGTTAATAAATTGTTTTGATTTAAGCATAAACTTTGAAAAAATTCAAATTTGTAAGTTTCTGATGTATTAACAACGCATAAATTGGTTAGTTTAAGTGACATTAATGTGTAATCGATAAATGCAGATTCGCAAAGTACTAATTGAGAGTTAATTATAATTTAATAATTTTTTATTAATAATTATGTTGTTCGAAACAGCAGCCTGAGATTTTGTAATGATTTTGAATATTTATAAAGTGGCTTTTGTCTGTAATCCAATTTGAAGTCATGTACAAGCATGATAAAAATAAATTGGAGTATTTTTCTCATTGTTATAAACAAATAATATAAACAGATGGAGAGTTTAAGCAATTTTTAAAAGTTTGAGATACCTTGCTCGGAAAGTTGTTTTAATTGGTTTGCCAGTGATATGCCAATTTTTGAAAAATGTGATTGTAATAAACAAATTCGCAATGTGGGTGAATTAAAAATTGTGTGCAGGATCGTAACATGATCTGTTTTTCGAACTATTTTTGGCCAGACCTTTTTATTTTTGCTATGGGAGATCTTTTTCACCTTCATTCAAAGTCGATCAGTTTTTTTTAATCTTCACATTATGCTATACATACTCTATAAGGCAAACCAACTGAAACAAATGTCCAAAAAACTAACTCAAAATTTAGCAAATTTCACAAACAGCGAATTTGTTTATGCCATTTGTTTATAAGAATTACATTTTTCATAAAATGTCAATGTACTGCTCCGGAATATCACTGGCAAACCAATTGAAAAAAATTTATCTTGACAGGTGAATGGAAAAAAGAGAGCGTCGGTGTGTTCAACCTCAAAACTGATGGTTTAAGGTTATTGCGATTTTTTGTGCATAAAAAATCGGCACAAAACCTCAAAAATGGTCGACTCCTCGTCTGAAGATTCTGCGGACGAGGAATAAGTATTACGCAAAAATAAAAAAATGTGTTTTTGATTCCCGCCCTGACCAGTAAAACCTCGGCTCCCTCCAGCTTTGCAAAAGTCGGGCGGGCGACCGAATCCCATGCATCCGCTCAGCTGACCGAGAGCAGCGGCGCGGTGGCACTACTTACTTTCGGCTGGGGATGAAGAAAAATAGTATACGACACACGGCTAGAAATATTGGATGACCTGGCGTGCGTGACATGAGGTCTCGGCTTCGCCTCGTCCTTCATATCATACATGCCCGGAAATCCAACTTTCTGGCCTTAGGTCGTAATATACTATTTCCCAAAATTATAATTTTTGGAATATGACTCAAACCACACATTATTTTACTTTTGATTTTTTTCTCACTGTTTGATTATCTGCTAATTTTAATAAAAAAATCTATTTCTCAAAACAAAATAGGGGGTTTCCTGCTTTTTCTATTACTGATAAGCATTTTTTGAAAATAAATATTTGACTTGAAAAAAATGAAGGTTGAAGTCATTATTTCTTAATATACGGAATATAATCTTGATTTTTTTAAATTGTTCAAAATAAAGGTCAAAGCAAATCTTTCTTCATATACAGAATGTATTCTTAATTTTGCAAAATTTTGTAAAATAATCTTTAGAGACAGTGCCTCTAAGTGTGTAACTTTAACATGCATACACTTTAATATTTTAGGGTACTATGGTCTGATTAATTTAAGATGAAAAGGTCTAATATCTTCGTAATAAATAATAATCCTTATCATTTTATTATTTCATTAAATAATTCTCAAAAACTACAAATTAATTTCCAAATATACTTATTTAAAAAATTTAGTTTTTACGAAGATATTAACAAAATATTCCTAAGAAGATGTTCAAATGTTCACCAGGTAATATAATTTAAAGATGGTGGCAAACAATTACGCGTGTAGATTACTGGTCAAAGCTCCGTTTAATGAAAATTCTGTGAGATTAAAACGTCAAATGATGCTCTGAGGTCTCACAGAATTTTCATTAAATGGAGCTTCGACCAGTAATTTATACTTATAATTTTTTACCACCATTTTAACAAAATATGGTTTAGTCCGATACATTTGGTCCATTGTTTTCTCCTCAGCACTCAACAAAGTGAAGTTAGCTGGCGTTTAAATGAAAATACCTGATAAGCGTACTTCCTGTCGCTCATTTCAAATAAAGACGAAAAAAGACATCTAGTTGAACAATTATTATTTTTTATTGTTAGTCATTGTTTAAATTAATTAAAAATATAGAATAGTCCTTTGGTTTTCACAATAAAAATTATTAAAAATATTGCCATACATCACGGGTCTCCACAATCCTTCACAATCCACAAGCCTGACCCAGGATCTACTGGCCATTTTCAGGATCTACAAGTTTTTTTCGATGGGAAACTGAGAGAAAATTTATGACCCTTTGAAAGAAAATATTAGTTGGAAGGGTTTGGTTCATAAACCTAAACCTCGTAGGCCCCATTTTTTTCTGCTGTGCAAGATGCAACTCTTTGAGGCACTTGACTCAGGTAAAGGATGGGGATCCTTTTTGACAGTTCCGTGTCAACGCTGAGTAGATCCGACCTATTGGCCCGGGATCGCTAGTAGATACAGGATCTACCTTTGGAGACCCCTGTCTTATATAAAAACGTTTGTATGCAAAAATAACAATCATCGTTAATTATATAGAAGCAGAAAACAACATAATTTGGGTATACTTCCGAAAAGGCCACCCAAGAAAATTGGGGTAAACTTCCGAAAAACGTATGCCCCTGAATTATTTTAAACTCCGTATACCCTTATATTTTGTTGCGCTGATTATGAAAATGATAGTGAAAATTGGCGGAAATTCCATTTTCATGGTGAAAGCCATGACAATCATGGCGTTTTTGCGTTTATTTCAGCCAATACGCAAAACTTCAGAAAATGTTTTCAAATAAAAGTTTTAGATCTCATCGAGATAGATATTTTCTGTTGCACGCACTTTTTTCCACGAGATATATTTTTCGCGAAAGTTAGTGATAAATTGGATGAAGTGTAACAGTTTTCAGTCCAGTGTCGGCCATAGTTCTAATTGACGTTACAGGCTAAAACACATTCGAAATGGTTAGGGGAGTGACCTTAATTATTTTTGTTTCTAGTCACAGGGGTGCCTTCCCGTCCGCCACGAGACGTAGGAAAGGGGTAAGGGTTTCACCAACATTATTGCTGTAGCCAGTCATAGGGTTACCTTACCACTTACCACGAGACGTTGAAAAGGGGTAGGCGTTTGACCAGCATTATTTCTTTGACCAGTCCTAGGGGTGCCTTCCCGCCCCCACGCGACATTGGCAAGGGGTAGAGGATTGACCAATATTATTTCTATGTTTTGTAAATTGAGAGTTTTTGTTAATAACAATAGCTCGAAACCTTCTCTTCTTTCTTTTTTCTGATTTTTGCCAACAAAATTATACAAACAATGCATACTCTTTGTATAACTTTGTTTAAAACGAATTATTCTTAAAGGTAACTTATATGGGTCATTTTTACAAAAAACATAATGGCGGATGCAATATGGCGGACAGTATTTTCGAAAACTTATCTCATTTCACCGAAAATCAGTATGCAAAACTTTTTTGAGTCACTAATAAAGTGTTATTTATTCCGAAGGGAAAATTCATAACAAGAGGAGGGTGGTGGTTGATTGAGTCACTGATTTGATATGCACAAAGCATTCGGTTTATTATTGCATGAAACGTGAAAAATAAAAGAAGCAGTAAGCTGAGTACATATGGTGCTGAATGTAGGAAGAGAATAAAAACTCGCGAAAGCCAGAAATGTGGGGGAAAAAGAGGGATTCGCGGTCACCAGAGGGATGGGGGAGCAGAAGCACACGACTCGCTCACCCCGAGGTAATGGGGAACGTCAACACGGGACTCGCTCGCTTTGAAGGTGTGGGAACGCGTGAAGTCATTTCACGCTCCCACTGTCTGATTGGCGCGCCAGTTGAGTGTCGAAAGAGATATAAATAACGCCTCGCGCCGGCTCATTCAACATTTACTCCGAGTCAGCTAAGCAAACTAGATACCAAAGGATAAAATTCAGTGATTCTGCCTTCCGATAGTCGCCATATTGGATCCACTACTTTAGGTTTTGCAATTCTAAGTCAGAATCGTAAAGAGCGATCCCAAAAACTCTCGTACATCAAGTTTCAGAAGAGTAGAAAAAAAATCGCTAATTCTGCGATTCTGCCTTTGAGTAGTCGCCATTTTAGATCCACCATTTTTAATTTTTCATATTTAATATCAGAATCGTAATCAGCGACCCCAAAAACCTTAAGATAACTTTCTATAACAATTATTTCTGATGTGCTTCTCGAGTGAATACTAGTGGCCTGTCAGGCACATGGCGTCTAAACTAGGAAGTTTTAGGGTTGCGTCTAACGGAGGGTTATTATACAGAAAAGTAATCAAAGTAAAGAATTACGCAGTATGTTTTTCTATTTTTCATGAATTAGTTTTAAAGTAATTAACTAGGCCTTTATTCTGGATTCATAAAAAACGTACCGCCTTGATTTGGTGAATCACATTGTCAGGGGGTGAAGGTTTATAAATGTGTTCCCACCTTGCACTAAAATTAAAATATACAAAATATGTATGATTTTACTTACATCGAATATCGCGTTGTTCTCATTTTGATTGACAGGTTTATATTCAGGGTGTCTACTGTCCGGGAACCTTGCACTAAAATTAAAATATAAAAATATGTATTATTTTACTTACATCGAATATCGCGTTGTTCTCATTTTGATTGACAGGTTTATATTCAGGGTGTCTACTGTGCGGGAATTTAAGGAAATCCGAGAATTGACAAAAATCCAGGAATTGCCTTTGATTTTATTTTTGATGTGGAAAGTGCATTTCATTTCCTTATAATTTATCATTTTTATTGTCCCTTTGAGATACTTGCGCTACTTTTTTCTTACTTAAAATTGAAATTATTACAAATTATTAAAAAATTAATAAATATATGTTATAAATAAATTGTAATATTGCAATCGAGGAAATTACGCTTGATAGATGTCAATGATAAGATCTCGTAAATATTGTAAATCAAGAACAGGAAAATCAGGGGCCACATTTTGTTGAAGTCGAACGCACTGAGCGTGTCTCATGCGTTGATTTTCAACTTCTACGAACGCTTGTAATACGTTTGGCGTTTGGATTTTCTAAATAATTTCTCTTGCCTGTTCAACTGTTGCGCCTTCCATAAGTATTGGTGGGTGGAATCTATTAATCCATCGATTCTTCGTGACCATCAGAGACATATTAACTTCTTCAGTTGATAATTGCTGTTGTCCATCCTGGATCAATCCGGGCATTCAGCAGGTGAATCCAACACGTTCTAGCTATGGAACGGCATCCCTATATCCTCTATCAATCAAGAAAGTATCTCCCTTTTGAAACCACCCCCTCATAGCATTAGCCTTCCTCTCGTACTCTCTTTCCAAAATTGCTGCATCATTGTTATGTCCGTCCGGAAAGTGTGGTCCCAATACAGATAATATAAAGCCGTCTGGAGCAACAATCATAGTAGGTTTAATCAAACGTCAATGTTTATCCTGAGAGAACGACTTTCTTAGGAAACAAAAATTGCTACTGTTTTGTGTGTACGAATAGGTACAATCCACTGCAGCAATGGTTTTTGGTGTCTGCGGCTCTAGATTATAGAGTTCATTTGCAAATTCGGAAACGTGTATTCGATGTATACTTAACTTGGCATTGCTTCGACTCCAATATTCTCAGGAACAAACTTTTGGTGTAAATATTGTCTCACTTTTTCTATAACGAAGCTGACGGAGGCTCTACTTGGGAACTTAAATATGCCATTTATTCATTGTATTCGCTGAGGATTATGTCCAACGTTACATACATAGCAGGCGATGACATAGTTTTTTGCAAATCTGTATATCACTCATCTGTTCAAAAAACGTAACGGCGTATTCATGCATCATACAGCAGTGTTCATGCAAGGCATACATGAACACTACTGTACATCTCGCTTTGTAGCCTAAAGTTTTATATGAAATAGATCGTATTCTTGATTTAACATTTGAAGATAAACAATTCTGTTTATTATGCATTGAATAAGTAATAAACGATAGCGAACCAAAGACAGATAACATTTTATGCACGTAACGTAGAACCGCTTCTAAAACTGCTTGTAATCACCGATCACTGAAAAACACAGGTAGTAGGGCCAACTACTTGAATTAGTAAAATATGCCACTGCTACTTCATTGGTTGGCACAACCAATTTTTTTGTCGGTATTACTCCCGGTTTGTTGAACTAACAATGCAGTTAGTAACACCAAGAAGAAAAATAGTTGTACAAATAGTTATTTCAGCGAAAAACCCTGGTAAGTGATTTTTGCCGCTTAGGTTTTTTTCCGTTCAAGTGAAGTGGAATATAACCTCAACGGCAAATATCACTACTAGGTTTTTTCATTGGACAGAAGAGTGGCATATTTTACTAGCGCAAGTACTTGGCCTTATTACTTATTTTGTCAGTGATCTGCTGACTTGAATAATGAATGCAGATTATGTACTAATAATAGTTCCACATTAGACAATGCTCTGTCTGTTTCTTTCAGTCAGTTACTCACTCACTCACTCACTCACTCACTCACTCACTCTATCATCCATACACTACATGACTCATTTAGTGACTCACCCGCTCACTCACTCGCTCACTCACTCACTCAATGAATGAATGAATCAATCAATATTCACTTGCTCAATCGCTAAATCACTTAATCACTCCTTCAATCACTCACTGAATCACTCACTCACTTTATTACTTTCACTATTTACTATTTCCTCTCTGTTACTCAGTCAATCAATCACTCAGTTACTCAGACTTGCACCCCTCCCCTCTCACTTTTGCACACTCATGTACACACACGTAGTCTCATGCACTATGTATATCCCTTATGCGTGGGGTGTGTGCAACGGTTTATTATCAACTTTTGATGCTCTGTAGCGTCTAAAAGGCCCATGGGATTAAGTGTTTGCCTGAATATATTTTGTTTAGGGTGAAAAGATGTGCCAAATACCAAAATATGATTCAATTTCACGGAGAAACATTTTCAACCTACTGCGGGGTCATTTATTCATTTCGCTTAAATTTAATTTAATGCAATAATAAATACTTTTTTTCTTTGCGAACATTCTCAGCCTAATCTTTTTCATTCCTAGATTTTTTCCTCGACAAGGTTTTGATAAACTCGATGAAATTTTTGTATAAAGCATTGATAAATTTTCACTTCAAAAAAATAACTTTTATCCCCATTTCTTGCTAACAGTTAAATTCGGAATCAGAATAACCTGAAACCTCAACCGGAAACCTTGAGACGTTTATTCCTATTCTATAACATAACTCAAATGATGTTTTGTTTTAATTTTGCTGTTGGCCTGAGGAAGTATTCGAAAGAAATTCGCACATAGTTTGTTACAAAAACGGCAAGACACAACTTTCTTGAAGAAGAAAAAAGATGCGCCATAGTATTTCCTATAAGAACGCAGTTTACAGAATATCATTGTTAAAAACTTTTTTTTGATGTATCAGGGGCCAGCCGGAACACCCAACTAAATTTGGTATGCCCCAGCCCTATGCATCGTCCGTGTATTTCGGTTAGTTCACGCAGCTTTCTCGTGTAAGCTGAGTTGTAGGTGGCGCTGGAAACTAACTAAACTAACTAAACTAACTAAACTAACTAAACTAACTAAACTAACTAAACTAACTAAACTAACTAAACTGACTAAACTAAGTGAACTAACTACACTAACTAAACTAACTAAACTAACTAAATTAAGTAAACTAAACTAAAGTAAATTTCTGAGAAAAATTTTCAGTTTTCTGAGCTAATATTTTTAAAGTTTTCTATTAAAAATTTAAATCTTTTTGGGTTAAAACATCAATAATTTATTCAGTTTGCCGTTAAGAATTCGTTTTTTTGGACTAAAGATTCAACCATTTCTCTATAAAATTCAGCTATTTCTTCGAAAAATTAATTTTTGTGTTAATAATTCATATTTTTAGACAAAAAATTCTACTATTTTGTAAGAAATTCGTCTTTTTGGCTTGAAAATTCAACAATTTCATTACATTTTTTTCCTTTTTAACTGGAAAATCTGTTTTGATTGAAAATTCAATTATTATATAGAAAAGCCGTTTTTTCGGCTTAAAAACTAGACAATTTGGTTGACATTTTTTTTCTTTTTGGACTGAAAAATTTTGTTTGATTGACCGTTTAGTTCTTTTTTTTTGAAAATTCATTTCTTTTTGGTGAAAATTTTATCTTGTTAGCTAAAAACGCAATTGTTTGCAAACTAATCTACTTTGATTGAGAAATTAACTATTTTGTTGAAAATTCCGCTTTTTGCATGAAATCCCTTTTTATTAATTTAAAATAAATATATTTTTTGGTTAAATTTTAAATTGCGTATTATTACACTTTTCGTTGAAAATTTTTTTGTTGTTTTGTTGTTGTTCATAATTCAGTGAAAATTAACTTTTTCCTCAAAAATTCAACTCTATTGTTGATAATTCGACTTTTTTCAAATTCGTCTTTTTTGGATGAATTCGACTGTTTCTGATAACCATTTTTTATCTTTTTTAGTAGAAATATCAACAATATATTACATTTTTCCTTAAAAATTTGTCTTTTTGGTTTAAAAATTTTACTATTTGGTAGAAAATTCAACTAATTCTTTCAAAGTTAACTTTTTTGTTGAAAATTTATATTTTTGGAGAGAAAATTCAACTGTTTTTTTTTAAGTTTGTCTTTTTGTTTAAATATTCAAATATTTAGATAGAGATTAACTTTTTTTTACAAATTCAACTGTTTCGTTCAAAATCAATCTTTTTTGACTGAGGATTCAACTATTTTGATAAAAATCATCTTTCTAGCTTGAAAATTCAACATTTCGTTTGATTTTTTCTTTCTTGACTAAAGAATATCTTTTTGTTGAAAATTCAACTTTTTTTTTTAAATTTGTCTTCTCTGGTAGAAAATTAATCTTTTTCGTTGAAAAGTCAACTATTTGATTGAAAATTAATGTATTTTTTGGTAAATTTATCTTTTTTGGTAGAAATTCAATCTTTTTTGGGTGAAAGTTCAACGACTTGTTTCAAAGTTGGTATGCTTGGTTAAAAATACAATTTTTTGGTTGAAAACTCTTCATTTTAGATGAAAATTCATCTGCTTTTTTGGTCCAATTTAACTGTTTTTTATTAGAAATAAAAATCTGCTATGGTTTACTAGTAAAATAAATTATTTGGTAGAAAATGCATCTGTTTTGCAGAAATTTAGTTTTTTATTAAAAATTAATTTTTTTAATGCAAATTTAACTATTCCATTTTTGGTTAAAAATTAATCTTTTCAAGATTCAAAATTCGACTATTTGTTTAAAAATGTATCTATTTTGTTGAAAATTCCTCTTTTTGATTGGAAAATTCATCTCGTTTGGAATTTTTGGAAAAAATATTTTTTTTTTTTTTGAAAACTCAATTCTTTTTTTGAATTAAATTTTTTTTTTTAAATTCAATTATTTTTTTGAAAATTAGTTAAAAATTAAATTTGTTTAATTTGAAAATTCAACTACTTGGTTGAAAGTTGTATTGATTCATTAAAAGTTTATTTTTTTAGTTAAAGATTCACGATTTTGTAGAAAAGAAAATTCTTCATTTTAATTAAAAATTATTTTTTTAATTTTTTACATGAAATGTTACGTATTTAATTCGTTTCAAATTCAATTTAATATAGTACCGGTATCAATTTTGTTTAAAATAATTAATTTCCAGTAATTTCAAACATTTCAAATCTATTATTCTATTATTAAATCTATTATTACAAATTCAAACCCTCACATTCAAAAACTTTACTCATGTAAAAAATTTGAAAAATCGGCTACGATAAAAGACCTTATTAAACGATTCTATTTAATCAATTAAATTAATTTTTAATGAGTAAAATTTTTTCTTTCGTAAATCCCAAGATCATACTTGCCATTGCCATCGTGGATCCATTTTACTGATCGTTTTTTTCTATTGACGTACATCGACTGTCCTTTGCTTTTCATATTCTTCACATCACTCAGTGAATTCGAAATCCTTCGTGCTAGTTCTACTTGGTCTTCTACCGTCGGGTGAGTGGGGGCGTAGAAGTAGGAAGAGGCGTACATTTTTTCTTTAAAAAAAATAAATTAAAATTAAACAGAATGTAAAGACTTTCAAGAATGTTTAATTTCATGGAATTATGAAATGTTAAACTTCAATCCCACACAGAATGCACCACTTACCGACCCAGAATGGTTCTGTTCCATGCTGAGTTATCTACAGTCGGTTTTACCTTCAATCGGTAATGTAGATTGCTGACATGAATCGAGTCTCAGTCGATATATCAGTGATCTACCCTACCAATAACCTTCCTCTTCTATCCCCTTATCATCGATCTTCTCATTTATCTCCTGATCATCCCCGTCCCTGTCTTTCAAAATTAGATGAAAGATAGGGAGAAGGACGTTAAGAAGAAGGATGTTAAGAAGAAAAGGAAAAGAAGGATCAGGATATAAAGAAGCTGATATGTGAGAAGGGAATAGGAGGAGATAGAAGAAAATAAGAAAGATCGGACAAATGAGAAGATAGATGATGTTGGAGTGGATCGGTAAGGTAGATCACTAAAGTATCGACGGAGACTCGATCTATTGTAAGAACCTGTATTAACGACTGAGGGTGATACCGGCTGTCGGTAACTCAGCGTGGAGCAGAACCTTGCTCGGTCGGTAATTATCCTAGTAACAAAAGCTGAAGAATTAACAAGTGAATATATAATTAGTAAATAATTTTGTTTTTGCTGTGTGGGATAGAAAATATAAAAATGCGTGATAAAGGCGTGATTAATTGTACATATACTTTACGTATAATGAAATATGTACATGTAACTTGATTGTCATAAAGCGATTTAGCTAATTATTAAATTTCCTATTGCATATAAAACGTTTTCTTTTCGAAAACTAATTGTTTGTTTTTAATCAAATTAATAAAAATCACCACAATTTCTATCTAAGGTATCTAAAATTATTCTTAAACTACAATAATTGCATGCAAAACCGTATTAAATAGATTAAAAGAAAGTATTTCTAATAAACATATTCCTTGAGTCGGGTACTTGAATTTCCGGGACTTAAAATTAAGTTCACCTTCTGAAACAAAAATTCGACAACCATTTCCTTGACGCTAAAACGGACTGGTGGAAACTAAAATATTTGAATGAATGAAAAAAAATGTTTGAAGAAATGAGTATCACGAGATTAAAAATATAGAGCCAAACACTTACTGTTTTTTACATGCATCACCTCATTTCCATCAGTCGCTGGGGTGAGCAATTTTTTCAAATTTATGGGGGTCCTTTCTCCGCTCTCCTTGTGATTGAAATAAAAAAGTATATTATTAATATTTGATTCATATTTTACTGACTATGAAAAAATATTTATATGATATTTTGAACCCAACATCACGCAATATTTTTTAAAAATGTGTTATTTAACAACAAAGTTGCAATTTTTTTCAACTTTTCCAAAGTGCTATTTTTTTATACAACAATTGAGGCTATTCAATGAAAAATCGCCAAAATGTGAATTTGTTTTTAAAATTGTTCAACTAATAAATAATTGTTGTTAATTTGTAAACTATCACAGAAAAAAGTCATCGGAAAAATATCCTAGTTGATTCCGTAAACAAAAATTGAGCATATTCAATGAAAAATTGCCAAAATGTGAATTTGTTTATAAAATAATAAAGCAAGTCGTGGAAATGAAGGTCAAAATAGAAGATGCGATAATTCTATTGAAACGTTTCGGTCACTTATGAGACAACCCTTCTCTTTCCTTCACTTAAAAATTTTAATTTTCATTCAATATTATTTATTCTGTTTTATAGATATTTCCTAAACTTTCTGCATGTTTTTTAAAGACTAAATAAATGTTTTTTTGACTGATTATGATCCAAAACAGTGACCGAAACGTTTCAAAAGAATTATCGCATCTTTTATTTTGACTTTCATTTCCATAACTTGCTTGGCTATTTAATATTGCAATATTGGTTGAAGGGAAAGGGAGGGGATAACCCCCACCCTTCCAATATTATTGCACCAATTGTTTAGAATATTGATGCAATACTGTCGCACAATATTGCAGCAATATTGCGTGATGGGGAATTATATTTACTTTCAAATAATAAAGGGCTTACCATATCGAAATGTAGTATTTTAGAAGTAAGGTTTTCAAGAAAGTTCCTCTTAACTGGATCCTGTAAGTCTGAGGGTTTGAATCCCCTCGTGCGAACTATAACATTGTCAGCAGAAACGCTTCTTTGTAGAAAGCTGCCACTTTCCTGGGATTTGTAATTCACGCGCTTGCCGCCTGCATCTTTATTTACGCTCGAAGTGTAGTTGTAAGATGAGTTGCTCACGATATTTCGTTTTGTATTGTTGGGACTGTGGATTGAAAGTTTTATTACTGAATAAGAATTAAAACATTCATATAGATGATCAATACCCAGGTTACCCGGGTAGCGAGTATATCAAAATCCAACATTGAGTGGATTATTAACTCCTGACCATAGTTCGATTCTCTGTTTTAATTTCCCATTTTCTATTATTCTACTTTCGTATCCCTGTAGCATAAATAGCCAATTCCATTGCCTTCAGCAATTCCTTCCCTACACCGTTCTTCTTAAATATTCCTCCTACATCTGTTATTTATTTAGGATTTTTGTTTGCAAAAATAATCGAATTCAAAGTATACATAAGTCGCGGACACACCCAGGGTACCCACGATATCAAAATCCAACATTAGGTAGATTATTATTTCCTGACCATAGTTCGAGTCCCTGTTTTGATTTCCCAGTTTCTATTATTCTACTTTTGCATCTCTGTAGCATAAATAACCAATTCCATAGCCTTCAACAATTCCTACACCGTTCCCCTTAACTATTCCTCCTACACCTTTTATTTATTTTTGATTTTTTCTTACAAAAATAATCACCTTCAAAGTATAGATACGTCGCAGACACACCCAGAGTACCCACCATATAAAAATCCATCATTGAGTGGATTATTAACTCTTGACCATAGTTCGAGTGCCTGTTTTAATTTCCCATTTTCTATTATTCTACTTTCGCATTCTTGCAGCATAAATAATCAATTCCATAGCCTTCAACAATTCCTTCCCTACACCGTTCCCCTTAACTACACCTCCTACATCTGTTATTTATTTTGGATTTTTTGTTGCAAAAATAATCGACTTCAAAGAATACAAAAGTCGCGAACACACCCAGGGTACCCACCATGTAACAATCCAACATAGAGTGGATTATTAACTTCTGACCATAGTTCGAGTCCTTGTTTTAATTTCCCATTTTCTATTATTCCTACACCTATTATTTATTTAGAATTTTTTTTGCAAAAATAATCGACTTCGAAGTATACATACGTCGCGGAGACACCCAGGGTACCAACTATATAAAAATCCAGCCTTAAGTGGATTATCAATTTCTGACCATAGTTCGAGTCCCTGCTTTAATTATCAGTTTCTATTATTCTACTTTCGCATCTCTGCGGCATAAATAACCAATTCCATAGCCTTCAACAATTCCTACACCGTTCCCCTCAACTATTCCTCCTACACCTGCTATTTATTTTGGATTTTTTCTTACAAAAATATTCGACTTCATAGTATAGATACGTCGCGGACACACCCAGGGTACCCACCATATAAAAATTCAACATTGAGTGGATTATTAACTCCTGACCATAGTTCGAGTCCCTATTTCAATTTCCCACTTTCTATTATTCTACTTTCGCATCTCTGTATCATAAATAACCAATTCCATAGCCTTCAACAATTCCTTCCCTACACCGTTCTTCTCAACTATTCCTCCTACACCTGTTATTTATTTTGGATTTTTTCTTGCAAAAATAATCGACTTCAAAGTATACATGAGTCGCGAACACACCCAGGGTACCCACCAAGTAACAATCTAACATTGAGTGGATTATTAACGCCTGACCATAGTTCGAGTCCCTGTTTTAATTTCACATTTTCTATTATTCTACTTTCGCATCCCAGTAGCATAAATAACCAATTTCATAGCCTGTGACGTGCTGCCTCTAGCGGATTCCGCCGGAGATATTTGCGATTTACCACTGAAAGTTTACTTAAGTTTGAAGTACCCACCCTGCTTGACCTGAAAAAAAAAATATTAAACAAATTACCTGCAAAATTTCATACCCACAGTCTTTTCTGTGCCTTCCCTACACCGTTCTCCTTAACTATTCCTCCTATGCCTGTTATTTATTTAGGAAGTTTTCCTGCAAAAATAATCGACTTCAAAGTATACATACGTCGCGGACACACACAGGGTACCCACCATATGAAAATGCAACATTGAGTGGATTATTAACTCCTGACCATAGTTCGAGTCGCTGTTTCAATTTCCCATATTCTATTGTTCTACTTTCGCATCCCTGTAACAAAACTAATTGACTTTAAAGTATACATACGTCGCGGACACACCCAGGGTACCCACTATATAAAAATCCAACATTGAGTAGATTATCAACTCCTGACCATAGTTCGAGTCGCTGTTTTAATTTCCCATTTTCTATTGTTCTACTTTCGCATCCCTGTAACAAAACTAATCGACTTTAAGGTATACAACCGTCGCGGACACACCCAGGGTACCCACTATATAAAAATCCAACATTGAGTGGATTATTAACTCCTGACCATAGTTCGAGTAGCTGTTTTAATTTCCCGTATTCTATTGTTCTACTTTCGCATCCCTTTAACAAAACTAATCGACTTTAAGGTATACATACGTCGTGGACACACCCAGGGTACCCACTATATAAAAATCCAACATTGAGTAGATTATCAACTCCTGACCATAGTTCGAGTCCCTGTTTAAACATAAGAGAGTTTTCGAACATGGAGAGTATGTGTCTGAACGTTGTTAATAGGCCAAGTAAATGAACCCAAACTAACAAAAGAAATAAGTAAAAAAATATTTTTAAAATAAATTAGAATCTTACGTTAACTTCATTCTATGGAAAAAGTTACATAATTTTTTTCTCCGCCCAATTCGTTATGTAGTATATATAAATGCCGAAGCGCATGTCGTACTATCGAATTGTTTATTTATGCTATAGGGATGCGACAGTAGATTCACAGAAAATGGTAAGTTAGAGCAGGGACTCGAACTATGGTCAGGAGTTAGATAGAGCAGGCGCTCGAACTATGGTCAGGAGTTAGTCAGAGCAGGGACTAGAACTATGGTCAGGAGTTAGTTAGAGCGGGGACTCAAACTATGGTCAGGAGTCAGTTAGAGCTGGGGCTCGAACTATGGTCAGGAGTCAGTTAGAGCAGGGACTCGAACTATGGTCAGGAGTTACTAATCCACTCAAATTTGAATTTTTATATGGTAGGTACTCGGGTAGGGTAGCCGGGTGTGTCCTCGAAAGATGTATACTCTGAAGTCGATTATTTTTACAGAAAAATTCTGAATTAAATTCTGAATACACCATTTGATTAGAACTGACCTAAAGAACGATGATTCCGAAGTCCCAAGCGGAAAAAGGAAAAAAATTGGGGGGATCAATCACCAAAAATCGAATTTTTGGACCACCCTAGTGTATATTCGGATAGGTAAGCTCAATTGAAGATAGCCAATTAATTCCGCGATGTGGTATTGGCATCGGTACAACGAGGTTCTGTGTAAAAGAATCGCTAAATTTATCTGTTGTAACGTAATACGTAGCAACCACTCTCGGTCCCGTCTCAACGGGCTACAGTCCGATCTAAGAAACTAACTTTAATTCAAATAAAAAAAATCGATTCATTGTTTTTCAAACCTGTTATCCAAATAATTCTAAATTAATTAGCAGGATCGCTACCATCTCTTGATTTCAAAACTCATTTTATCTCGGCAAATAAAGGAGGATTGTCAATTTATTGATAATATTTCTTTCTCCATCAAATGGATTTCGGCCTGACTGGCATGAAGCTCATTCAAAATAATTTAAATTATCTTACTATTATTATTATTTTACTATTTTTTGGTAAACAATTGTATTAAAAAGTCATCCGTTTTGATCAAAAAGTGAACTCTGTTGTAGAAATTTGGTCTTTTTGGGTTGAAATTTAACCATTTTGGCAGAAAATTCAATTATTTATTCAAAATTCGTTTTTTAGGTTTAAAAATTCATCTCTTAGCGTAGAAATTTCATCTTTTTTGGTTGAAAATGCAATTATCTAGTTCAAAAGTAATCTGTTTTGGTTGAGGAATGAACTATTTTGTTAAAAATTATTTTTTTTTATTGGTTGAATTGAACTTTTTTTTTAAATATAAATCTTTTTTGGTTGATAATTCTTCTCGTGGTCAAGAATTTTTTTATTTGGTTGGAAATTTGTCTTTTTGGATTGTCAATTCAACCATTTTGGTGAAAAATTCAACTATTTATTAAAAAATTCGTCTTTTTGGTTTAAAAATTGATCTCTTGACAGAGAAATTTCATCTTTTTTGGTTTAAAAGGAGACTGCTTGGTTAAATATTATTCTCTTTTGGTTGAAGATTCAATTATTTTGTTGAAATATCATATTTTTTCGTTAAAAATACATATTTTCGGGTTGGAAATTCAACCATTTGGTTAAAAAAAAATTTTTTTTGGTTGAAGATTTATCATTTTGGATCAAATTTTATCTTGTTGGTTGAAAATTAATTTCTTTGGTTGAAAATTCTAACTATTTATTAAAAAATTCTTTTTTCATTGAAAATTAAACTTTTCAACTAAAAATTTAACTATTCCATTTTTTATCGAAATTCTTTCTTTTTTTATCTAATTTTGGAAGATTTGTCTTTTTGGATTGAAAATTAAACCATTTGGGTAAAAAATTCAACTATTTATTGAAAATTCGTCTCGTTGAAAATTAAAATTTTTTTATTGCAAATTCAATTACTTACTTAAAAGTAGAACTACTTTTTTAAAAATTAATTTTTTGGTTGATGATTCATCATTTAAATTGAAAACTCTTTTTTCAGGTTGAAAATTTAACTTTTTTGTTGAAAGTTCATTTTTTTGTAAATGATTCATCATTTCAGTAGAAAAACCTTTTTTTTTATGCAAATTTAAATTTTTTGTTGAAAATTAACTTTTTTGTTGAAAATGCATATTTTTGCGTTGAAAATACACACTTTCGGGTTGAAAGATCAACTATGTGGTTAACAAATTATTCTTTTGGTTGAAGATTCATTATTTTGGATGAAAATTTATCTTTTTTGTTTAAAATTCATTTCTTTGATTAAAAATTTAACTATTTTGTTGAAAATTTGATTTTTTGATTAAAAATTAATTTTTCATTGAAAATTGAACTCTTCAATTTTTTTGTTTAACAATGTACCTCATTTTGTTAAAAGTTCATGTATTTTCTAAAAAATTCTTCATTTTTGGTAGAAAATATTAATCTTCTTGCTTGAAAATTTATCTTTTTGGTTTAAAATTCATTTCTTTATATGAAAATTCAACTATTCTGTTGAAAATTCATATTTTCGGCTTAAAATTCAACTAATTGGTTAACAAATTTTTTTCTGTTTGAAAATGTATTATTTTAGTTGAAATTTTATCTTTATAGATGAAAATTTATCTTTTCAGTTGAAAGTTCATTTCTTTAGTTAAAAATTTAGCTAGTTATTTAAAAAAATTCTCATCTAAATTAATTTTCTTGGTCGATGATTCATCATTTAAATTGAAAACCCTTTTTTCTTTCATCACTTTGATGGAAAACAGCTGCTGTCTACACAAAATAGAACAACTTCCTGAATTCTTTAAAGTCTAGTAAGCAACAGCAGAAAAAAGAAAATTAAATTTATAGTACCATTACCGGGATAAATATTTATCAAATTTTTTTTTCAGTAAATTTTTTTTCTCAATGACACTTTCTGCAAATATTATGAGGAATATTCTTAAGACATAGAATCAAATAAAAAAATAATAAATAAAATATAAATAAATAAAATAAATGGAAAATTGAGTAAACACTGGTAAAAAAAATTATAATTTATTATATCTTAATTTAATCGAAATTGTAATGAAGATTCGAAAATTTAATTTTAAGGAGGCCTTGTCATTCAGCAGCTGCGACCTCTACTTCAAAATAACATCACATTTATATCTTAAGTAGCGCATCGAATACGCATTTAACATTCCCAAAATTCTGCAAATGCATGTTGGAAGATCTTTGAAAAATTGAAAAAAAATTTTTTTTTTAATATTCCAATTTTACATCTATTATAAAAAAAGTATTTTCAAAAAAATTGATGAATTTTTCACCAAATAGTTGATTTTTCAACTAAAAAGATAAAACTAAAATATCATAAAATATGCGAAGATTCAAATAAAAGCGATAAACTTCAATTAAAAAAAAATTAATTTTGAACCAAAGTGACAAAGTTTCAACATATAAAATGAATTTCCAACCAAATAGTTGAATTTTCGACAACAAAAAAAAGTTTTTGAACTAAAATGCTGAATCCTAAACAAGAAAAAATATTTGTTAACAAAGGTTCAACTGAGTAGTTGAATTTTCAACGAAATGTATTAGTTGATATTTTAAATAAAAAAGATTTTAATTCGAAACCAAAAAAAGTTGAATTCAACCAAACAATACGAATTTTCAAAAAAATAGTTACATTTTTAACCAAAGAAATTAATTTTCAACTATAATGATAAATCTTCAATAAAAAAAGAAATTTTAAACGAAATAGTTGAATTTATGATAAAAAGATGAATTTTGAATGATAAAGATAAGGTTTCTACCGAAAAAGACGAATTTTTATCAAAATAGATGAATTTTCAACTAAAAAATTAATTTTCAACCAAAAGAAAATAAATTTAAAAAAAAAGCTAACAAAAGAAATTAATTTAAACAAAATACACGAATTTTCAACTAAAAAAGATAAATTTGTAACTTAAAATAGAATAGCTAAATTTTCAATAAAAGAAACAATTTTCAACACAAAAGTCAAATTTTAAAACAGAAAAATGAATTTCAAAGCAAAAAGATGAATTTTTAACAAAATACATTAATTTTCAATCAAAAAGTTGAATTTTTAACAACAAAAAATGCATTAAAAAAATCTAATATTTAAATTTTTAATCAAAAAAACAAATTTTCAATAAAAAACTATTTTTTTTAGAAATAGGTAATTCTTTAACCAAATATATTAATTTTAAATAGAAAAGATAAATTTTGATCTAAAATTTTGAATCTTCAACCAAAAAATAATTTTAAACGAAAAAGTTGAATTTTCAACCCAATAGTATTAATTTTCAATAACAAAATTAATTTTCAAAAAAGTAGTTTAATTTTCAACCAAGGAATTTAATTTTTCAATCAAAAAGATGCATTTTTCACCAAGAAGATTAATATTCTATTCTACCACAAAACATAAAATAATTAATTTTTTAAATAAATTAGTTCTCAATAAAAACAAATTCTCAATCAAATAGTTGAATTTTTACCAAGAAAATTAATATTCTATTCTACCACAAAACATGGAGTAATTAAATTTTCAAATAAAGAAATTAATTTCCAAAAAAAGAACAAATTTGCAACAAAATACTTGAATTTTCAACCAATGAAATGAATTTTAAACGAAGAAAATAAATTTTCAACCAAAAAGAATAATATTTTTTACCAAAAAAGATAAATTTTTTATAAAATACAGGAATTTCCAACCAAATAGCTGAATTTTTAACCAAAAAATATGGATTATAAAAAAATTGAATAGTTAAATTTTAAGCTGAAAAATTAATTTTGACTTGAAAGAAATTTTAAAAAATAAATATTTAAATTTTTAACCAGAGAAATGAATTTTCAATTAAAAAAATGCATTTTTCACCAAGAAGATTAATATTGTATTCTACCATAAAACATGGAATAATTAAATTTTTAAATAAAGAAATTATTTTTCAATAAAAAAATCAATTTCCAACAAAATAGTTAAATTTTCAACCAATGAAATGAATTTTAAACCAAGAAAATAAATTTTCAACCAAAAAGATTTATATTGTTTACCAAAAAAAGGTAAATTTTTAACAAAATACAGGAATTTTTGACCAAATAGTTTATTTTTTAACAAAATAATATGGATTATAAAAATGGAGTAGTTCAATTTTAAGATGAAAAATTAATTTTCAATAAAAAAAGAATTTTGTATAAATAGTTAAATTTCTCATCAGAGAAATGAATTTCCTATCAAAAAGATGCATTTTTCACCAAGAAGATTAATATTCTATTCTACCATAAAATATGGAGTAATTAAATTTTCAAATCAAGAAAGTAATTTTCAATAAACAAACAAATTTTCAAAAAAATAGTTAAATTTTCAACCAAAAATACTAATATTGTTTACCAGAAAAGATAAATTAAAAAAAATACAGGAATTTCCAACCAAATAGTTGAATTTTCAACGACAAAATTTTGGATTTAAAAATAAATGAAAGTTGAATTTTAAGCAAAAAAATTGATTTTCAATAAAATGAAGAATTTTGTATAGATAGTTAAATTTCTCACCAAAGAAATGAATTTCCAATCAAAAAGATGAATTTTGCACCAAGAAGATTAATATTCTATTCTACCACAAAACATTAAACAATTAAATTTTCCGATAAAGAAATTAATTTTCAATAAAAAAAAATTTTCAATAAAAAAGTTACATTTTTAACCGAAGAAATGAATTTTAAACGAAAAAGATCATACTTCAATTAAAATGGTGAATCTTCAACAGCAAAATTTTGTAACCAAATATTTGAATTTTTAGCCCTAAAATATGCATTATCAACAAAAAAAGTTAACTTTCGACAAAATAGTTAAAATTTCAACCAAAGAAATGAATCTTCATTCAAAAAGATGAATTTTGCACCAAAAAGATTAATATTCTACCATAAAATATGGAATAATTAAATTTTTAACCCAAAAATATGAATTTTCAACAAAAAAGTTAAATTTTCAAACAAAAAAGTTAAATTTTCAAACAAAAAAATAAATTTTGCACCAAGAAGATTAATATTCTATCTCAGAATATGGAATAGTTAAATTTTCAGTTAAGGACATTAATTTTCAACAAAAAGGAAAAGAATTTTCAACAAAAGAGTTACATTTTCAACCCGAAGAAAAAGATTTTCAACCAGAATTTCATTATAAAAATTTTTCAATTATTATACATTTAATTATATTCAACCAAAACCAAATAATTCAAACAAACAGTTGCATTTTTTTACAAAAGAGATTAAATTTCTACGATAGATTTATTTTTAAATCAAAAGAAAAGAATTTGCAATAAATAATTGCATTTTTTACCGAAATGGTTGAATTTTCAACCCAAAATAATGACAAAAGATGAATTCGCAACTAAGAAAATATTGAAATAAAAAAATACAATTATACGTTTGTAAGACTTGTTATTAACACATTTCATTTTGTTACTGACTTATTTTATTTTTAAGAGTGGGGGTTAAAAATTTCGGAAAAACGCCTTACGTAATTTCCTCGACTCTTTCATGTTTTTCCTGCCATTCCCTGATTCCCTGGCCAGTTTAAAATTCCCTGACCATTTTTAAATTGCCTGACCTTCCAGAATGTCCTGACCGTAGCAACCCCGGCACTATCATAATATTCAACAGAAAAAAAGTGCTATAAATTGAAACATACTGGATTTTGGGTTTGTTAGAGCTCAAATCCAAAAAAATCGAGCAGAAAATTCCAAAATATTGTTAACAGGTGAATGACGATGCGTTTTTGGAACGTTGCAAAGCAACAATCTCATCGCTGTGAACTCGGCAGAGCAAGGGATATAAATAAAAAGCCTCGTAAAATAATGCGAGGTTTGATTTTGGATGCACGTTGCACTTTAGCAGAGTCGCAATAAAATCGAAAAGCAAAAGGTTTACCTATCGAACGTCTTCCTCATCATGAAAGGTTGACGAGTGGATGTTCAATTCTATATTTGAATTTTTTCTTTTTTTTTTAAACCGTGAATTTACGTAACTCCGCCAAATCAGTCGAGCTTTTCAACGCGCAATCTACACTCGCCACGGGCGAAAACATAAACCACTGGCTTCTTCTTCCCAACCGCGATTTACATCTTGCAAAATATATTCTTGCACCAGACATATAGATAGGGTGAAGCTTGCCCAGTCGGCACTTTGCTAATCGACTCGGACACATCAATTCTCTCATTTCGATCCTGAACCGCCAAAAAAAAAATAATAATAATAAAAAAAAAATCTCTATAAAACCTCGAGAAACAAGAAGTATCTATAAAAGATTCTGCATTCTATCAGAGTATCCCCGAGATCTGAAGTTGGTCAAAAACGCTGCGAGCACACAATTTAAAACTACAATCATCCGATATACTGTAATACTTTTTTTTTTAATACATTCTCTATTTGTGTACCGTTTTGTTTGTTTGCATTTAGTAAGACGTTATTTGGCCCAACAAGCACCGCTTTAGAATATTTCGAATATTTGGAATTTTTCGTATACATACAAACGCTGCATAAGCGGATGAGCATACCAGCTGTACTCCAGCAGAAGTCAGTACCAGCTAGGATGCCTTTGTCGGAAGGGTTGCAGATGAATTTCTGGGGTGAAGAAAAACACGATTTTGCTGATTCACGAATCCAGGAACGGACTTTCACTTTACATGCCGACAAATTACAACACTGGGATGGGCTTTGTAAACGCCTAAGCGACGCTTCAACTTTCCGACTGCTTGGTCCGCGCACGGTAAAAATAGACCACCGGAAAGCGACACCTTATAGAATCGGTCGTCAGTCGTTCATGGGTGCCTTTTAGATCATCATTAAACAAAAAAGAGGATTACCTCCCCCCCCCCGCTTCCCCCAACCCGTGGTTAAAAGTCTGTGGATAGTTTCTGTCCACTTGAATCATTTTCTATCATCAAAATTGGAATAACCAATGTATCTTTATCCTGCGTCGATTCCTTCAATCCTTCTCTATCTTTGCTTCAAACAACAATCAGTCCAATCCTTTTAAATCCTAATCTTTCTATCCATTACCCAGTAAAAAAAGTTGACATTTAACGCGAAAACGAATTCAAGTTAGGTTTGGTGTATTCGATTTGCTGCCATTATCGAATTGGACCTTTCAATTCGGAGAGGAGAGGAGAGGAGAGGAGAGGAGAGGAGATAAAAACATAATGTGAAAATGTCAAATTTGGATGTTTTCACGAAAGTGGAATAACTCTATAAATAATTAACATTTTTTTTAAATCTTAGGCTTATTTTTCAGGCAAGTCCTTGTAGAATTTTTTAAATCGTTCAGATATTTGTAGTATTTTTCCCCTTGCTTCTCCCCTGACGCAAACATGGTGCAAAAAAGTCCCACACTAAAAAAAATGTGTAAATACTTAGAAAAGTTTCATAAAAATCATTATTCATCATATTCTAATAAATGTTTGTAATATTTATGAAAATATAATTGTTTTGACTTCGTTTTAATTATGTAGTGAGTACAAAAATTGTACTAAATTTTGTGACTTCTATGCAATAAGTTCTACCCTAGGCTAGAAGCTAGAGAAAACATTCTACAAATATATTAATCATTTAGCAAACTACTATGGATAATTAGATTCAAAATGAGTTGCAGAACTTTAAAAAATGTTAGTTATTTCCAAAATTATTCAAATTCTTCGAAAACACAAGAAAGGCTTTGGTAGCCATACTTTAACCTTAGCTTCCCCCTCTCTTATCACTCTTCTTCCTCATCTACTTCCCTTTCTCACTTTCCCAGCCAATACTCCCCTTCTCCTATGCCCCCTTCCCACATTCGTCACTTCTCATACCTCTCCTCCCCTCATTTCCCCTCACTTAACCTACTTCCTCTGCCCTTAGTTTCCTCATTTCCCCTTCCCTCCACCGTTTCCCCACTCCCCTTCCTATTATTTCCCCTTCCTACACACTAGTAAATTACTTTACCTCCCATTATTTCCCCTCATTTCCTCCTTCTTCCCCCACTTTCCCTACTATAATTTTGCCCCACTTCACGTACTTTCCCTCCTATCACTTCCCCTCACTTTCTTTACTTCTCCTCCCCCTCACTTACCTTACTCACCTTCCCTTTATTTCCCTTTACTTTTTCTAACTTCCCCTGCTTACCCTTCGCACATTTTCCCGAATTTATTCCCTTGGGGAAAAATACTACAGACGGACACCCGACCGAAAGCACAAGGGTATCTGCACGGGGCTATGAAGCCCTGAAAAATTAAGGCACTTTCGCGGAAAGAAATTTAGAGCTGAACAGATGTTTACAGATCAATTTCTTTTCAGTATTATTATTAATGGATTGCCTTTATGAATCATTAAAACAAGGACATTAATATGTGTATTGAAAGTGTTGAATGCGAGGTTGAATGCCTGAATATAGCAAAAATTAAATAGATACAATTTCGACAAGTCTTGAAATTTATAATAATTTTTAAGTTCACGGTTCAATTATAAAGATTACAAAGGTAAAAAACAGTTGGCTGTTTCAAAAATAAAAATTAGTTCATCCAGGCGCCTTGCGCCTACAAAAAATGGTTTCGTAGCTTATTAAGACGCAAGTAAGTAGTTTAAACCTCCCTCTTCCATACTTTCCGTCCTACACTCCCCTTATATTCACCCACTTCCCCTCTGCTCTTTACTTCTTCTCCCCAAACTTAAAACTTCGCTTTCCGTTTACCCCTCCCTTTCCCAAATTCTTTCTTACCTAATTTCCCCTCCTCCCACTTCTCCACATTTCCCCTCACTTAGTCTACCCCCACAGTCACCCCTCACTTCTCCGAGTTCCCTCCTATTCACTGCTCCTACTTACTCACCTCTCATTTCCCACTACTTCTACTTCCTCTACCCTTAGTTTCCCTTATGTCTCTTACTCCCTCTACCTTTATTTTCCTTCATTTACCCTTCCTCATTTCCCCTTCCTAATCTGCTTTGCCCTCTCCTCACTTCCCCACATTTCCCGTCACCTGGTCTACCTCCATCATTTCCCCTCACTTTCCCTAGTTCCACTCTCCTCACTCCTCCTATTTACTCACCCCTCACTTCCCACTACTTCTCCTACTTCCTCTACCCTCAGTTCCCCTCACGCCCCCTACTACCCCACCCTTCATTTCACTTCATTTCCACTTAATTTCCCTTCCCTCATTCTCCTTATTTACCTTCCCATTGTGAGTGTTGAGTTGTGAGCTTTGAGTTGCGAGTTGGTAGTTCTGCTCACTTTCCCTTCTTGGAAAAGTACGACGGATGGACGGACGCCCGACCAAAACTATAAATGTTCCTGCCCGGGGCTACGAAACCCTGAAAAATATATTCAAAATTTTTTCATTCGACTGTTCGGTATTTATCTATTTGAACTAGGCATTTTTTCTTGTGGCAACAGTACTGGCGAAGCTTTATTAAAGTAAAATGTTACATTAAATTTGTTTTAAAATACGCCAATTATTTTGAATAAAGTTAAATTTCTCTTCATTTTTACAACAATGCAATTTACAAAAATAATTCCATCCTTTTCAACTTCTAAGTCTTTCTAAATAAGCAGTGAAATTATTAATTTAGTAGTTGCGTTTAATTGACTTGAGGGGTTTCGTAGTAAGTGCAGTAAATAGATGAATGAAAAAGGGTTGAGCACGTGGTCGGTGAATAAAGGTCGCGGACTGGACGATAGTGGTAGTAAAGAAGGGTGGCGTTGCAGAGATTTTATGGGCAGTGGAATGGGGTGGTCCAGTGCGTGGTCAGCTGGCATCGGCGCGCGTCTCCTGGGGGTTTGGGGTTTGAGTCTTGGCTCGTGTAGAGGGGGGGTCACCACGTGGCTGCGCACGTGGTCTTCACCCTCCATCGAGTCTCTTACCTCCTAACACCCACCCTCCCACCCTCCTCATCGGTATTTCCACCCTTCTCTTCTCTCTCCTCTGATTCTTAGATTGTTATCCTTATCGTGGTCGAGACACTTTATTTTCGGTAACACACATTTGGGGGTGGAGTGAACCTTCCAAAACAGATTTCGAGGCCTATTTCCTTTTTAATCGATCTTTTCGTTATTACTATTATTATGATTTCATTTTCACTATTACTGTAATATATTATAGTTATGGGTTATATTAGTCATTTGAATTATAAGGAAATAGTGACAATGAGTTTTGTAGAAGGTCGTGTGGCACTTTTTTTATTACGTATTCCACACACGTAACTACATTATTGTGTGCTCGCGTGTTTCTAACCCATACGGAATGACTAATGTGAAAAAATATTGATGCATATCGAGGGGTGAAAACGAAGGTGGCATATGAAGGTTTGTTGTGGGAGTAGTTTGGGTGTCAGGATTTTAAATTAAGAATAGTAAGAGGATTTTTATTGTGTAATGTTTATAATCTTTCTAATTATTTACAGTTCTAAATCTAAACAAAACTGCGAAATTAAGTACCATCTTCAAAACTTTCAAAACCCTAGGCCCTAGAGATAATTGAGACAGGGGAAGCTAAACACTAAAGAGTGTCCACTTTTCAATGAAATTGAGTTTAAAATTTCAAATTATAAAGTATTCAAACTAAATTAATGTAGTATACAAGATACTTTAATTTTTAGGGTTTCGTATTCCCGGGCAGAAACCCTTATAGCTTCGGAAGTGAGGGGAAGTGAGGGGAAGGCAAGTATGAGAAGTGAGGGTAAATTATAAGTAGTGCAGTAGGGGGAGTGAGGGGAAACAATGGGAATTGAAGTAGAGGAAGTGGGGTATAGGAGGAGCGACGGGAAATGAGGAGAAAGTAAGTAGGGGAATGAGGGTACGGGAAGTAGGAGAAGTGAGTAAAATTGTAGAAGGGAACTTAGGGAAATGAGGGGAAATACGGGATGGGGATATATGGAAAGGGGAGTGTTAGCTGGCAAAGTAAGGATAGGGGGAAGTAGATAAGGAAGAAGTTGGAGAAGGGAGAAGTTGGAAAGGGGAGTGTTAGCTGGCAAACTAAGGATAGGGGGAAGTAGATAAGGAAGAAGTTGGATAATGTAGAAGGAGCGAAGTTTGAGGTGTGGGAAGGGGAAGTAGAGAAATGTAGGATGAGTAGGGGAGAAAAGGTATAGGAGGGGGGGGGGGTTAGACGATTTAATTAACATATTAATAGGCTATGAAACCTTTATTTGTAGGCGCGCGGCGCCTACTTTGACTCATTTTTTTAACAATTAGATGTTAAAACAGGATTTTGACAAGCTTTTATCAATTGATGATAATATTATCAAAATTAAACAATGTTGTACTAGTACTATAAATGTTCATTTTTTCAGTTAAATGTTTTTTCTGTTCGAGAAATAAATAAACATAAGTTCATCGCCATTTCCAGTAGATTATTACATTTATATTCAGCGTCATTTTTTCAAACTCTCAACAATTGTTCAATTTTAAATTAGGAAGTATTAAAATTTAATTGTTTAAAATTGAAAAATTCAACATTTATCGGTCCGAAATTTCAACAATATTAATAATTTACAAAATTTGTAATCCTTGAGTATCAAATAATGAAAAGTTTTTTACTAACTTACTTGAGTATGAATTTCTATTAATATTATTAATCATTTCTGAGTAAAACTGACAGAAATAATTATAATTCTCAGAATAGTTCGTATTTCAGATTGTTCAAGTTCCAACTTTGCAATTCGAATACTTAAAATTCAAGAAATTCAATTTGCAATTCCTAAAAAATTAACATTTACAATTCAAAATTTGCATTATTTGTAATGTAAAATTGTAAGTTTTGAGTTCCAAGCAAGAATTTTGAGTGCAGTTTGAACCATATTTGACTTTTGTTAAAGACGGGGCCTACGAAAGTTGAAATTGTTTAATTTCAAACTTTCCAAATTTGAAATTATAATACCTCCAGATAAATTTTTAATTTGAAATTGTACATATTATTTTTATGATTTCAAATAAAAATTATTGAATTAGCTAGTTAAGAAATAATTCAATTAATTAACCAACTGAAAATACTATGTACTGAAACAAAAAGTCTGTAAAATTTGTTTTGGAAAGTTTGAACTGAGACAAGACTTTTTGCTTTTAAAATTGTTTTTCAAGACACTTCACAGAGAAAAAAGAAATTTTCCAATCAAAATAAAACTTTTGTTTAGGAATAAATTTAAAAAACGGCCTTTTTGAACAACTATTTGTGCAATATTACATGCATAGTTTTGAAAAAAGCTGTTTCGCAAAAACAAATGTTTTATTTCGATCGAAAATTTTTTTCTCTGTGGAATGCATATCTTAAAAAGTATTTTGCATTTTTTTCAGAATTTTTAGATTTAATAGATGCTGAGATATATACCTAATAATATGTCAGTTTCAGTCAAATTTCATTGTTTATGACGCTATAACTTGAAAACGGTCAATTGTACAAAAAACTGGTAACAAACCCAAGTTTTCTCTTGTTTAGACTTTCCAAAACATATTTTACAGAATTTTTTTTCAAAATTACTTGGTTAAAAAAGTTTTAAAAACTAACGACGAACATTTCGAAAAAGCACCCTGAATATTTATAATCAGGGGGCTTTTCTTGACATTTCAATCCAAAGTTACCCCATAGATCTCTCAGTACTTACAAAAATGTTGGTGGTAGCTGGATTATTTATTCTCAATATTGAAAATATACATAAAAGTAAAGTTTCATTCTCGATCCGGAAATTGGTTAACTCGGAAGTCAGCCTTCTATAAAAAATTTTATTTTCTGCATGAGCTTGTCAATTGTAATATTTTCTGATTAACTTAAGTTAATCCTCATAAACTAAATTTTTTATTGTCTGATGTATTGAATACTGAAGTGCCTTTTGTTGGAATCCCATGTAGCACGTAACCACATCAGGGTCGATTTGCGTGATTCGAATCCATAAAAAAAGCCTAATCTGGTCGAATAAAAATGTGTATCAAGGGTCCTTAGAATTGATAACTTATGACTTGAAGTGGCTCTCCTAAAATATTCGAAAGTAGGAGTTACAAATTAATCCATTCCCAAAAGGTCGTAAAGTTTAGAACGAGTAATAAATTTGGGTAGTCGAAGACGTCGTGGCGCGGGAGAAAAGGAGAGGACTATCGATAACATCCAGACGAATCGCACGTGGCGTTATTAGTAAAGTAGTCGAATATTTCATGTACGTTATAGGGAAGTACGTTAGAAAGGGTGGACGGGTGGGAGGGTGAAAAAATGAGTGGGAAGGGGTGACATGTCATGCTGTGCCTGGCTGCGTTTGCAGTGTTTTGTGTTCCATGTTTCATCTCCCCCTCCCCCCAACCACCCCATATCAGCAACCCCTAGGTACCACCCCCACTATCGCGGCATCCACTGCCACATCGATCCGCCTTAATGAGTGGAAAGAATAAGACAGCCAGCCACCAGACAGAGTTTTACCTCCCCTGCGACGCCTTCGCTCCCCTAGATTCATGCACAACAGTGATGGGTAAGATACTTTTAGTGGTGTGCAAAATAATTCGATTCGACTCAAAACAGACATCTGGATACGAGTTACGAGTCGAATTTTTTGACACCGACTCTTGCTGTGATCGAATCGAAAAAATCGGAATCGACTCATCGCGTGAGTCATAAGTCGAAGTTTTCGACACTGATTCAAACTGTGATCGACTGATAGAATAGCGAAAATCCGAATCGACTCATTGCGTGAGTCGTAAGTCGAATTTTTCGACACTGATTCAAAATGTAATCGACTGATTGAATAGCAAAAATACGAATCGACTCATCGCGTGAGTCATAAGTCGAAGTTTTCGACACTGATTCAAAATGTAATCGACTGATTGAATAACAAAAATCGGAATTGACTCATCGCGTGATTTATAAGCCAAATTATTCTACACCAACTCAAGCTGTGAACGAACCGAAAAAATCTGAATCGACTCATCGCGTGAGTCATGAGTCGAATTTTCCACACCGACTCAACTGAGAATTGAGTCGAAAAAAATACCAATTGACTTATCGCATGTGTCAGGAGTTGAATTTTTTGACACCGACTTAACTGAGAATTGAGTCGAAAAAAATACCAATTGACTTATCGCACTAGTTAGGAGTTGAATTTTTCAACGACTCAAGTTTAGATTAGGTCAAACTTTATTGAATCGACACGTAAAGACAATACTAAAAAAATCGATTCTTGGGATCGACACATTGACATAACGTCAAATTAAAAAACGGTTTGTGATAGCAGAAAAAATATAACGGCAAAAAATTGCAGTGCATTTTAAAAGAGGCAGCAATATATATTTTAGGACAAATTTGTTTTTAGCTAGAATTATTTTTCTAACAATTGTTATTCGACATATAATGTTTTTTAAAGCTCTTTATAAGATATCTTAATTTGTATCCAATCATAATAAAAAATATCTTATTTTGTTCTTTGAAACATTCTTTAGAATTTTACTCGTTGCATTCTATTAAAAATAATGTTTTCATCCAACAAATTCCAAACAAATTGTTTTATCAAAAGCATCGATTATAATTGTACAGAATGTTTTACAGAACAAAATTGTTATTGTTTATTGAGACTGAATGAAACTTTTATTTATTGAATAGGATTTTCGAATGATTTACAACAATAAAATTTGTCAATAATATATTATTTTCTCTTGAGATTGGTGAACAACAAATAGGATTTAAATACTTTATTTTAAAGAAAATTAACAAATAAATAATATATTTAGATGAATGATGAAAAAATTAACGCAATTTTTGTCTTCAAAAGTTGTATCTCTGGAATTAATTGACATAATTTAAATTGCCTTTGAGGCAGCTTGTAGTGCAATCTATTCATTAAAATTTTTGTGAGAAACTTGCAAAATTGAAAAAATTACTAAAATAGCGTACATTTTTCAAAAAATCCAGTGAGTTTTGTCCTCGATTCAGTATTTCTTCATGTAGAAAAATTTACTTTTTATAATAAATAATAAATTTTTCAAAATGTCAAATCCATTTTTAAATATTTTTACTTTTATATTCTTAAGAAGCTAAAATCATATGTATATTTACAAAATATGCTCAGTTACAAAATTTAGAAATATCAGATCTTTAAGATTTTAAGTAAAAAAAGGCAAATCTACTAAAGAAGTAAAATTATTCAAAACAGATTACCAAAAATCATAATTTAATAAAATTTCACATTTATATTTAAAAATAATAATATTAACGAATTTAAAAATTCCCGAAAAACAAAATTCCCGCCAGTTTATAATATTACCGTATTTGAAAATTCCCAAACGAAAATTGCCGAAATATAAAATACCCGAGACTGTAAAATTCTCGAAATATTAAATTTTCGGTTAAAAACAATTTAAAAAATTGTGTCTTATTGAATATTAATGAATAATGATTAATTATTTATTATTAATTATTATTGATTAATTATCAATTATCAATTATCAATTAATAATGATTAATTATTATTAGTTAATTATTAATTAATAATTAATTATTGATTGATAATTAATAATTATTTATTATTCATTATTTATTATTCATTATTTATTATTTATTATTAATTATTGATTATTAATTGTTCATTCTTAATTGTTTATTTTCAATTAATAATTATTAATTATTAATTATTAATTAATAATGATTATTTATTAATTATCAATTATTAATTATTAATTATTAATTGTTCATTGTTCATTGTTCATTGTTAATGAATAATTTTTACTATTGACTATTTAATATTTACTATGTACTGTTTCCTTTTTACTATTTATTATTAACTATTTACTATTTGCTATTCACTATTCACTGTTCACTGTTCACTATTCACTATTCACTCTTCACTCTTCACTGTTCACTATTCACTATTAACTATTCACTATTCACTATTCACTATTCACTATTTACTATTCACTATTAAATATTCACTATTTACCATTCACTATTTACGACTCACTATTTACTATTTACTATTCACTATTTACTACCACTACTCATTATTTATATTTTATCATTTTAACGTTTTTACGAATGAAAAAATGTGACAACTAATAATTTCACTCATGTAACTTTAATAAATTTTGTTGAAAAATTAGTATAATTTTTAAGCCACGTTGACGTCAGGATAGTTTAAAATGATTTTATAGCTTAAATTTTGTAATTTTACATTTATCTAACTTTGAAATATTACTAAGTATATTTCTATTTTGAATCTCATCCCCCTCTGATTTTCGGTGTAATTAGTTGAACAAAAATTGGAAAGTCATGCTTGTAAATTAATGTTTACCGTTTTTTTTTTTTTTTTTTTTGTGGAAATACCCATACAAAAGCAGATAAAGAAGGGGTCGAGAGAATCGTAGACGGTGGAAGCGAACGTCGTGGAAGGTTGTGGAGACCCTCTAAGAGGGTGGCGAGGGGGTAGGGCAGGGAAGGTTCGAACTTGAGGCTGGTTTGAGGGGTGGTAATGTTCCCGTTGTTTCGCGAGCGAGGGTGGCACGCACGCACCCCCCAACCACTTTCCCACCCCCAGAAAGAAACCCTACTCCCGCCACCCCTCTCACGAGCCACCCCGGAATGTTAATTCCCGCCGCTTTAATTCTTACGAATATTTCCCTCGGAGCGATCGAGAGGAAGTAAAAGAAAGAAGAAAGGAGGAATGGAAGAATGAATGGAAGGAAAAAGGAAAGGAAGAGAAAGAAGATGAAGGAGAAGAAGAGGAACGAGATCCAATGCTGGAAGGCAATTGGAAGGGGACTGTCCAGAGGGAAATGTGAAACGAGTACGTGGGTAGGAAAAAGCGACCCCTTTCTCGTTTCCTCTTTCCTTCGACGATTTTAACCTCTGAAGACATCGAGATATTTATTTACATAGATATATAACTAAAGACAGATAATTTTAAATATATCTATGCACGAAATCTGTTTGAATAAGAAAAGTATTCTTAACTGCAGTAATTTAATACCATTAAATATTCAACATGCAATTCCACCAGTGAAGTTAAAAAAATTGTTAAAACAATTCGTTTTAAATGTTAGGGATGAATATAATATATACGTCTATATAATATATACACGTCTAAAAGCTTGAGCCATCTAAATGGGCAGTGTCCATTTGATCGCCGTCTATTTGCTTTACCCCTTTCTACCCAACTTCCCCTCATCTAGTTGTGGGGTCGCCAGACGCTGTCACCGACCCTTGCTAGCAGGGGGGGGGGGGCGGTCAATTATTCTATAAAGGAATAAATCAAGAAACAAAAAAAAATTATTTTACAATTAGTGATTTAGAAATATAATATTGGAAATCTGCGTTTTTGGGCGATTCCAACTATTATAATTAATATTATTATTTATTATAATAATACTATAATAGTATAATAATACTATTATAATTTTAACTAATACTTGAAATATGTAATATAATTTGTAATTTGTAACTTAATTTTCCTATATTTATCATAATTTTACGAAACTGAAATTTCTAACAGTGCTCCTGTTGAAAAAGCAATAAATCGCGACGGCTGCCCATATAGAAACATAATCTAAAATTCATATCAACTAGCATTAATTGCTATTTAGGTAGGAGCAGTCAATTTATTTCTCTATGACTGATAATATCTGATAACAAGGACATTTACAACAATTGCAGTTAAATTTTGGTGATCATATACATGGCCTGAAAAACACTTATAATTTTCAACTTAGGAAGAAAAATAACATATCGGACTTATCCTAATTTTCAACTTATTAAGGCAAGTAACATATCGTTGGAATTTCGAAATAACTTACATTTCGAATATAATATTTCTGAATTACTAATAACAAAATAAAATTTTTTTATGTAAGGCAAGGGTATATCAAATGTAAAAAATGTTATGTTACTTTATTGATAATTGTAACAGTATTAATTGTAATTCACCTGATGATATTAGTAATACCTAGTAATATTAGTATTAATATTAACTGTCATAGTCATAAATTCAAGAAATAATAATAAATAAACAAATAAGGGGTTATCCACAAATTAAGTAGGGTGTTTTTATGAACATTTTAACCTCCCCTCACCTATATAAGATAGCGTGAGATTTGCTACGACTCTACCAAAATCTTACTAAAATTCATTTAAATTATATATATATATATATTATTTATTTGTTTCACAAACGTACAATTTTATCATTCCTTCGGGGCCTAAAATGTTGCGTAGTCCGACGCTTTCTTTTCTAAACGAAATTTCCAGTTTTATAATTTATTATTTCAAAGGTATTAGAAATGAACTTCAATTTCTATGTAAACTATTATTGTTTAGTCTATAAATGATAAAAATTTCCATTTATTTATCGCAGACTTCACAATCTTTCCCCTTTTTCTCGTTTTTCCACTTTAATGGGAACTGAATTAATAGAATTCAATAAGAAAAACCAAATATTTTTCGTTAAAAGTTCATTCTTTTCCGTTGAAATTAAATTGTTTAAAATTCAACAATCTGGTTATAAAGTATTCCTTTTTGGTTGAAAATTCAATTTCTCGTTAAAAACTCTTCTTTTGGTTTAATAATTCAACTATTTGCTTTAATTTTTGTTCAATTCATATATTTTCGTAGATATTTGATCTTTTTTTATTGAAACTACAACTATCTGGCTGAAAATTAATCTTCTTCGGTTGAAAAATAACTTTTTTTTTTGGAAAACTCACATTTTCGGGTTGAAAATTTAGCTATTTTGTATAAAGTTAAATGATTTCGTCGAAACTCAACTATTTGGTAGAAATTTGAACTATTTTGCTGAAAATTTATTTTTTTAGTTAAAAATTCATGTCTTTTTTTTAAATTTAACTATATTGTGGATAATTTTCTTTTTATTGATTGAAAAATAATTTTTGTTAACTGAAAATTCAACTATTCAATTTTTAATTGAAAATTGATATTTTATAGATAAAAATTTAAATATTTGTATGAAATGTTATGCATTTTGTTGATTATTCGTCATTTTTGGTAGAAAATCAATTATTACTTGGGTTAAAAATACAACTTATTGGTTTAAAAATTAATTTGTTTTGGTTAAGAATTCTAGTTTTTTTTCTAAATTCGTCTTTGTTGGTTAAATCAATCTGCTTTTGATTAAAGATTGAAATCTTTTTTGTTTGAAATATCATTTATTAAATTTTTTATTAAAAATTCATTTTCTTAAGTTGAAGATTCAACTTATTGGTTGAAAGTTGAAATGGTTTTTTGAAAATGCATTTTCGTTGTTGTTAGAGGTTCAAAATTTTAGCTGAAAATTTATCTCTTTCGTTCCAAATTAATCTACTTTATTGAATTTTTATTTGTCGACAAAAATTAATTTTTTTATTGAAAATTTAACTATTTGGTTGAAAAATTAACTTTTAGACTGAAACTTAACTTTTTTGTTAAAAATTCGCATATTTTGTAGAAAATTCCTCTTTGGCTTAAAAAAGCCAACAATTTGGTAGAAAATTCGTTTTTTTTTATCGAAAATTAATTTTTTCAGATAAAAATTCAATTATTCCATTTTAGGTTGACATTATCCTTTTTTAGATTGAAAAATCAACGATTTGCTTAAAAATGTATGCAATTTGTTGAAAATTCGTCTTTCTTGGTAGAAAATTATATTCTTGTTTGAAAATTCAACTATTTGGTTAAAAATTTGTATATTACGTTAAGAATTCAACTTTTTTGTAGAAAGCTTCCCTTTTCAGATTGATAATGTAACGTTTGAGATTATTATTTTTCTCTTCATTTACTAAAAAATCTTTTTTAATTGAAAGTTCAACTCATGTTGAAAATTCGTCTTTTTGATTTGAACATGCAACTCTTTTGGTAGAAATTTCATCTTTTTTGGTTATAAATGTAACTGTTCGGTTGAAAATGAATCTAATTTGGTTAAAGATTCAAGTATTTTGTTGAAAATTTGTATTTTTTATTCAATTCAACTGTTTTTTATTAAAAATACAAAATGTCCTCTTGCCTAAAATATCAGAGTCTCAACTTTGATATCCGATGACACAGAATGTTTAAAATTAGATAAATAAATATAAATAATTTGCCTAAAAAGTGTTTATTAATAATGATAACAGCTAGGTTGTGATTGTTATAAATAAAATTAAGACCCATTGCAGCATCACATTCCCACTTTTCAGCAGTATGATTTTTTTTAATTCACGTTTTTTACATGAATAGTATTCTTAATAATTTTTCTTATAATTCCATAAAAAAGAACTTTGTTTGTATCACGTAGTTAAGTATATAATCTTTAGATTGATGTTAATCATTGTCGTGAATTTTGTAAAATTCAGGCCTAATTACGATTTGAATGATACCCAACACACTGATAGTCACACTCCCCTACTTAAAAAATGATATCTGATCAATTAGAAGACACTTTTAGAAACAGACCGAGTTTTTTTAAATACTAATTTTAATCATTATTGATATTCAATTTGAAAAAAGTATTGACTATTTTACTAAGAAAAGTATTGTTATTCAATAACCACATAAAATTGTGGTGACATCGCCAAAGCTATTGATTGGTTTCTAGATGAACAGGTTCCACAAAACATTCTCATTACGGAAAGACACTATTAAACAATACAATTAAACAATAAAATGTTTACTTAACGAAGTTTTCTTGAAAGCAAAGAGTCTCTTAATTACTTCTATTCCCGGAAGAAAAATAATTATGTAACCCTGTTTGTCGAACTTTATATTAATGAATTGAAGAAAAAAAAGAAAACTGAAAAAATTGAGACGAGTATTACTCTTGAATCAGAATTTTCTCTCGAAAATAATTAATAAGCTAAGAATAACGAGCTTTGTTCTTCCCTCAAGGTAAAAAAAATAGACTAGAGTTTAAGTGGACTCGGTCGAACGATCCGACCGATGAAAAGTTCGTTTCGTAATCCGTAACTCATAACGGGTCAATCTGCAACTCATAACGAGTCAATCGTGGGTGACTGCGGAAATAGTGAGTCGTGAGAGAACGAAATGTCTTTCTTTTCGATAGGATGAAAATTATTTTTTCGATTACGTCACTTCTTTTTTGTTTTCGGCTCTATTAATTCAGTGTAATGCTCTTCTTGGCGATGTTTGTTATTTAGGATGATTTTAAATTCATGAATAATCCAATTCATTTCTTATGCAATATATGCAATTCAATTCCTTTCCAAATGCAAAATATGCTATTTATTCAAACGATTAATTTATCCTGATTTCTATTTTCCGAATTATCTTTTTTCATTACTCTCGTATGCATCCTTTTTCGACATTTACATATAGATGACCCATTCATCCATAAATTACGTAAGGTGCTTTTCTGAAATTTTCATCCCCCCCTCATGTAAGATACTATTCTATTTGCCCTGATCCCCCCCCCCCCCCAACAATCTTACTAAAATTTTACAAACTTATGGAAGTATGGAACGAACATACATATATATTATGTTAATTTAATAAAAATTAATTTTATTTTCTAGGCAAAATTTCCAGTTTTCTAACCCGATAAATTGCAACAATTCACAATTATTCATCGCAGTTTTTCCCTTGTTTTCCTCTTTTCTGCTTTTTCTTGTTTTTTCACTTCAATGTGAACTGAATTAATAGATCCCAAAATGAAAATCTAACTATTTTAGTTTCAAAAGTCTACTATTATATTTTTGGTTGAGAATTCATCATTTTTGTTGAAAAATTTATTATTTGGTCAAAAATTTATTAAATTGGTTTAAAATTCAACAATTTTGTGAAAGTCATTCCTTTTGATTGAAAATTAATAATTTGTTGAAAAAAATAGTCTTGTTTGTAGAAAATTAATCTTTTCTGTTAAAAAATCATCTTCTTGGTTAGAAATTCAACGATTTAGTTACAAATTTAGTTACGCTGTTGAAAATTCAACAATTTTGTTGAAAAGTCATTCCTTTTGATTTTAAAATTAAAAATTTGTTGAAAAAATCGTCTTTTTTGTATAAAATTAATTATTCTGTTAAAAATTCGTCTTTCCCTTGTTTCCCTCTTTTCTGCTTTTTCTTGTTTTTTCACTCTAATGTCAACTGAATTGATAGATATCAAAATGAAAATCTAACTATTTTAGTTTCAAAAGTCTACTATTATATTTTTGGTTGAGAATTCATCATTTCTGTTGAAAAATTTATTATTTGGTCAACAATTTAAAAAATTGGTTGAAAATTCAACAATTTTGTTGAAAAGTCATTCCTTTTGATTGAAAATTAAAAATTTGTTGAAAAAATCGTATTTTTTGTAGAAAATTAATCTTTTCTGTTAGAAATTCGTCTTTCCCTTGTTTCCCGCTTTTCTGTTTTTTCTTGTTTTTTCACTTCAATGTGAACTGAATTGATAGATATCAAAATGAAAATCTAACTATTTTAGTTTCAAAAGTCTACTATTGCATTTTTGGTTCATAATTCATAATTTTTGTTGAAAAATTTATTATTTGGTCAAAAATTTATTAAATTGGTTGAAAATTCAACAATTCTGTTGAAAAGTCATTCCTTTTGATTGAAAATTAAAAATTTGTTGAAAAAATCGTCTTTTTTGTAGAAAATTAATCTTTTCTGTTAAAAATTCGTCTTTCCCTTGTTTCCCTCTTTTCTGTTTTTTCTTGTTTTTTCACTTCAATGTGAACTGAATTAATAGATATTAAAAAGAAAATCGAACTATTTTAGTTTCAAAAGTCTACTATTGCATTTGCGCAATATTTTAAATCGCAAAATTTTCATTTTAAAAACGTTACGTTACATTTTCGAAAATCCTATCTGTCTCTCTGCAACGCTAGCGTAACGACACCTACGGAGCCTGCCTGTTATAGCGTTACGTATTTTATGGACAATCGAAACTCGTACCCATTACCGTCCATCCTAAGTAGGTTTCGAAGGTGTCAGATAATTTTTTAAAGTATATTTTTTACCTGTCATCAATTTACCCGCTACGTCCGCTCCGATAAGTACATCTATAATGCCATCGTTACTGCCGACTTCGCTTAAGGTAATATTGTTAATACGCAATTCCTTCATCCACTTATCGTATTTAATACTCGTAACATTATCACAAACTGTATCTTGAGTCATGACCGCAAAATTACACGCGTACGTATTATCAGATCGTCCGACTTAACCTCTCTCCCGTGTCTATCAACGCTTTGCTTACAACCAAACCTCGAGCACATCAATATAACGTGTCGTCCTGAACACCAATCGCATTCTGCTTTTACTCTACATTTTTTCGGAATGTGTCCACGTTTCAAGCAGTTGTAGCAAGCATTTTCACGTTTTAAAATATCTTTGCGTTCATATAAATTTAACTTATGCGTACTTTCGCATTTTTCACTTTCGTGAGCCGATTTACAATAAAAAAATTTAAAGATTTTTCGGCGAGTTCATATCCTCACCTTTTTGCTTACGATAAAAGTTTCGTAAAACGATCCTTGGTTTCCCGTTGAGCAGTGGCGTCCGTCGTTTCGCGCTGTCCACAGCGTTGACATGCACGAAGAGCTGCCTCTGGGAGAGACGATTCGACCAAAGGATACAACATGGCTGCGCACTTATCGGTGGTCACACCCAGAGAGTCCAGCGATCGTATGTTTGATTTCATCTTATCATAAGGCTTGCGAGTGAGAGCCTTTTACTACCCTTTACTGCGTTCTGTAATATAAGTCCAAGCAGTTCCTGAATATAAAATTCCACTACAAGGTCGTCATGAGCAAAACGATTATTCAGGAATTTGATAGTCTGCAGCTTTATGCTTTTCTTCAAATTCGTTGAAGCAGGCAGCGTCGCAATCGGATTCATAGGTGCTGGTGCCAACAAAACGGTCAGTTGCAATTTTGTGTTTATATAATTAGTTTTTAGGCATCGTCACTTTAATTCTCCATTGTCATGTCGTCGTCCGTCAAAATATCGGACTCACACAACGTCTTATTGTGACTCGCGTGCACGATATCCAAATCCACCATCTTGATTTCTAAGAACTGGAAGCAACGATTTTCTCATATTTTAACGCATTAACGTCGTTAAACGTATTCACAAACACTGTGTTTTGGTTAATTAATTACAAAAACACCTTTATTTCATTTCTCAAACAATTGTAGGTAATCAGCATCGGATTTGATTAGTTCGAAAATCTTTCCGTGCACCCGAAGTTGTTCTCATTCGCATTTCAAGCGAGTATGCCCTTTTTCTCCTCGCTTCGTTCGGTACCTTGTGAGTCCCGCGCATGCGCAAATCGGTCGTACCCAAAATCATATAGAAAAATTTACAATAAGAAGAAATAATAATAATGACGTAGGTTCACACTTAATTAATTAATCTATGGCTCGTTGGAAATAGCCAACACAACTAATTGCGAAATCGGGCTAACAAACTCAGATTGCACCATCTTTACATGAACAACGCGGACCATTCCATTTCGTTCTAGAATACATTGAGTAACACGTGCCAATTCCCATTTACCGGGTGGAAGATTAACACTTATAAGTAATACAAAATCTCCAACTTTAAGGTTGGGGCGATGTGAAAACCACTTGGTTCGCTGTTGCAACGATTGAAGATAATTACGTGACCATAATCGCCAAAAATTCTCTAAAATCCTTTGATAAAACTCCCAGCGAGACAAGAGGTTTTCAGAGACATTGAATACAGAAACTGTACGTCAATTCCTAAAGCGCATGCACTCAAAAAATGCCCAGGCGCTGCGAAAATTCGGCCCATTATCGCTCCACACATCAGTAGGAATTCTTCGGCGTGAGGTAAAGCGTCGGAATGCAGCTATAAAAGAAGAGGTACTGTAACGTGTACTAATTCGAGATGTATCGCTTTGGTACAGAAATATACGAAAATTGAGATCTAAGCCTTATGTGACTTTATTCCACGACCTGAACTTGAGCGATCCCGATAAAGACTTTTTCTTTAAAAATATTGACCGCACGCAAGACGTGAACGGTAACGCGAAGTAAGCGAGCCCAGGATAATTCTCGTGGAAGCATCCTAGATTACCAATCATTCTCCTTCTCAGCGGTATTAGCCTCAGCGGCAGCCAAGTGAGTAAGGACCAAATATTTCGACACTGGTGCGAAAGATTGGGTGCTCCTCTGAGTCCAAGTTTCCCAAGAGCTGGAAAGCCACGCTGGACCCTTCCACTAGAGAGGAAAATTTACCAGTTCATCTGCTCTAAGGCCGCGCGATGTGCAATCAGTTGGAGTTTGTCTAGATGAAATGTGATTCCAGAAAGCAGAAGGCAAAGTAGTTTGGATTGTAGAAACTCGGTTAGCGACAAACACTGGCAGCGTAACTAGCTGTTTCTGCAGCCAATCAAGAACTATTGTAGAATCCGTCCAGCAGAAAATAGGCACATCAAATAATTGGAGAGAAGAAACAACAAACGGAATGAGTTTCGTCAGAAGAGCAGCAGCACATAACTCAAGGTTCGGAATACTTTTTGTCTTAATTAGAGCAACCTTAGTTTAAGCCATAAGAAAAGCCCTGTATTTCAATAAACTCAGTATCATTTCCTTGATACGTCCATCTGGGAATTGAATAAGCTGATCTCTCAACACAATAGCAGAAGGCTTATCTACTCCCCCAAAGAATAAATCATTCACATGCGTCTCATTCACAAAAACTGGAGCTGTTATAGGGAACTTAATCTTCTCATCTTCAGCCAGTTGAGGTAGGACACGAAGCGCGAGAAATGGGGAACAAGCTATCCCATATGTAATAGTGTTCAACTCAAAAATCTTAATAGGTTCACCCAATGTCTCACGCCAGAGAATACGCTGAAATTTGCGATCAGCAGGATGGACATATGTCATTTTGGAGTTTTGATCCTATTTGCAATACAATCATTTATAGAAACGTGAGTAGATCTAGGCCTAGATGCATTGAATACAACTCTCAGCTTCATGGTTCGACTATTGTCGCGAAAAACAGGATGATGCGGAATAAACACTCTGAAAGAATCATCATTTGCAATTTGACCAACGACGGATATATTACAAAACGATTCGTAATCTCGCAGGAAATCACGATACTTATCAGTAAGATCGTCATTACACGCGAACTGGTTTTCTAAATGCGATAAATAAGTACGCGAGATGTTAAAAGAGTTTCCTAACTGCGTCGGAGATTCAATAAACGGAAGCCTTACTATATATCAGCCACTTGAATCTCTTATGTGAGTCACGACGAAGTGACCTTCGCATTCAAGTTTTTTAGTGTTATTACTTATTGAATGTCTATAAAAATTATCTAATTAATAACTATGCCTGCACGAATTTGAGAGTGAAAAAACTGCAAAGAAAATAGTTATAATTTGGCAGTAAGAATTATAAAAGATCATCTTATTGTTATCCTTTCAACAAGTTGCACTGAAGTTCACAAAAGTTTCACAAATGCGAGATTTTTTATTAATAACGTTTTTGTACTTAGGTTCATGAGCCCATCATGAACTGCGCGGTGCTCGGTAATTTGCACACTGACTTGACAAAGAAGATGGTCGGACAAGTACACACACACACTCACATACGCAAACTGATTGCGAATAAATACATTCAAGAGTTCTTACATTTTCATATTTTCACACATTCCAAACAAAGTTCCTGTTTGGTTACAAAATTCTTTGTTGATACCTCTTCCAACTCCCAAAATTTGCGGAGAGTTTGATCAACAGGAATGTTCGCGGGTTGATGCACAGGAAGGTTCGCGGAATAATGACAAACTCCACCCAGTAACATTTGACCAAATAGATCCACACCTATAAGTAAATCAATACGTTCATTAGACTCTAGATTTGGATCTTCAAGATCTAGTTCGCGTAGTTGGCTTGGGATATCCATGAGCGCAAACGCTGGCGGAACATAAGTAGTGATTTCTGAAACCACGAAAGCTTGCGCCGAAATCTTAAACGCACAAGACTTGGGACTCTTAATTATAATTAAAACAGAATGACTAATGTGCTCATAAACATTAACTCTTACACCCGAAACAGTGACATCATGCTTTTTGCGTGGTAGACGTAACAATTGCGCCACAGTTTCAGAAATAAAGGTAGATTCGGACCCTTGATCTAGCATTGCGCGAACATGAACGCGTTGGCGATTAGATGCTTCTAGTATTACGCGAGCTGTTGATAATAAAGAAGCTGGGCGCTTTCTTCCCGTTACATTTAGATGAGAAGAAGTCGCATTTTCATATTCCAATTTAGTTTTCCTTGCATCAGATACACTTTCCAACAACTTTGCTTCATTTAAATGAGAAACGGAATTGTCCTGATCTCGATGAAAAAGAGAGTGGTGGGATTTTTGACACTTAACACAAATCCTTTTACTTTGACATACACGTCGAAGGTGGTTTCCTAAACAATTGAAGCAACGAGAATTCGAACGAATATACTCGTTTCGTTCCTCTACGGATTTGCTTTTGAATACAGGACACATATAATGATTATGCTCCTCTTTGCGTAGAGGACAATTCAATTTCAATTTTAATGAACTTTGATGCGCGTTAATTTTTGTCCGAGACGACGACGGACCAACACTTTAACTATCAGACCATTTTTTAACATTTTCCGTAGCTTCTAGGTTACAAATGTGTCAATCGAGAAATGTGTTTAATTGATCTAGAGAGGGAGGATCCTTAGTATCAGCCTTTGACACCTCTCAGCGATCTCGCGAAGTTTTATCTAATTTAGTAACTAAGAGAAAAAAGAACAAATCGTTCCCCTCATCGATCGGGCGATTTAAATTTCTTAAAGCAGTTGTTGCGGTCATAATTACATTACGCATTTTCTGTAGGCTATTCAACCAATCCGACGTTATATCAAGCATTTCGACAATTGTTTTCAAATAATCATTAATTAAAGATTTACAATTATTATAAAGCGTTTCTAAGTTATGCAAAATTGTTTAAAGGTTATCAGCTGTGCCTGGTTGATTTTGAGCAACAACTTTTGCGTCTCCTGTGAGACTTGCCTGTAAATAGTGTAAGCGTTCCGCGTCCGACAAAGAATCATTTTTAATTACGAGTAAAGAAAATGAATCACGAAACGCAAGCCATTCACTGTGCATACCAGAAAAAGTTGACATTGAAATCCGCGGAAGTTTAGGGTTTCGAGCGACGTCCGGCTTTCCCTGGTTACCTTAAGAGGTTCCACTGTGTGTCTCATCAGGAAGATGCGACAAAATATAATCAATAACTTTTTCGTAACTTTCTTCTATCCTAGCAAACGAATCGAGATCGTAGACATCAAATTGATCATCATGATCATCAGCAGGGGGGGGGGCTACTAGACTGTAAAAAAGTTGGCTAGATTGCCTTTGCAAAAGCGGAAACTGTTTGTCTTCCTCTTTCCAGCACATTTGCATGAGCAATATCAAATAGGTCATCTAAACGCTCAGAAAACCATGCTTCCTTCTTCGTTTGGGTTTCAGTTTTCCTTAAATGACTTTTCTGAAGGTTCTTCCATTCGTCAAATAAAATTGTAAGTTTTGATACGCAATTTTGTTTTTCCTTTGCTGGTATTCTTGCTGTTTGCAAAAAAAAATTAGCGTTTCCTCAATTACCAAAGTCGCACTTTCTCGCAGTTGTTTTTGCATTTTGCAATTTTTAAAAAGCAAAACACCCAAAACTTGTCTGTTAGATGGCCGCTTATGACCGACAATTCAATTTTTGTAACTTCCAACCAAATATAAATCTTCTCGAAGTCAGAAGGAAAATTTTGGGAAAAGTTACTATAATTTCTGACAACATCGCATGCTACTCAGGTGCTGACATGATCGTCAGATTACGATATCCCGTTAAGCAAAGCTATACCTATTTTGGAAACCCATAGGATTAAACAAGCAGATAACTCATTTAAGAGTATTCTTAAAAAGCAAATCAGAACATAAAAATATTTAAATCTTTCGAAAAATAGCAAAAATAAAATATGCAAACAAAAAAATTGTTTAAAGAATTTAAATTTGTTTAAACATCTAAGAGTATTCATAATAAAAATATCAGGACCTAAAAATATTAAAATTTGTCGAAAATTTAGATAAAATATATACTTGAACAAATACGTATTATTTATATAATTGTAAAATTATTTAAACAAATTATTTTATTGTTACCATTGATTAAATAACTCATAATTTCGCGAGTTAACTGAAATTTTTTTAACGAATTAATATTGTTTGAACAATTGAATATTAGGTAACCAATAACTGGTTATTCTTAAATTACCGATTAATGATTATTTATTTTTAGAAAATGTTTTAAAAGCGTCAATAAACCGCAATATTACGTAAACTTCCAATTTGTCACCTATGGGGTTTTCTTTGGGTACCCATCAGAGTGGCTTAAAATTCTTCAACCTAACTGGCTGGCTTTTCCCCATATTAAATCAATGGGAAACTTCAGGGTCTTTGCGCTACCCCTAAATATTAACCAACCCTATTGAAAAATCCGACGTTGGAAACGACATCGTAAGCGATATCGTAAACGACGTCGTAAACGATGTTGGATTTTGGGACCATATCCGATATCATTTACGACATCGTTTACAACGTCGTTTACGATGTCGTTTCCAACCTTATTTTTTTAAATATGAAAAAATATTTTATTATTGTTAAAATTTTAATCAATTTGACTGTATGGAAGGAATATGAAAACAATGGAAACTGTTATAAACCTATTGATTTATTTATGATCCTTTGGCATCGTGAAAGTTTAATAAGAGTTCAAATTCGTAACGGCAAATAATAATAAATATTTTATTTTTGTAAAACTCGGATTTGAATGACGACATAAATTTTGGCTACGACAATATTTGGCTATTTTTGGACATACAAGCTTGGTTCTTTGAACAAAATCAACCGTAAATAACAAACTTATACATTTTGAAGGACAATCGATGACAGTAAACAATTTCTATTGTTAACAACAGTTATTGAAACCAATTTTCATCATGTTATGTATTTATGAATGAAAATACGCCTTTTCCTTGAATTAACAGCTAATTATTTAGGAATGACGTCTTCCTATTAATAGATAACATTTAATAATTGTTTCAAAAAACTCAATCAACAAATACATTATTTGACTAATTTTCAGCATAAACTTTGTTTTTTACCTTATTTAACTGTTAATAACAAATTTTGCAAAGTTTTTTGACACTTCCATAATGATCTACAATTTTTATTTGTATTAATAATGTTATAAACAAATTTTTCTCGTCTAATATATTGAAAAAAACTAAAATTTGCATTTTTCATGTGGAATACACTGAAACTTACTTAGCAATAATTTCTTGCTAACAGTTATAACAATTGATGATTTATTGAAGGAATTCAATTACTTTGGCATCGTGAAAGTTTAATAAGAGTGCAAATTCGGAATGGCACACAAATATTCACAATCATTCAAAATTAAATGCACACATATTTTTACAATATTCACAGTTAATACAGCAGATTCATCATTATATATTCTTACAATATTTTGCAGCATACTGGTTTTATTTGGAAAGGCATCTATTGTGTGTGTTTTTTTAACAATTACATATTATTTTTTATTGTCTGAATCTACAATAAAATGAATTAAATTGACGTATGAGCCGTTGCTTGATTGTGCAAACGTGTTATCGGAACGTTTGTTACATTTTACGGCTGACATATATAAACAACCATTTTTCACCATTTTTTTGTACGACAATGTTTTTTCAGCAGAAAGCTGCAATTTTTGTATCCATAAATCGTTTACTCTAGATTTCGGACCGAAGTATCTGTATGCAGAAAGTTGTAGAGTTTTCTGGACCATAGTCGTACCAGTGTGAGTAACAAATCGTCTTACACAATAAGAAGTAGAAGGAAGTACACGCTCTTGTAATAATGACATACTGTACTGTAAGCTAATTCGACCACATATATGATGGTGCACGTCTTTTGCCGCATGAATAACTTTCAATAAGTTTCCGTTTCCAAACGTTGTGGGACTAAAGGGGTCCCCAGTCGTAAACGCTCCTACTTAAATGTAAAAGAAAATTAATATTGAAAGTCATGGATACTTTAGAATAAAGAATTTCCGTGCGAGCAACAAAGTCATGTAATAGTTTGTCAGCATAATCCACTTTAAAAGTTTTAATATTTCCCTTTGATGATATGTACAATGCCCGAACGAGGAGAGCCCAGTGGTCAAAAAATTCTTCTGGTAAAACATCTTTAAGAGTTGGCATACTGAAGTATAATACCCAATTTTCCCATTCTCTGGCTTTCCAAAACTCTTTGTCAGACAGCGTACGCGTAAGTCTTCCGATTGTACGAGGGACTTTCATGTTCTTTTAAGAGAATATCAATTTCATGAATCTTATGTTTAGAAATTAGACCAGCTTTCTGCTTATTCCCAAACCACATTGTGGCGAATAACTTAGCTATTCCAGCGATACAATGCATACTGTCTGGTACGCAACCGAAGATAATGTCAAAATTTATTAAATTTATCAAGTGTGATGGATTTTTCACTCCGGAAGCCGGTTTTTTACTTTTTCTGGTTCTTTCATGTGTTTTACAGTATCTTCCGCGTTCCTCTCTTTGGGCACTTTGTTCAAAAGAGTGTATTTTATATTTCCAGGACGTTCATTAATGAGATTATTTTGAACTCACTCTCCAGGATGGAGACACTGGTTACATCCGTACGAACCAGTAAATTGCTTAAAGCCTTGAACCGCTGCCCGTGGAACTGAATCTATGCAACAAATTAAACAGAAAATTTTAATCAAAATTGAAGTACCTTCGATGTTGCACGGAATTCCCTTCGTGGAAAGACTGTTCCTATTTTCAACAAATGGGCCCAGGAAAACATTCATATTTGGTTTGTCCTCTCCAAACCAAAGCCCTACCAATACCAATTCCTTGGACCTAACATGCATAAGTAGTTCGTTTACCGTCAAATATATTGGCCAAATAGAATATGTGGAACTAGTAAATAAGGGTGCACCGTCTTTATTAAAAGTTACTGTAGCATATCGTTTTTTGTCGAATTCACTCAAATTCTTTACAAATTTCGGATATTGTTTTCCGTCGTAAATATCACGTAAGCAACCTTTTGCATTACCTCTTTCATTCAAAATATAATTATAATATTCGCTATTGACAGTTTGTCTATCAAGTATCTTGTTGACGGTAAAACAGCTGCATCGGAAAGGCAATTTACAAGAGCGAACAAATCATAGATCTCGGTTAATGATAGCGCATGCACAAGCGCATACATTACAATCATAAGAATGACTTCACCTACAGTTCTGTTTACTGGAAGATTGGTCTGGTTATTAAAATTAGCGCTGTTGACCATATCATCTACAGCAGTAAACTCCGTTAGGCTCCCAAGGTCCTCACTTGGAACATCATCCGCATTTTCATTGAGAAAAAAGTTATTGTAATCCACTGCGTCCATGAAATAATCGTTTTCTTCTTCTTCACCCTGTAATAAGCGTACACAGATGTTGAAAAAGTTTTGCATAGAATTCCATGTAAAGAAAAGTGAGGAAGTTATTCCGCAGTTCTTTTCATTTAGACCCTAAAGCGAACTTCACGAACAACATCCACAATTTTTATTTTGTATCGATTTAAAAAATTGTTTACAGATCGCTGAAACGTAAAAATGTGAGGGAATATTTTTCACTTGATTTACAATTATTTTGCCCGATTGAAATATTTTAAAGACTACTTACATTAACAAACTTTATTTTGAAAAAAATATATTATTCAAATCTCAATGAGATCTTTTTTGTGATCATTTCATGAATAATGTGCTTCTTCATAGTGAAAGATTAACATTTTACGTAACATTTTCTAACGTAACATTTTTTTCACCTTTTTTATCGTAGCTTTTACTGATTAAGCCAGGTTTTTGAATACACAAATTGATTCACCTTATTTAAAGGAATAAATGTGGTGATTATAAAAATGCTATATTCTGAAAATTGAAGAAAATGTATGTGTCAAACAGAAATTTTTTTCCTTCTTTATTGTATAAATTTATTTGTGCAAAAGAAGGTGTTTCAATAGATCTATCGATTTATCGCATTGAGAAGAACCATTTTCGTGGTTACGATATTGCTATATTCCCAAAATTGAAGAATTTTTGTTTAAAACGTAAAAGGATATTGAAATCTTCATCTATCGTAGTTTTTCTCAGTGAAATAAGATTTTTCAAATACATCAAACGATTCCCTTCATCGAGAGTAATCAATTTGGTACTTATGATATTGATATATTCGGAAAATAAAAAATTCCTTATAAAAAAAAAAAAATAAAAAATTGAGAATTCGGATAATTTTTTACTGGCGATGATTTTTTTTTTAATTTTGGCAATCATTTTTTAAAATTCTGATTGATTGAGTGCCCAATCTTTTTTGGTATAAAAAAGAGTATTTCTATGCAACCGAAGAATATAGAATGAATTTTCTCAATTATATTATGATTATTATTATTATTATTCCATGAAGCCATTTCCATTTCGGGGTAGGCGTGACTCGCTCGGTTGGAAAGTAGTAGTGTTGGAAAGGAGGTATAGATTTTTAGATTGATCTAGAATTTTCGTGCCATTTATTTAAATAACACGTTTATTCCGCAACACTGCTCCGACCCAGGTTGCTGATCAATCTCTCTAGCGGTCGCCCCAAGTGAAGAGCTTCACAAGATTGTTATGTGAGGTTCCCTACTCGGGCCCATTAGTATCCAAGGTCTTTTGTTTCAGGCGTCATTCACTCTACTCACATTCTTTTTATAAATTATTTGTCGCCACACTGTTCTGTCCTGGCATACTTCTTTAGCTTCCTTCAACGTCCATACATTTTTTCATGCAAGCTCTCCTGTTTTTTATGGTTTCTTATGTTTTTTCGAATTAAGGTTTTAATAACAAAAATTAAAACAAAAAATCTGCCTGCTGTTTGTCCTAAAATGTTTGTCCAAACATTTAATTTTTTCATTTTTAATGCTGTTTACGAATAAAACAAAAACTGCATATCCTATAAAAAAGTTACTGATAAAAAATTTGTAGATCTTTTTAGATGCACAATTTTTGTCTTTTTTCGTATCGTGCATAGTTTGACCGCAACATGGAACTTTTTATTTTCCATTATTTTTTTTGGGCGATCAAAATTTGAATTTTCGATTTTTGAAGAATATTGAAAAGGTTCTTATGACGATCTTGTAGGGTTTTCAAAAATAAATATTTTTCTCTTCAAGATTTTTGTTTTCATATCGTGCGTTTTTTGGCTTCAAATCTTCATTTTCGTTTCTTATTTTGAATATTGTAAATGCTATAACTCTGGTAATTTCTATTCTATAGCAAAAAGTCATAGGGGTAAATTGTTCCTCTTTTTGAGTACTACGAATAGCCGTGAATAGAATTTTTAAATCTTAAAGAAAAGTGGTCTCAAAAATGTTTGAAAATACTCTAACTTTTTGAAATTTTATCTAAAATGGCTAGCAAACAAACTTGACCTTCAGTTTAGGACACGAAAAGAGTATACCAAAGGCCAATCCCATCTATTAATTCTTCCTAAAGTTATCGTGCTCACAGACTAAAAATATACAAACACAAACACAGATAGACACAGAGAGACACACATTCGCAAAAACCTGTTTTCCGGATTCAGAGGGTCCCCCAAACGTGAACATTTGACAAAAACGCGGTGAAGCAGGGTGGAGGGGGGGGGGGCAAGTTTTACATAAATCTAACACCTTCTCGGATAAGAATGTAAAAACATCCAGAACGATTTTTTTTTAAATATAAAATTTGAAAAAATATTTATCCTCATCCGATTGGGCTCAGGGCGTAATACATTTTTTTCACCCGTAGGGGAATTTTATTCCTCCAAGTTTGGTGATTTTTGCTCGAATTGTTTTGAGATATAAATAAAAACATATATTGAACACACACTCACACCCGCACACACAGTCGCTCCTACATTTTTTAATAACCTCATTTTCCGATTCCCTAGGTCCAATTAGGTCCAGAAATGTCAAGGCCTGATATGCGGCAATCATTTTGATTGACGAATTCTTGGTAATTCTCTACTTTATTTACAATGCAGGAATTGAAAGATTGAACAAGAAAAATTCCATTTTAGGATCTCCGATAGGAATAACGATCATAGATTAGAAATCGAAATTAGGAACGGAATAACAGCTGATTTAAAAACACAGAAGAGCGACTGTAATTCAGCCCAGATTGAATATGAAAAATGTACTGTCGGATCTACGGCCGTAATTTTGAATGCGGGCGTAATTACGGTTTCAAATAAATGGTTGTCATTCAGGCCGAATATTCTCAAATAGGGACAGAACAATGTGATGCATTGTAAGAAACTTATCTTCAGACGGTAATTAATTACATTTACGTAAATATCCATTTGTGAACTGATGGATAACGATCTGCATATATTCTTTATGAAGTCCGAAGTTCATTTCCCAACAAAAAATGGATTAAAAACATGGCAGTTGTCCAATTTGGTCTTTGAATCTATAATCTATCGCAAGCTACTAATGGAAGAGCTCTATAAGCCTCCATCAAATTTTCAAAATCCCGTATAAAAATTGAGAGTAACTTGACACTATTGCTATCACTATCATAATGAGAAATAAATAACTGTAGAAGATAAAAATTTACAAAAATGTGAAAAGTGTTTTTTTCTACATAGAAACGACTTTAACGACCTGTAAATGTTTTTTTTTTGAATTTATAAAAAATGCTGAATAAGTTTCTCGCAAGTTGAAAAAAATTTTCACTTGGATACTTCAGAGAAATGTTTAAACTGAAGTAAAGAATTAAAAATTCAGTATTTTGCTAAGTACCTCAAAATACTGCACTGTGATGTTTTCAATTTCATCCACATCATCTGCTAAAGACTTGATAACATTATGTACGTCTTCAACATTTTCCTGACTTGACCAGGTTTCACTAACACGTGTCTGAAATAAATAAAATCATCAAAAGTCTACTATCATATTCATAAAGTAATATTTATCAACATAATAAATAGTACTAATCTAAACGCAGGTTTTACCACTAAACACCGCAACCTTTAAAAATTACGTAAAATTTGTTCACTTTCCACATATGTAAGAATATTAAGAGACCATTTGTACCCCACCCTCTTTTCTTAAACAATCCTCAGCAGTTTCAGTGTTGGTTACCGCTTCGTAATACACGTCATTCCCTTCCTCCGTATTATCCTCTTCATTCTCAGCTTCCTGATATTTTCCACAAGTTTCGATAGTCTCCTCATTACCCGTCTGAAAATCACGGAGCTGAGGATATGATATGGTTACCTTTTAAAGATGATAAAAACATGTAAAAACTATGTTTTTTAAAAATGAGGAAATGATTAACATAATACTGATTTTCTTAAAAAACTTACCTGTTGTCAAAACAAATTCTTGTATCTATACCATGAGGATTGAGGAATTGGATCTTCTGAGTTAGGCTGCAAATACTCCTTATATCTCCTGCGCTTCACAAGCCTATCATTGTTAATCTGAGAAACGATTTTCATTTTTAAATACTGAATGAAATGAAATATAATATATTTATATCTATCTAATTGTTGAAGATGTATTAACTTGAAAGTTTTAGTGTTTACACTCTGATAACTTTTACATGTACGCTTGGAAAGCCAGATGTCCCAATTACTAATCACGTGCATCTCCAAAATGTATATTGGACAATTATTCGCTGAAATCAACTGTACAATCTTTGAAGGAAAATTTGAGATTTTATCTTTCAATTATCAATTACTGTCACATACCGAAAATTAAAATACTTTGTTGATTTCAAATTTGGTGTATCAGTAATTGAAAACTTCACAATTTTTTCTGAAATACTTCAGTATTATGAATTTATAAACAGATTAGCGTAAATATATGATTATTTTCAAGAAGAATAGTTAAGTTATATGAGGAATTGAAAGTTTAAACTTAAATTTGAAAGCTGTTCAACTTTTAAAGTTCATCAACTTGATATACCGTATGAGAAATGTGATGAAAGAAGGAATTATGTAAATGAATCTGTCATTAATAGAAATAATAATAAAAATATGTTTTGGCACATGAAAATCTGAGTGGATATACATATTTCAAAAATGTCATGTAACATTTCGTAGGTTATATGATTTTAGGTTATGTCACAAATGAAATTGAAATACATATTTGAAAAACATGTCAATGTACAGTGTTATTCATGAATGCCTTTACCGGATAACCTAAAAACCTAAAAAAAAAGCTGTTGCCCATTTTATATAAACACACTTCTGACCTTTACTACAAAACATTTTTCTCACTTATCAATTAGTTATGCATGCATATTTTATATCTACAGCTACATTAATTTTAGCGAATTTATACTTACATTAAAATTTTCTTCCATTTTTTTTCTCTCTCAAGTGGGAATTAAATCTTGGAATGAAAAATTGTGTCACGTTTACGGAAAAGACGTCGATCATCGACCTCATCGATCAAACACAACCAAACATCAAACTTGTTGCAATAAAACACTCCCGCAGTGGAACTTCGATAACTGTGTCGAAACTCGAAAATCGAACGGACCTCTTTTTCTAAAGTGTGGAGATAAAAAAAGAAATTCGTTTGATTTTCGACTTCGAAACAGCATCTGAGTCCTGCTGATGAACGCGCATGTGCATGAAGAATAATGAAAACTTTCAAAACATAAGCAACACGTGGTTGTCTCCAGCCCGGCCGGCCAAAATCTGCAGTGATTTGTAGTGTTTTATTCAATGTGGTAACAACGCGTGATTGCAAAATCAATAAAAAGATGTGTGATGAAGGTATAACGGATGCGTATGTACTCTTTACGACCGATGTGGAGAAATTCGTGCCTATTTCGTCATTTGAGAATCACATCCAGTTCAAGAACAAGAAAGATTTTAATCCTAAGCAAAAATATAAAGTTTGGTTCAATGTCGACAAAGGGAAAAACGACGTTTTACTGAACGCCTACACCCACCTTTTGGGAAAGTAAGTACAGACATATCTCAACATATGACATACGAACAATTTTACAATTTTTATAGTGAATTAAATATAATTTCCCATAAGTATGTTTATTGCTGAATTAGGCCTATATGTGAAATTCTGAAAAGTAAACCTTTGTACGCAATGGAACTTGAATTAATCATTGCGCAGTTATATCCCCCAAAATAACAGTTTTCGTTAATTATGTTATATTATTATGCAGTACTACATCAACTTACGGGCGCGCTGGCGCTCGTGTGTTTAGCTCAGAAGTGGTACTTATAAGTACCGCAGTCGCCCTAAATTTCTTTCCGTGCAGATGACTGGAAAAAGGCGATTATCGTCCCAATATACAAACGAAAGGGAGATAAAAGCAACTGCAATAATTATCAAGGTTTCATCTTACGAAATACCGTAAGTGAAATATATTCAAAAATAATTATTAACAGGGTAATGAAAATAACAGAAGGAAATATATGGGAAGTCCAAAGTGGATTTATACCAGGAAGCTCATGTACGGATCAAATATTTAGCTTCAGGCAGATCACAGAAAAATGTTTGAGAGTGAATTAAAAAGTTTTGTGTGCATTAGTTGACCTAGAAAAAGCGTTTCACAAGGTGAATAGAAGTAAACTGTAGGAAGTCCTGAAAGAGTACGGAGGCAATGGATGGCTCATACAAGCACTGAAAGCAATATATGCAAGTAGCAATGTGTGTAAGGGTAAATGGAGAACTGAGTGACTGTTTCGATATTGTGCAAGGCGTTAAACAAGGATGCGTTATATCTTCATGGCTATTTATTATATTCATGAACAAGTGTCTCGGAATGGCTCTCTTTGACGAAGAAGGTGTGAATCTCGGGACAGTGAGGATGCGTGGCCGCAGATGATTAGGTTGTTACGGCAGAGTCAATCGAAGACTTGAAAAGAATGTTGAGCAAACTGAATACAAGTATGAAGAACATGGGCCTAAAAATTAACGTAAATAAAACAAAAATAATGGTGTTAGAAGGAAAGGGTGAAAAACAATATGCTATATTGTCCTAAATGATGAAAGAATAGAACAAGTTGATAGGTACATATATCTTGGTAGTCCATGACGGAAAGATAGATGCAGAGATAGATACCCAAGCGGAAAATTCGGACTTATGCCGGATCTTACGAACGGCATAGTACCGCGCCATTTATAAACGAGGAGCAATGCCAGTGTTGATCAACTGTACCGTGCCGAGCGTTGGCGCGGTACTGGTTCAGTACTGCCCCAGCACTGAATCCAAGTGCTGGCTAGAAGCCGACTTAGGAGTTTTGCCGAGTGTTGGTTCAGTACTGGTTTAGTACTGGCCCAGTACTGAGTTCGAGTGCTGGACATAAAGGAAGCTAGAGTAGTATGCCAGGACAGAAAAGTGTGGCGAATAATTGTTTATGCATGATGAAGAGTATCAGTGAATTGAGAGACGCCTTACACGAAAGATCGTGGGTACTAATTGGCCCGAGTGGAGAGCTTTACATATGTGACCGTCCACGAAGAAAGGGACCTAATGCGGAAAAAATCGATTTTCATTTTCTTACGTCAATCGATAGTTTCTGAGCTCGTGCCTAAAAGTTTAGTAGTAAGTGGAGGGGGTGCTTTTCGTATACGCATCCCCACTACTCAAATGCTGGCTTGCGGACTCTGCTACGATCGCCCGTCCTGCAAAATTCAGCTTTGACGCTTTAGGTCCCTTTCTTCGCGGACGAGCACATATTAACTTTGTGAAGCTTTCCGCCTGGGGTGATCGCTAGAGATATTGACCAGAGACCTGGGTCGGCGCAGTGTTGCAGAACGAACGTGCTATTTGAATAAACAACACAGGAATTCTAGATCAATCTAAATATCTGTACACCCTCCCCCATTACCCACTTCCTCACCGAGTGAGTCACGCTTATCCCGAAAGGGATATGGCTTAATGGTGTAATAACTTATCTATATTAAAATTTGAATTTTAAACAAAACATACTATAGAAACCAATTAAGAATGAACTCGATTTATCAAGATAAAATTTTAGCTACAAATAAACTGAAAATTAAAGAAAACATTTCTAACTCATATTGCCTTTTCATGTAGCAAAATTTTGGAGTTCGATCAATGATTATATTGAACAATAGCAGCTTCTATTGATTTCGTTTCTTTCCTAAAAATTTTGTTTTACTCCAAGTTAACTTTTCGATCCAAAACATCAAGAAAAAAGTTAATAATTATTTTTATCCAAACTTTGTAAAATCTTTCTTCTTGATTTTCTTTGCTGTTGAAAATTAACTTGGAGTATAAAATAATTTTGAGGTGTCGAAAATTAACTTGGAGTATAAAATAATTTTGAGGTGTCGAAAATTAACTTGGAGTATAAAATAATTTTGAGGCAAGAAACGAAATCAATAGGAGTTTGAATTGTTTAGAAATCATTTTTTGAGCTCCGAAATTTTGCTCCATGAGAAGGCATCCTTATACCATTGGAAAATGTTAAATCCTCACATATTTTTCAGTTACTCAAAAATGCAAATAAAAAAAAAACTTTTTCTATACTTTTTTATTCTTTATTTGCTTGTTAAATTGAATTGTAATATTTCTCAATTCAAGATAAAAAATAAAATATGAAATAAACTCAATCAATTATGATTTCGAATATTATAGCTCAATGTCTGTTTTGAATTTTCATGACTTTGGATACTGTCGGTATCTAATAAAGGCAATTGCAGATAGACACGCTGAATAAAATTTTCATGGAGCAAGATGTTACAACTTGGTTTTGCCACATACTTTACGTTGAGTGATAAAAAAACATTGATTTAATGTTGATTATGTCTCGAGTAATTTTTCTTCGTTAAATTACACTTTTAAGAATTATTATATTGTATACTTTCTAATCATCAAGGTTCATATTGTTGAAATAAACTGGCAGTAATATGACGGCCAACGCGTCCCACGATATAGGGCGTGCTGGCCGAAATGCATAACCCACGAATTAATTAAATGTCAAATAATGACGTGGTTAAAACCCAGTTTCGAGTAATGATATATTTTACCTGATAATGTAAGCCTCACTCTAAAAAATACAGACATCAAAATCACACTTCAATGATAATTTATAGGATATTTCATTCAAAACCCGGCGCCATAACCCATTCTCCCCTCTACTTCTTTCTATTTTTCATTACAGTCAATAGTGAATATTCCTTGCAAACTAAAATTCGATAATGGACTTCGCACAATTTACATATTGCCGTGACGAATATCACCCCTTGTTTGAACAAATTGGTTTTTTCCTTAGCTGATTCGATTCAAATTTCATAAATTATGTGAAAGTATAATTCCTCTAATGTTTTGCGCATAGCTCGACCCGTTTGCAAGTTTATTAAAAGTTATTTTTGACACGTAAGGACAAAAACATGTGGACATATTTTTTAAACTTCATTTTTGGTTTTCTGGAATTTAACTATATCAAGATAATATATCAAAAAATAAAGTTCGAAAATTTGTATATTTCATATGAGAAAGCAATACGATCATTCATTTACAATCAGCTCAGTTTTTTCTTCCCTGTTACAGGGAAGTCACGGCAATTAGTGAGCAACATATTCCTTTTCCAGTTGACATTAACATCCTTTAAAAAAATTATTTAAAATGCTGTACATTTTCATCTCATTGGATTGATTATTGTGCAAATATAAAAGGCGTATCTGTTGGTCAGATGAATATAATCTTTCTCTTTTCCGAGTCTAAAATAAAACTCCTATTGGTCTTTCTTCCCAATCAGGTTTACACAAAAAATCATATTTATTGCCAAATAGATATTCAATTGTTTATAAACATCCACCAAAAATATATCAATTTTAAATCTATTCTCTTATATTTGGAAAAGTGAAAGGTGTCTCATCCGAACCATGTTTACTGCGGCAGGCAAAAAAACGAACAAACATAGAGAACAAGTTGGCATGATTCAGGATAGTTTATTTATTTTAAGCAAATGTAAGTTAGAATAAATATTTTCTTTTTGTAAAATACCAATTTTTTATACCTCCTTAACCTCCTTATCAGGAATAATTACGCAAACTGCTTCTTTTGTCTCGCTATATATTTCCAAAATTATCTAAAGAAATATTGGAAAAATGTTACGAAACTACTGTATACAGAAGGTTAACGATGTCTTGAAATATTATACTTCTGATCATTCTAGTCACCTGACTAACGATTTTCGGCATTTTAAATATCATTAATTTTTATGATATGAGTGACAAATTAACTGTTATGTATACTTTTCCCCCTTTTTCATGAATCATAATTATAAATGGCAAAATTGATAGTTTATATGTATTTTCAAAATCAATTTTTAATTGTTTAAACAATTTTTTTCTTAATGCATGAATGGCATACATATTTCTTTAAATTACGCTGGCCTATACATTTTTGATGAAATTCTCATACTACGACGGTTTATAAAATAGATTTGACGCAATTAACAAAAAATATAAATTAGTAATGTCCATTGTTCACATATGCTTTCGGCCTTGAATCTGGATGGTTTATATGCTTTTCAAAGCAAAATCGAACAAACTGGCGCCACTAAAGTTTAAAAGTGAGGATTAGCCAAAATTCGAACTAAGAGAAGTTTCCCGCGCTTTATGAAGCAGACGACTCTGCAGACGACCAAGACCAGGTCAGGCTATGTCGGCGAGAGCGACAGTTGCGGTTGGGAGCTGGGACTTGTGGTGCCGCTTAATATGTATTATTTTCAATGTTTTCGGCAGTTAACAGTAAGAAAAGTAGTTTAGTAATATTTTTGGAAAAATAGAAATACTGCATTGTTTGAAATTTGTCAAACCCATTATTGACATACAAACTAATGACAGTGTACAGTCTCGCGAGACGGAGGATTTTAACATGCGTTTCAGCGCTTTCACGTTTTGGCACAAAATCTCTCCCGGACCTGGAAGTACCCAATTTATGCCTATTCAAAAGAAAAAATGCAACTTTAACTTCTACGCAAAAAGGTCCTTGGAGCGTTCTATTTTTTGGATCAGATGAATTTGCTCTAGACAGCTTACGAGCCCTTCATAATCAGTAGTAAGTTTTTGACATAACCTCCAAATCTATATTCATCTTATACGCTTTCTACTTTTCGTTTTTCTTATTTGTTTATTTATATTATATAAGTACTAGTCATGTTTTATCATTACAAATTTTATTTTTAATTCGTATAGACATTTAATATAAACTAAAACAATTATACAAAATTTTATAATTGCATCGCATTTAGAATTTAGAATTATTAAAATGATTCTTTTAATTATTCAAATGCACAAGTTGTTAACACTTTTGTTTGGCAAATAGTTGAAATTTTAGAGGATTGAGTCATCTATTGTTAAGTATTACATGGTCTTCGTTTTGACAAATATATTATTTTCGGATATCATAAATAGGTCCTGAAGTTCTTAACGTTCAAAGGAACGAAATATTTTTACCCAATTCTATTTTATATATAAATATTGTTCCAACTATAATTTAAAATAAAGCTTTTTAAGTTACTTTTGGTAATCTATTATTTGCAATATAAATAAACAATCATTTTAGTACTGTTTCTAGTTTAAAAAGCCATAAATAAAAAATTTCGTTCATTTGAACGTTCAGAACTTCAATCTTATTAGTTTGTATTTCTTATCTTCGATTATAATTGCGCGCGTGACATTCTATCCGGTTTCTTAAATATATTAAATTTCTTTTATATTCAGGGAATTTTAAATAGTTTCTACATATTTTAATGGATACTTACTTAACGAATTTTTATTGCTTCAAGGGATTTCAACAAATCTCTATGAGAGATAACATTTTATTTCATGGGATTTCGACGGATTTAAATACTTTCAAGTGATATGAATTCAGATCCCTCGAAAGTATTGAAAATATTTAAAATCAAAGGATTTAAAAGATGTTCAGTTATTTTAAAAGATTCCATAGAATTTCAAGAGATTTCATTTCAAACAATTTTAGAGATCTTAATATTAAAAAAATAGTTTTTAGGAGTTTTAAATAATTTATGTTTTTAATATTGGAAAACAAAAATTCAGGGAGGAAAACGCGTGCTTTGCGCGCATGCATTTTAATTAAACGGTTTTCTTTCAGATAAATTTAATGAATAATTTTAATATAATTAATACCCAAGGAATTTCAAATAATTTCTACTTATTTTAATGGACTATTACGATTTCAAGGTATTTAAAGAATTTCTAAAGAACTTTAAGGATTACATTTTATTTTATTTCAACAGTTTCAAGGGATATGAAGGAATTCGACAAATTACGAATGATGTTGAAGATTTTAAGTTATTTGAAAAGATTCCAAAAAAATTTCAAGACATTTCGTTCAAAAAATTGGTAGAACTCTTAATATTAAAAAATGTGTCATTATTCATTTTTAAATACAGTAAAGTTCCACTTATTTGAACGGCTTCGAAACGTATCCGACCAATTATTTGAACGCTGGAGGGGCCCCCACCTCTACTGCGAGTGGGTAGGATATTTTGGTCAAGCGACGTTCATTTGCTGTCCCGTTCTTGTATCGATGCGCCCCCTGTAAGCAACTTTTTCAACTACGCATGTACCGAAAAAGCGCGGGTCTATTTGAAATAAATAAATACTATCAATAATAATACATATAAATACACCCGACATACCTAGAACTGTTGGTCCACACAGTTTCTCAGCTCAAGAGGCGAGAGACGGTTGCGACTCTTGCATGGAAAACACCAGCAGCGTATGTACAAAGGCGCAGTACACGGATACTAACATGCTTAGATTGCGCACCGTGCATGATTTCAGTGTTTTTCAAATGTTTTTGTTGACGTTCGACAATTTGCCAACTAAAAATCAATATAATAGAATAAAGAAACGACTCAAATATTTCGCGGCATATCAAGTAGTGCAGCATGTGATCGCGGCCATGCTAGGCTAGGCGGAAATCTCAGCCGTCAGGAAGGTTAGTACATGGTACTTCAACTGCATACGCCTTTTTGGAGAAAATCTTCTAAACGGAAAGGTAAGTTATAAATGTCTGAATAGTCATACTTTTCAAGTGTACAATGTATTTTCTCAGTCATGTCACATTCTTTTGTCGATTGACGACCTTTCAGTGTCTATAAATACAAGCAACTTTCCGATATTCGAGGTTAGAGTGTCACTACCCACAAGTTTCGGACAGTTGATTGTATTTCGTGACACTGAAAGGTCGTCAATCGACAAAAGAATGACGCATGAATGAGAAAATAGATTCTACACTTGAGAAATATTACTATTCGTACATTTACGACTTACTTTAACGTTTAGAACATTTTCTCGAAAAAGTTGTCTGCATTCCCATGAAGTCATGCTAAAATACTCTATTCAAGGCTTTCCGCTCCTCGGGCCTCCTTTTTAATTGGTCAGCTACTGACGCATGCGTGACCGTACAGCCCATATAGGGACCGTGGTGGGAGGTGACAAGTTCAATAAGTGCTTGTAGGGGGGTTCAAATATGTAGCAGTAAAAAAAAGTGGTACAAATAAGTGGAAGTTTACTGTAGTTTGTTTTTAATATTGTAAAGTAAAAATCCAGGGACGTGAACACACGGCTCTCGTGCGTGCGTTTAGTGTGATTGTAAAATATTCCAGACGCTCGAACTTCTCCTATTTTTAATTTCAGTTTGAGAGCATTGAATAGTGTTCTTTCCATTTTAAATTCAAAATGTGAATTATAGTAAGGATGAAATAAAAAGTCTTGGACAGAAATATTTCATTATACTTATAAATATCAGGATTTAACTAATAATGAAGGAATTTTTAAAAGAGGAACTGTTCTTGATTATGAGAACGATTTAAAACATATAAACATTGTTTGTTTAACAAATTGTATGTTTTCTCTAGTTTTTTACATTGCCGAGAATGGATTTTTAACAACCTAAATATACCCAATTAAAAAAAAAATTATTTAATGACAGAAATCATTAAAAAATAATCTATAATTATTTAAAAACTATACAATTTCGTATAAAAACTATTTCGCCTTTTTTAAGCTCTTATTGCGCTGTGACCTTTGCGTTCATTATTTTTGTCTAGTGATTACAAGGTTAAGGATTTCCAGACTAATTTTTCACCAATAAACTCAAGCAACATTTCGACTTTGGTACACCAATTAAATTTAATAGCGGTTTAAGGAGAATCGCTAAGATGTATTAACTTTTAAAACACTGTTTATAAATTTGATTATCTTCCATCGATAGAATTTTCGCTAACATGTTCCGAATTATCTTAAACGATATGGTTGATAGTTTCTTTAGACCTAATTCAAGTCTGACACGCAGAGTGCTCTTGTAAAAGAATTCGATTGAGCTTTCTCTATTTCATCTAGATATCGTAAACTCCACACATGCGCTCCATACAATAACCAGTGCGATTAGCGGACCGGGAAAACGGGAATTTTATTTAACCGGGAAAATCCAAGACATTTGATTTAGTATAGGGAATTTTGTTATTTTAGCGAAAAATGTACTTTTTTATATTCGATCTTCTTTTTATTGTTCTGTCGAAACTCAGAGAGAGGAAAATCTGATTGTTTCACGTATGATACCATCAAAGTTAATTGAACTTTGATAATATGTAAGCATATAAATATACTATACAGTACCTATCTTAAGTTCTCTTTATGTTAGTTATGTGAGTCAAAATTTTTTCTATTAAATAGATTGAAACCTATATCAGAATTTTATATAAAATTAATTTCACAGAAACCTCATGATTACTCATTTTACATACAGTGAGACCCGGATTTAGCTCCTCTGGATTGTGCCCTTCCGAGAATAGACGCCGCGCCGTGGGGATACGTGAGAGGCGTTTGCAGGGGGATGTGCGGTGTGCACTCAGGCGTGACAAAACAGAGAGATAAAACAGGAGAGAGACAAAAAAAGTTCCGAGTCTCTGGATTTAACGTCAAGGTCAGCCCCAAAACCGGCGCTAAACCCAGATTCGACTGTATTTTACAAAAAATATTTCTTTCAGCAGAAAAAATATTAAATTTTTTCCCAACATGTTTGTTTCGAATTGAAAAAGGTTGCACCATAAAATTAAAATTTTCACAATAATGGTTATAATTTGGTGCGAATCTATAGAAATTAAGCCTGAAAATGATGCCAAGAACATTGAAAAATGTTTATTATATTAGATTTAATTAAAATTTTAAGAAAACATAGATATTTAGCACTATTTTTACAATATCTTCTTAAAAATTGACAAAATTATTTCATCCTGGTTCATTTTATCAAGAATACTGATAGCTTTCAATTTATTTAGGAGACAAACATTTTACTCGGATATAATGAACATTAAATTAATTTAAGAAATCATAGATAAACAGGCGGTGTCATACTCGTGATCGGTAGTGTAGTTTCGATTAATATTGATCATTTCAGTCTGTGACGAGGACAAGTTTGGCACATGTAAATAAAGTTAAAAAATAAGCTCGTTTGTTGAATCCAGCACTCTGGTAAATGTTTGAAGAATTCATACGAGATTCCGTCTCGTCCCGAGGCTTTGTTTGGTTTTTATTTTTTCAAAGCCGCAGTAATTTCAACATTGCTGATTGAAGCTTCTGAAATTGGATTAGCGTCTCAAATGGCGATCTCGGGAAAAGTCAGTGGGACATTAAAAGTGTTTTCTTTAGGAAAAATTGTTTGAAAGCATTCAAACCATCTGTCTAAATCGATGCTATCTACAGTGTTTGGTTTACCTCTAAAATTGTTAATTAATTTCCGTAAGTTTTTCAATCCCTGCCTGAGGCCAGTTGATCAAGAGTTGCGGTTCTGTGTGCGTTCTTTTTTGTTTTTAGAATATCTGAATATAATGTTTTCAAGTTATTATACTGTAGCGCAAGATCGTTTTCGAAGTTATGTTTCTTGTAATCTTTTAAGAGGGCTTTAAAATTGTTCTTTAAATTTACACACTGAGCATCACACCAGAGCTTTGAAGAAGCTGCTCTGTAATTGGATAGAATAGTCATGCCGGTTATTACAGCATTGTTTGAAATGGTTTTAATAAGGTTATCAGCCATTTCGTCTAGTGAGTTGGAATCCGATGAACTGCATGGTGAGGACCGCATCGCGTCATTGAATTTGTCAGCCAGATCATCTTTCCATTTCATTTTTTTGTCTTGTTTGATTATCACTTCTATTGTTTTAGTGTGCTTGAAATTGAAAAGTGATCTGATCAAGTGACGATGTGTAGGAATTTTAAATCTATGATTTCCGTGATTCCAATTAAGTTGATCGAGGCTAAATGAATTGTGGATTTTTGATTGTTACATGTGTAAGTATAATGTCCTTTATAATCGCTTGGTGTTCTCCTGTTCAGAACGATGCAGTCATTGCTCTCCATGCAGTTCACCAGACCCTACCTCTCTTGTTTTGTTTAGCATCTAAATTCATCCACATTTTCTCCGCAACCCCCCACCATGTAACCAGGTTTCCCAATCATTTAGCCAGATTTATCACCGCCAAATAAAAACGTGACTATTTAAAAAGAAATTTATGTAAATAATTTAACTTTGTCATACTTTCCCGAAACTGAAAGTTTCTGTACGAACTTGTGTAGTAAAAAACGTAAATAGTACGTTTTTATGTTTTATAGGCCGGACGAATAGCAAAAGTATCTGGTATTCCGTCAAACACGTGACTTGTAACCTGTCATGTCGGTCCGACGCGTCCAGTGCTTTAGCTATTCGTATGACCAGCCGTAAGAATATCCTCAGCCATCTTTAATGTATGTTAATTACCGTTTTCTCGTAAAAATTGATGTTCGAATACCTAGATTCATCAAATTTCAATTAGTAGACTACAGAAGTTACTCTGTCGTCTCGAAGTCGTAACAGCGTACAAAGGTAAAGAAAACTGTCTTACGAAGTACGCAAAGGAGAATGGAATTACTGTCCATCAATGGCCAGTTAATGTTAACAACCTGGATTTTCATATTGGAGTTGTTGTATCATTCGGCCACCTAATTCCGTCTCGTATTATAAATGCATTTCCCTTGTAAGTTCAACATTTAAACAGAAATAATAATATAACACTTTTTAGGGCCAAAGGAATATCACAATATTTTTACTTTCTAGAGGTATGATTAATGTACACGCCAGTTTGTTGCCAAGATGGAGAGGTTCCGCGCCTATAATTTATGCGTTAATGAATGGCGACACTGAAACTGGAATTTCTTTAATGAAAATAAAGCCAAAAAGGTAAAGTATTGTTTTTTAAATTCTTTGGATTTTTGCCCTGGTAGCCCGACAAATAATTTTCAAAAAGTAATGGTAATTTCTAAATTCTGCAGCATCGATCAGCTTTCGAGCGAACAAAAAGACATTCCTATATCACAATGACCAAGTCATGTTATCATATTTTTGTATAAAGTAAGCAATGGACATTAGAGATATCAGTCAGGAAAATTAAGATTTAATTCAATAATTCTCCGTCTCAGATTCGATATAGGAGAAGTAATAGCACAGGAGAAAACAACTGTTGGTCCTGAAGAGACACAACCCGAATTGTACACCAAGTTAGCTAGGATGGGCTCAAAATTACTGATTAAAACAGTGGAGAAACTACCAGATGTATTATCCTGCGGGATACCGCAGCGTGAAGAGAGCGTTACGTATGGTAATCACGTCATATCATTATTTTTTAACAATATAATACAATTCTTGCCTATTGTATTAAAGCGATAATTCATATACAAATACTTTTTCTGCTTAGCTCCCAAAATAACAGCGGATATATCTTTCGTGAAATGGGAAGAAATGACAGCAAAAAATGTATGCGATCTAAACCGAGCACTGACGGGACTGTATCCTTTGAGAACAAACTTCAAAGAACAGGCTGTGAAACTTTCTGATATTCAAATATTTTCTGACATACCCGATATAATATCATCGGACGACATAGAAGCAGGTAACATGCTATATTATTTCGATTCCTTTTACATATGAGGCACTGAGAATGGCAACCAGAAAAAAAACAAAAATTAAATTTCAGACGAGGAACAAAAGCTTTTTTCTGTGATAGGATTCTAAACAAAAAATTCTAAAAAAATTGTAGAAGCTTACGACCCTTTTTTACATAATCTCCTTAAATTTCAAAACTCCCCTAAAATACCTAAAATTGAGAATTATTGCCCTCTTTCCATTTTTTTCATAAAGTTTCGATTTATTTTTCAAGAACTATTAACAGAAATTTAAGAGCTTAGAAAAAAAAGGCTTTCAAAGAGATTTTCTTCGATTATACTTATTTTAAGTCACTTCCTAAATTATTTATATGGCAATTTTGTTGAGTTGAAGGACATCGACGGAGAAGAAGTGGACCGATGGATAAATCAATTGTTTAGTTGAAAATAACAAAAAAATATTATTCCCTCAAAAGTTGAATTCTCGAAATTGGAATATTTAAAAAATGATTTTCTCTAGAAAAAGTCAAGAAAGTCGTAAACATTAGATGTTCCATTGTAGTTTGTAGAAACAAAATTTTGGAAATCAAAAATAATTTGCAAAAAATAGCGTCTGATGGCCCTAAAACAGTATAATTAACTTAAAGCTGATTTTTATATGGCTGGGTTTTACATGTTAGCAAACTGGATATTTAAAAAATTCTTATCTTCATAATATTTTTATTTTCGTGAGCAATAATTTTTGTAACTTTTGTTTTTTTACACTATAACTTTTTGTTGCGGAAATTGAAAAATATTTTAAGCATCTGAATGAACTGATGAAAATACATTAGAAAAACACTGTTAGAGTCTTAAGAAAACAAAAACAGATAATTAGGAGTTTTAAAAAAAAGTCATATTTGGATTTTATTAAAATATTTCTTTCTAGCTTACTTAGAAAAACACTTTGAATAATTCAGGATTCTGTACTAAAATGAATACACTAGACAAAGTGAACAAGAATGAAGAATCAAAATCTATGTATCCATCTATCAAAATTTTCAAATGAATATTTTTTAATTCTATTGCTAACTATTTTTCAATTTTTAACCTTGCCTTTTTTCTGTTGTATTTTTATCCGTGAAAGTGAAGAGGTGTTCAAAAAAATGTTTGAAGCTACCTAAACAAATTTTGTTTTTAAGAAAAATGACAATTTAGTTTGTGAAAACAATTGCTAAGAAAGGCGCAACTGTTAGTTTGAGGACACTTTCATGAAATTTACGAGATGTCTATGTGATATATAGAGTTTTAATTATAAATTAAATCCCCTTTACCCGTTAAAAATATCCTTTTTTGCCTTAAATTGAACTACTGAACTGCTGTGATCCCTGTTATGAGCTATACTTTCGAGATTTGCAATCATTACAAAAAATGTTTTCAAAGTAGGGGGGGGGGGCGAAATGGGCTCTACCTAGTTTTCATTCTCACGTATTTTAAAATGCATTTTTTATGGTTTAATTATTTAAAAACTTCAAAAGGATTTGAAAAAGATCTTTTAATACAAGAAAAAAACATTACGCGTGACAGAAAACATAATTTTAATGCTGTATATTTCATCTGATCACTTCATTCTCGATTATTTTAAAACGAATTTATTCATATTTTGATCTAAAAAAACTGCAGAAGTATTTTTTATCGACAGGTCTTAACCTAATGTACTTTTAACTGAACAAAAAAAAAACAATTTTTGCAACACCTGTATGAAAATTGCGACTTTCCATGCCTGGACTAGAATCAGGGATGGGTGAGTAAAATACTCGTGGTAATTTACTTGGTTTTCTACAGTAATTTACCTGGTATTTTACGTCATCACTTTTCTACGTGATGTAAATTACATCTTATTCTATATGTGAGGGCGCCACCTAAATTAATTCATTTAGGTCAATTTAGTAAATTAATTCATTTAGGTAATTTACGTAGAAAACCTCGAGTGACGCGTCACTTCGCAACCCTGACTAGAATGGACGCAAAACACTTGATTTCAGAGCAATCGAGAAAGAATAACTGGGGCACCTGCGCACTTTGCGGTTTGACGATTGACAGGTTGTAATTGGACCATTTTGCTTCATTATCTCCCAAATGAGAACAAAAGTAGCCCTAGCGAGAGGAAATGAAATTACGCTCCGATATACGACAACCTAACATCAATATTTCGGAGTTATCTTGCGATCCACTTTTACAGGCACAACGAAGTCGCACTTCTTCACACCTAGTTGTTATTCTCTGTGCCTCATATGGTATTAAAAATCAATCACTGAGTTTTAAAAACTGTTAATTGTTTACCTCGCAGGAACAGTGATTTACGACAAGAAAAGTGATTCTCTACTTGTAAAATGTAAAGAAAACACCTGGGTATCTATTAAAGAAATACGTATACCAGGAAAGACTCAGATGCCTGCTTTAGATTTTAGAAATGGCTTCATGGGAGGCCAGAAACTAAAATCGTGTAATTTTTACTCATAAATGTACAGAAAATAATTTTAATAAACTGTGGTGTACAAAAATGCATAGATTTTTTTATTTGGAAATTTATTGTGTTTTTTTCTTTTCGATTAAAAAACGGTTTTAATTTCAGGGTCAACCTTCAATTGCAAATATTCGAATTATTGAGTGTAGGACTTAGAAATAGAAATGCACATTCATTCGAATGCAAATGTATATTTTTAACAACTGAATATATTAAACTAAGAGTACGAATACCAGTATTAAAAAAATTATAAATTGAATAATGTAAATATTCAAATTCAGTCACTTGTGCCCTCACAAAAATTAAATTCGTCAAATTTAGTAAATTAACCATAAAAATATGTTGACTAAGCCAATTTACATATTTTTATTTGTAAAATATAAAGATATTGGCATTTCTCGCCAGATGATTGCTTGAATTATTTTTTACAATTTAATCGATTAAATAGAATAAAACTGCATTATTATTGCAGAAAGCGCTAATTCTCGGATTCAGACGCCTGAAATAGAAAAAAAAACACGAGTCAGTTAAAAATTATGTGTTCCAAAAATCCATAAAAACTTATTGAAGGAAATTAGCAGATACTTACGCTTGGATCACAATCAGCACAGTGCCAGGAATATCCTCGTCTTTTCGGTGATTTCTTCACTGGAGGATCCAAGCAGGTAAAATGGTAGCATTTCTTGCATTCGTCACACCTTTAAATCAAGTTCAGCATTTATTAGTGAAAAACAATTTAAGATATTACTGAACATTGTAGAACGTAAAAGTAAAAAGATAAACACTAACAGAACAAGATTTTGGCTAGTTCCAGGAGTATCGCAAACATTGCACTGGGTCAGAAGATCAGCGTCCTTTGATCTTCTATTGACTCCTGAACACCGTCCAGTAGCACCAGTTGTATTTACTGGTGTACTGGTTAAAACCGGAGGTGGAAGCAGTGGAGCTGGAAACTTTGGTGGTGGGGTATTTGTGATTTCGGTGCTCGTCGAGGTTGCCACAAACATCTGAGGACTCGATTCTGAAGCCATGTCCCCTTCCGGCCGAGGAATGGGCTTTATCTAATGACCCAATAAAATGAAGAATTGCTTAAATTCTAATGTACTACTAATTTTAAAAATATTAGTGTGTCTAGCGACCCTGAAACTCTGGAATTTCCCTTGATTTTTTTGTAATCTTAAAAGCTTAGAAATCTTGAATTTTTCATGAGAACCTTGAATTTTGATTATTTTTTACATTCTCATCTCAATGAGAAGGTATTGGTTTTATGTGAAAAATGACTTTCGCGGATTCAATCAAATGAAAATTAATATTTTTCAGTTGAAAATTCAACATTGGGTTGAAAAAAACTACATGGTTGAATTCTAAACTCCGTTGTAACAAATTAATGATTTTGTTGACAATTCGTTTTTTTTTCTTGTTGAAAATTATAATTTTTTACTGAAAATTTAACTATTTTATTTTTGGAATAAATTTTATCTGTTTTTAGTTAAGTTAAACTTTTTTGTTGAAAATTTATTTTTGTTGTTGAAATTTTTGCTATTTTCTCAAATTTTTTTTAATTTTAAGATTTTGTACTGAAAATTTAACTATTTCATCTTTTGTTAAAATTTTATGCTTTTTATATAAAAATTCAACTATTTTGTTGAAAATTCATCTATTTTATTGAAAATTAGTATTTTTTTTTAAATTAATATTTTTCAGTTGAAAATTCAACATTGGTTTGAAAAAAACTACATGGTTCAATTCTAAGCTCCTTTGTTACAAATTGATGATTTTTTTGACAATTCGTTTTTTGTTGTTGTTGAAAATTATAATTTTTTACTGAAAATTCAACTATTTCATTTTTTGAATAAATTTTATCTTTTTTTAGTTGAGTTGAACTTTTTTGTTAAAAATTTATTTTTGTTGTCGCAATATTTAGTATTTTGTTAATTTTTTTTTGTAATTTCAAGATTTTTTACTGAAAATTCAACTATTTCCTTTTTTGTTGAAAGTTTATGTTTTTTATATAAAAATCTAACTGTTTTGTTGAAAATTTATCTACTTTATTGAAAATGAGTATTTTTTGTAGAAAATCCTTCTTTTTAGTTAGAAAATAATTGTTTTTTGTTGAAAATTCAACTATATTTGTATGAAATTTGAACACTTTTGGGGAAAATTCATTTTTTTCCAACAAAAATATTAATTTTCTACAATTATTACAAATTTTCAATAAAATAGATGAGTTTTCAACAAAATAGTTGAATTTTTATATAAAAAACATAACATTGAAATTTAATTCTTTTCAGTTGAAAATCCTACCACTTGTTCAAGAATTCATTTAGCTTATTTAGTTGAAAAATTCATATATTTTAATGTATTTCATTCCTTTTTGTTGCGTGTTCAACTATTTTTAGTTGAAAATTCTACTATTTTGTTAAAAATTCATGTACTTTACTGAAAATTATTATTTGAGGTAGAAAATTAATCTTTTTTTTGAAGTTCAATAATTTTTAATTAAAAGTTAATCAAGTCAGTTCAAAATTCTACCAAATGATTGAAAATTAATGTATTATTTTATTGAAAATTCATGCATTTTATTAAAAATTCTTCTTTTTAGCTGAACATTTTTTGTTCTTTTGAAAATTCTACTACTTGGTTGAAAGTTGAAAACTTTTGGTGAAGAATAATTTTGTTCAATATTTTACTCAAGATCCATCTTTTTTTAATGAAAATTAACATTTTTTTCGAAAATTCAACTACTGGGTCAAGAGTTGCACGATTTTTTGAAAATTCATGTATTTTATTCAAAATTCGTCTTTTTTGGTAGAAAATTATTCTTTTTTTTTAAGTTTAACTTTTAAAATTGGAAGTTAATTCTACTTAGTTGAAAATTCTACTAAATGATTGAAAATTTATGTATTTTTTAAATTGAAAATTCATGTATTTTATTAAAAATTCTTCTTTTTAGGTGGAAATTCTCTTTTTTCTTTTGAAAGTTCTACTATTTGGTTGAAAGTTGAAAATGTGGTAAAAATTAATTTTTTTAAATATTTTACTTAAGATTTATCTTTTTTTGATGAAAATTAACCTTTTTTTTCAAAAATTCAACTACTGGGTTAAAAGTTGCACGATTTTTTTTAAATTCATGTATGTTATTGAAAATTCTTCTTTTTTGGTAGAAATTAATTTTTTTAAATATTTCACTTAAGATTCATCTTTTTTTTATGGAAATGAACCTTTTTTCGAAAATTTAGAGACTGGGTTAAAAGCTGCACGAATTTTTTTAAATTCATCTATTTGATTGAAAATTCGTCTTTTTTTTAAATCAATCTTTTTGGTTGAAAATTGAACTGCATGGTTGAAAATTAAACGTTTCTGTTGAAAATTCATTTTTTCCAAAGAATTATCATTCTAGTTTAAAATTCATCTCTGCTGATAAAAATTTCATCTCGATGTTTAACAGTTCATCTATTTTCAATTGAAAGTTAATTCTTTTATTAAAAATTCTACTATTAAATTTTTCTAAAATAAAAAGTAAAACAAAAAGTAATTCAGAAAAAAATGATTTGTGTGAAATGAATATTCCACAAAATAGAATTTGGGAAATATTCATCCACCTTAACAAAAATATGTTTACAGTTTATTTTACACCCTAGGGTGCCAGAAGGCAGAGCTCAATTAAAAAAAAATTACTTTAACAACGCGTTTAGTTGGGTCGGAAGGAGAAAAGTGGTTCGAACAACACCTCGAATCTTGAAAATGATTTTATCGGCCTATTATGAAGAATTGAGTCCCAACGGCAGAAGAATTGAGTCCCAACGGCACTGCCTTTGGGTATCAAATGAGCCGCGGACACCTTTGCGCTCTTCATTATTACTGAGAGCTGAATGAACGATAAACGAATTACGAGGAGGCAATCGGCAGGCAAAAAAATCCTTTATAGTGCCAATGCCAGCGGCATGAGGTTCGTGTTTGCAAGCATGTTCTGCATTGTTTGCCGCAGAATTACGATAATTAGGCTCGAGGCCGCAAAAAAACAAAAATCCAAATGAAAACTTTAGCTTGTCTATTATTTAAAAAATCAGCACCATATAAGAAAATTTGCAACAAAACAGTTTAATTTTCGACAAAAATAAATTAATAAAGTAGTTCAACTTTCAACCAATTAGTTGAATTTCATCATGTTATCATCATTATTTTATCATAAAACATTATGTTTTCATTAAAAATAATGTTTTCTTAAATCATTAATCATCATGTCCTCATAAAAGATCATGTTTTCATAAATAATCATGTTATCACCAAACATTTTGTTATAATAAAACATCATGACATCATAAAACTTCATATTTTCACAAATCATCGCGTGCGTTCTCATAAAATATTTTGTTATAATAAAACATCATGTTTTCATTGAACATCATGTTTTCATAAATAATCATGTTATCATAAAACATTTTGTTATGATAAAGCATCATGATATCATAAAACTTCATATTTTCAAAAATCATCATGTGCTCATAAAATATTTTGTTATCATAAAACATCATGTTTTCGTTAAATATAATATGTTTTCAGAATAAAATATTTTGGTCAAATAAATCATGTTTTTATTTGAAATGACATATTTTTATAAATCATCATGTTCTCATAAAAGATAATGTTTTTATAAAGTATCATGTTACCATAAAACATCATATGTTTTTATAAAACATTATTTTATCATAAAACATCATGTTCTTATTAAATACAATGTTTTCATAAATTATCGTGTTCTCATAAAAAATCTCGTTATTATAAGACATCATGTTCTCATTGAACATAATATGTTTTCATAAATAATCCTGTTCTCATAAAATATGTTGTTATAATAAAACATCATGTTTCTATTAAAGATCATATTATCATAAAACATCATATATTTTTATAAAATATCTTGTTACCCTAAGACATTATGTCCTCATTATACATAATATGTTTTCATAAATCATCATGTTCTCATCAAACATTTTGTTATAATAAAACGTCATGTTTTTATCAAACATCATGACATCATAAAACTTCATATTTTCGCAAATCATCATTTTCTCATAAAATATTTTGTTATAATAAAATATAATGTTTTCGTTAAACATAATATGTTTTCAGAATAAAACATCTTGGTAAAATAAAACATCATGTTTTCATTTGAAATCATATGTTTTTATAAATCACCATGTTCTCATAAGACATAAAGTGTTCATAAAGCATCGTGTTAACATAAAACAAAATATGTTTTTATAAATCATTATTTTATCATAAAACATCACGTTTTCATTAAAAATAATATGTTTTCCTAAATCATTAATCATCATGTTCTCATAAAAGATCATGTTTTCATCAATCATCATGTTATCATAAAATATCATGTTATGTTTTATGATAACATGATGTTTTATAAGAACATGATTTTTAATGATTTATGAAAGCATATTATTTTTGATGAAAACATGATGTTTTATGATTTATGAAATATTATTATTTTTCCAATAAAAACATAATGTTTTATGATCAAATAATGATGATAACATGATAACATGATCAAATTATGTTTCATGACAACATGATGTTTTATGAGAGCGTAATGTTTGATGACAACATGACGAATGATGAAAACATATTTTTTATGATGACATCATGTTTTATGGTAACATAATGATTAACGAGAACATGATCTTTTATAAGGACATGATTTTCAAAGATTTATGAAGACATATTATTTTTAATGAAAACATGATGTTTGATGATTTATGAAATATTATTTTTCAATAAAAACATAATGTTTTATGAGAAAATAATGATGATAACATGATGAAATTATGTTTCATGACAACATGATGTTTCATGAGAACATAATGTATTATGAGAACATAATGTTCAATGAAAACATGATGAATGATGAAAACCTATGATGTTTTATGATAACATGATATTTCATGAAAACATGATGTTTTATGATTTATGAAATATTATTATTTTTAATAAAAACATAATGTTTTATGATAAAATAATGATGATAACATGATGAAATTATGTTTCATGACAACATGATGTTTTATGAGAACATAATGTTTAGTGTCAACATGATGGATGATTAAAACACATGATTTTTTGTGATAACATGATGTTTTATCATAACATGATGTTTTATGATAACATGATGATTCATGAAAAAATTATCTTTTATGAGCACATGATGCTTATTATATTATAATTGAACCAAATTGAAATGAATTTTATACAAAGTAGTTCAAGTCTTAACCAAGTAGTTGAATTTGCAAAAAAAAAATAAAAAATAAATTCACAATGAAAAATTTAATAGCTGAATTGTCTTTCAGAAAATAATTGACTAAAATGCCACATGCCGTTTTATGACAACATGATGTTTTATGAGAGCATATTGTTTAATGACAACATGATGAATAATGAAAACATATGATGTTTTATGATAACATGATGATCTATGAAAACATATTGTTTCATGATAACATGATGTTTTATAAAAACATTATGTTTTATGAAAACATGATGTTCAATGAAAACATGATGTTTTATGATTTATGGAATATTATTATTTTCAATAAAAACATAATATTTTATGATTAAATAATGACGATAACATGATGAAATTGTGTTTTATGACAACATGATATTTTATAAGAACATAATGTTTAAAGACAGCATGATGAATGATGAAAACATATGTACTTAAAAAAAGCGTAAAAAGTGACATACTTCAGACCAAATAAAAAAAGACCTTAATGATGTAAGAAGATCCTTTAATAATTCAACGTTTCGAAAGACAAATGCTCTCCTCATCAGGAACAGGGATCCAAATCAATTATCAGTCCTTAGAAAAAATTGAAAAAAAAATTTGGAAGTACATAAAAAATGTTTTTCATGCTCCTATATTCCATCTCAAGTGTTCTAAGAAGAAAATAATTAAATTGTAAAAGACGAGAAAGTAAAAAGCTATGTTTAATACATAACGAAACATATACGATACAAAAATGAGTTTGAGAAAAATTAGAAAAATTGTAATTATTTACCTGTAGTTTTTATATTTTAATTCTTGATATAATAAAAAGTAACAAGGTCCAGTAATACGGACACATTAAAAATTCTTCGAAAAAATCACTTTTTTTTTCCAAAAAGAAAGACAGAGCGAACGTTCTGCTCCATGGTAAGGGTTAACATCAAGTGATGTTCAGTACTTTTTTCACCTTGATCTCAATACCAAGCCTTGAACTACTTTGTGTGAAAATTCATTTCAATTTCTTTCAATTATAATACAATAAACATTCATGTTATCATGAAACATAATTTCATCATGTTATCATCATTATTTTATCATAAAACATCATGTTTTAATTCAAAATATTATGTTTTCATAAATCATTAATCATCATGTTCTCATAAAAGATCATGTTATCATAAAACATCATGTGTTTTAATCATTCATCATACTGTCATTAAACATGATGTTCTCATGAAACATCATATTGTCCTTAAACATAATTTCATCATGTCACCATCATTATTTCATCATAAAACGTTATTTTTTCATTAAAAATATTAATATATCATAAATCATAAAACACCATGTTTTCATAAATCATCGGTACTTTTTGCACCTTGATCTCAATACTCTAGTTTTTCGGGTTGTAGCGATTCCGAATTCAATAATTTGTTATTTTCGACCCACCCTAGTAGGTATATTGAATTTCTCGTGTGCATTCGTGAAAGATAATTTTTAACAGACTTGACACGTCTCAACGGGGTTCCAGCTTATTCTCGGCTTCTTTGGTGCCAGCGAGGCCTAATTAAACGATGCAATTAAAAAAATCATAATGGCGTTCGATCTCGCGAAGAAAGAAAAAGAAAAAGACGGAGAGAGAGCGCGGTAGTAAACTGTAACAATGGCCCCGGGGTGATGGCCATTGTCGATGATAATATTGATTAATTATAAAGTGGAAACCCGCTTACGCGTCGAGCGAGTCTCGGCTGCTTCGGCAATTCTTCGCGATCATCAAAGTGTTCATTAGCGGAAGGAGCTGGAGTTGGAGCTCTTTTTAACAACTGTGGGAAACGAGTTACGCCTCCATGTTCCAATTTTCATCTTTGGCTTTCAGCTCTCATGACGGTCTTTTACTCTTTTGTATCAACCCCACCGATTAAAGTTGCATCGAATTTTCTCCGTCTACCTTGCATCAACTGAATGTCCTTTGGCTTCATTAATTATGCCAAAAGAGCGTGAAAGAAATCTCTTATGAATAGATATTGTGTATAGAATTTCTCAAACTAGTCATTATCGCTTCTTTCTAATTTCTGTCTTATTAATCTTGCTAATAGACTTTTGTTTATATACCTAATTATATAGAGAAGCTAAACCGATTTTATCATTTTTCATTGTTACACAACAAAAAAATCATATCCCGAAATGATCATTTTAGTGGGAAGAAAGGTTTTAGAAAAAGGTTTATTTTTACTTCAAAACCTCTGCTTCGTGTTTAGCTCAAACTGATGCTACAGAATAATCTTGTTATAAGTGTGATAATTTTTCAAGCAGCAGACAAAATACAAATTATTCCTAACTTTGAAATGGCAACAAGGCGGTCTTCATAAATCATATGTTTTTATAAATCATCATGTTCTCATAAAACATTTTGTTATACTAAAATATATTGGTTTTATTAAACATCATGTTATCATGAAACATCATATGTTTTCATAAATCATTATGTTATCATAAAACATCATATTTACAATAAACATATTATGTTTTTATGATTCATCATGTTTTTAAACATAATGTGTTTTCACAATAAAACATCTTGTTATAATAAAACGTCATGTTTTAATTTTAAATCATATGTTTTTATAAATCATCATGGCTATATTATTTCCTTATATTTCCGACGAATGCTATAAATATAGATTTGTTTTATAAAATATTAATGATAAAAAGGTATATAAATGTTCTGCAAATATTTTAGAATATTATTAACGGACATAATTTGAAAAAAATGCCAGAAATTTTAGCAAATAATTAAGAAAAAATTTATTATAGGTGAACTAATCATTTGGTAAGAATCATCCATAAACTGTCTATCAATACCAGCAGATTACTTCAATCACTGACAAAACATATCTAAAATACAAAATTGTATTTTTATTTAATAAGGCAGCTTCAGACTTTACGACAGATATTTCATATTATTAAATTTATAAAAATTTTGTTTCTATAAATTAAGTAAACTTTGGTGCCAAATTTAAGACAATCATGACTAATTTTGAAACTTTCTTCATAGTACAGCTAATCATATCGATCACGCAAAGAAAAAGTTTTCACCAAACATCAATTTTGCACATCTTCAGAATGTCATTTTTTCATATGCAGGCCTTAGATTAATTAAAAAAATTTAAATAGCGTCAATAGAAAAAAAATCGAAAAAAGCATAACTATAAGTAGTAGCCAAATAGTGTTATAAATTTTGTTAAATATTAAATTCAGGTGTTAATTATTTTTAAATTAGGTGTACAATATACATCTTTCACAACACTGCGCAAAATTATTTCGAACCTGTTATAATAACCTCAATCTTTTCAAATACCTTGATATCTTTGACATTTTTTAAAATACGTGAAACTCACTTTAAATAAAATCCATAGAAATCTCTGAAAATCTTATCATTTCTTTAGAAATCCTATGAATCTCTCGAATGTGGTGAAATCCCTTGAAATTCCTTCAAATCTCTTAAGTTTCTGAAATTCGTAGAAATCCTTAAAAATCCCTAGAATCCATTGAACTCTTCTAAATATCATTGACTTCATGGATACCTTTATAAAATTGTTTTTATAAACCATCATGTTTTCATAAAACATAATCTTCTTATTAAACATGATGATGATGACTTCATAAATCATCATGTTCTCATGAAACATTTTGTTATAATAAAACATCATGTTTTCGTTAAACATAATATGCTTTCAGAATGAAACGTCTCGGTAAAAGAAAAAATCATGTTTTTATTTCAAATCATATGTTTTTATAAATCACTATGATCTCATAAAACATCATGTTTTCATAGAGCATCATGTTATCATAAAACTTCATGTTTACATTGAAATCATATGTTTTTATAAATCATCATGTTCTCATAAAACATCATGTTTTCATAGAGCATCGTGTTATCATAAAACTTCATGTTTACATTGACATCATATGTTTTCATAAAACAGTCTGTTATAATGAATCATCATGTTTTTAATAAAGATCATGTTATCATAAGACAGGATGTTCTCATTAAAAATAATATGTTTTCATAAATCATCCTGTTCTCATAAAACATCTTCTTATAATAAAAACTCATGTTTTTATTTGAACTCATATGTTTTTATAGATCATCATGTTTTCATCAAACATATTGTTTTCATAAAGCATCATGTTATCATAAAACATTATAAGTTTTTATAAACCATTATTTTATCATGAAACATCATGTTCTTATTAAGCCCAATGTTTTCATAAATTATCGTTTCCTCATAAACATCTCGTTATCATAAGACATCATGTGCTCATTTAACATAATATGTTTTAATAAATTATTATGTTCTTATTAAACATAATATGTTTTCATAAATCATCTTATTTTCATTGAACATTCTGTTATAATAAAACACCCCGTTTTTATTGAAGATCATGTTATCATATAATATATGTTTTTATAAAATATCTTGTTAACATAAGACATCATGTTCTAATTAAACATAATATGTTTTCATAAATCATCATGTTCTCATCAAACATTTTGTTATAATAAAACATCATGTTTTCGTTAAACATAATATGTTTTAATAATAAAAGTTGTTATTATAAAACATTATGTTTTTATTTGAAATCATATGTTTTTATTAATCATCATGTTCTTACGAAACATAATGTTTTCATAAATCATTGTGTTCACGTTAAACATAATATGTTTTCACAGATCATTTTTTTTTATTTATCATGATGTTCTCATGAAACATTTTTTTATAATAAAACATCATGATACCATAAAACCTCATATTTACATTGAACACAATATATTTTTATGAATCATCATGTTCTTGTAAAACATTCTGTTATAAAAAAATAAAGTGCTTTTATTAAACATCATGATATCATGAAACATCATATGTTTTTATGAATCATTATGTTATCACAATACATCATATTTTCAAAAAACATAATATGTTTTCATAAATAATGATGTTCTCGTAAAACATCTAGTTATCGCATAAAACATTATGATATCACAAAACCTCGTATTTTCAATCAACCTAATGTTTTTATAAATAATCATGTTCCGATAAAATATATTGTTATAATAAAACATCATGTTTCTATTGAAGATCATGTTATCATGAAACATCATAATTTTTTATCAAATATCTTGTTGCCCTAAGACATCATGTCCTCGTTATATATATAATATGTTTTCACAGATCATCATGTTCACATAAAATATTTCTTTATAATAAAACATCATGTTTTCATTTGAAATCATATGCTTTTATAAATCCTCATGTTTTCATACAACATAATGTTTTCATAAAGCATCGTATTAACATTAAACATAATATGTTTACATCAATAATTTTTTTCATTTATCATTATGTTTTCATAAAACATTTTGTTATAATGAAACATCATGATACCATAAAACCTCATATTTTCATTAAACACATTATGTTTTCATACACCATCATAAAACATCATCTTCTTCTTGAAGATAATAATGATTTCATGAATCATCATGTTCTCGTAAGAAATTTTGTTATAATAAAACATTGTGATTTTATTAAATCTCATGTTATCATGAAACACCATGTTATCATAAAACACCATGTTATCCTAAAACACCAAGTTATCAAAAAACACCATATGTTTTTATAAAATATCTTGTTATCATAAGACATAATGTTCTCATTAACCATAATATATTTTCATAAATCATCATATTCTCGTAAAACATTTTATTATAATAAAATATAGTGCTTTTATTAAACATCATGTTATCATAAAACATTACATGTTTTCATAAATCACTATGTTATCATGATACATCATATTTTCAAAAAACATAATATGTTTTCATAAATCATGATGTTCTCGTAAGACATCTAGTTATCATAGAATATCATGATATCATAAAAACTCATATTTTCTTTAAACCTAATGTTTTCATAAATAATAATATTCTCGTCAAACATTTTGTTATAATACAACGTCATGTTTTTATTAAAGATCATGTTATCATAAGACATCATATGTTTTTATAAAATATCTTGTTAACATGAGATATTATTTCCTCACTATACATAATATGTTTTCATGAATCATCCTGTTCTGATCAAGCATTTTGTAAGAATAAAACATGTTTTTATTAAACATCATGATATCATGCAATTTCATATTTTCACAAATCATCATGTTCTCATAAAATATTTTGTTATTATAATATGTTTTCATAATAAAAACTTGTTATAATAAAACCTTATGTTTCCGTTTGAAATCATATGTTTTCATAAATAATCATGTTCTCATGAATCATAATGTTTTCATAAAGCATCGTGTTAGCATAAAACATAATATGTTTTAATAAATCATTATTTTATTCTAAAACATCATGCTCTTATTAAATAAAATGTTATCATAAATTATCGTGTTCTCATCAAAAATCTTGTTATAGTAAGATATATTGTTATCATAAGACATCATGCTCTTATTAAACATAATTTTTTTTTTTAATCATCATGTTTTCATCGAATATTCTGTTATAATAAAACATCATGTTTTCGTTAAGCGTAATATGCGTTTCCAGATTAAAACATCTTGGTAAAATAAAAAATCATGTTTTTACTTGAAATCATATGTTTTTATAAATCACCATGTTCTCATAAAACATCATGTTTTCATGAAGCATCATGTTATTATGAAACATCGTATGTTTTTATAAATCAGTATTTTATCATAAAACATCATGTTCTTATTAAATACAATGAATTAATAAATTATTGTGCACTTATTAGTCATCTCGTTATTATAAAACATTATGTATTTGTTAAACATAAAATGTTTTCATAATAAAAAATTATTATAATAAAACATTATGTTTTCGTTTGAAATCATATGTTTTTATAAATAATCATCTTCTCATGAAACATAATGTTTTCATAAAGCATCGTGTTAACATGGAACATAATATGTTTTAATAAATCATTATTTTACCATAAAAGATCATGTTCTTATTGAATACAATGTTATCATAAATTATTGTGTTTTTATCAAATATCTTGTTATCATAAGACATCTCGTTATCATAAGACATCATGTTCTTATTAAACATAATATGTTTTTATAAATCATCGTGTTTTCATGAAATATTTTGTTATAATAAAAGATCATGTTTTCGTTAAACGTAATATGCGTTTTCAGAATAAAAAATTTTGGTGAAATAAAAAATAATTTGTTTACTTGAAATCATATGTTTTTATGAATCATCGTGTTTTCATAATACATAATGTTTCCGTAAAGCATCATGTTATCATAAAACATCATGTTCTAATTAAATACAATGTTTTAATAAATTATCGTGTTCTCATGAATCATCTCGTTATTATAAAACATTATGTATTCGTTAAACATAAAATGTTTTCATAATGAAAACTTGTTATAATAAAACATTATGTTTCCATTTGAAATAATATATTTGTATAAATAATCATGTTTTCATGAAACATAGTGTTTTCATAAATCATCATGTTTTCATCAAATATTGTGTTATAATAAAACATCATGTTTTCGTTAAACATAATATGTTTTCATACTGAAAACTTGTTATAATAAAACATTATGTTTTTATTTGAAATCATATGTTTTTATAAATCATCATGTTCTCATGAAATATAATGGTTTCATAAAGCATCGTGTTAACATAAAAGATCATATGTTTTTATAAATAATTATTTAATTATAAAACATCTTGTTCTTATTGAATACAATATTGTCATAAATTATCATGTTCTCATTAAACATAACATGTTTTCATAAATCATTATGTTCTCATAGAACATTTTTTGATAATCCAACATCATTATACCATAAGACCTCATATTTTCAGTAAACACAATATGTTTTCATGAATCATCATGTTCTCATAAAACATTTTGTTATAATAAAATATAGTGCTTTCATTAAACATCATGTTATCATTAAACATCATATGTTTTTATAAATCATTATGTTATCATAAAACATCATGATATCATTAAACCTCATATTTTCATTAAACATAGTATGTTTTCATAAATCATCATGTTCTCATAAAATATTTTGTTATAATAAGACATCATATTCCTGTTAAACATAATATGTTTTCATAATAAAACATTTTGCTATAATAAAACGTCATGTCTACATTTCAAATCATATGTTTTTATAAATCATCATGTTCTCATAAAACATCATGTTTTCCTAGAGCACCATGTTATCATAAAACTTCATGTTTACATTGACATCATATGTTTTCATAAATCATCACATTCTCATAAAACATCATGTTTTCATAAATCGTCATTTGTTTCTAATAGAATATTATACGAAAAATATATAATTCAACATCATAGGTAAGCCTAATGGACAAATAAGTAGACCCTACTTTATTATATACATCTACTCGGAAGACTTGAATACCTTTTAGGGGCATAATAGAAAAGTTATGAGTAGAAAGCTCTATAATTAACGAAACTTTCTAAAATAAATGAAGAAAATTCGATCAAAATATCGCCCATGGCCTAACTGATCTTTCAACATCCAAGAGTTAAAATTGTTTTTTTGTTAATGTTTCTAATGGAAATAATCTGTAATTGTGCAGAGAATTGATGAATGGTATATCGGTATTAAGAGTGACGAAAGTAAAATTCACTTGGTGGAACCTCTCGAGGGTCACCTTCACTCCCTTCTCTGACACTGCGTGGTAATTAATTAAGTTTGACTTGCCGCGTGAATTACGGGGGCTCGAGAGTCGATTAATTAATTGTAACTTCAAGACCACCTTCGGAGGAGAAGTCGCTCGTTGAGGGGACTTTGTCACCTTTTAAAAGCTTATACAAAGACCTTAACCCCCGGAAGCCTTTATTTTTGACAACAGGAAATGCGAGCGAATGAAAAATAATTAAAAAGATCCGTACCGTTTTTTTTTAAAATAATATGTATATATTTTTATTAATATATATTTTTTTATTTCGTAATGATATATATTTTAATAATAAGAATATATTAAGATCCATTAAATCTAAATATTTAATTATTGACAAATTAAATGAAAACTGAAATAATATATAATTATTAAACACCAATTAGGGAATAACCATTTCCAATGGTCCAAATAATTCTTGGGTTCAAACAATTGAAAATAATAACAAAAACAATATTAAAATAATATTAAAAATAACACAACAAATAAGAACTGTAACAATGCAATATTAACATAAAATTAGTAAATTAATAAATTAATAAAGACTATCCTGGGGCTAGGCTCTATTGTCTGGTCTTCCGGGATTGTTTCTAGCAATTAACAAACAAAAAAATAATGAGGCAAGCAAAAAAAAATAAAGAAAATCAAGATAATGATTGAGGTAATTTAAACTGCAATACTAAATGAGATAGTTCAGAACAAGGCCATAAATATTGCGAATAATATACATGATTAAATAATAGCGTGTTAAAACATATTATTATTTTCATAACAGGTTTTATGATATCCTGATGTTTTATGATAACAAGATGTTTTACGAGAACATCATGATTTATAAAAACACAAATAACAATAATAATATTTATAAATATATATATGTATAATAACATTAAATAATAATATGTTAAAACATATTATGTTTATTGAAAACATGATGTTTTATGACAATATAGCGATTTATAAAAATATAAATAACAATGATATATATTATAACATTAAATAATAACATGTTAAAACATATTATGTTTATTGCAAATATGATGTTTTATGATAACATATTGATTTATGAAAGCATAAATAACAATAATAATATATATATATTGAAACATTAAATTATAATATGTTTGAACATATTATGTTAATTGAAAATATGACGTTTTATGATAACATAATGATTTATAAAAACATAAATAACAATAATAATTATATATAATAATATATGTACAAAATAATAATCCAATAAAAAAAAGGTCCAATGATTGCACGTAAAACAGAATAACTAATTACAGAATCAATCCAGAAAAATGACATATTTTTCTAATGCGCGTTTATATATAATAAAATATTTTAATTATGAATGGAATTTTCAATCTAATAATTGAATTTTCAACCAAAATGTCATACTGCTACGGAAAAAAGACAAATTTTCATCAAAAATTAGAATAGCTTAATTTTAAGCTAGAGAAATAAGTTTATTTGACAAATAAAATAAATTTTCAACGAAATAGTTAAATTTTCAACCAAGCAGATGAATTTTCAACCAAAAAGATTAAATGTCTATGAAAAAAAGAAGTGTCGATGAAAAATGGAATAGTTCAATTTTTAATTGAAAAAATGAATTTTCAATAAAAAAGAAACTAATTTTCTGAAAAAAAAAAATTCACCAAAGATTTGGTCAAATTTTTAGTTTAAAAAATTATTTTTCAATAAAAAAACTAATTTTCTAAAAAAAAAATAATTTTTAACAAAGTACATGAATTTTCAACTAAATATTTTAATTTTTAATGAAATTGTCAAGCAAAAATGTTAGGAAAACAAGATGATCGTATTGACCATCCAGAAAGGATACCTTGCTTATCCCTGATAGTGAGTCTGGCGTTCTTATAAAAGTCAGACTGGTCATAAAATGAGAGCCTCTCCGACTATGTCAAAAAAATTCTGGATGGCTCCTTAGGTTATCTAGAATAACGGACTGGCTCTCTAAATTTTGACACACTAATCACCGCTATCTAGCCAAAAACACTCCGAAATCCTGTTCGAATTTAGAATGAAAATTCTGGGTAAAAAATTGTGCTGTATGATATTAATTCTGATATCACTCTTAACAAATTCAGTGAATACATTTTTTTCCTTGAAACTAACTCTGATGAAATGTAAATATCAGATAAGGACAAGCTCTAGGCTAGAATCTGAGAGAAAACGACGATTCGTGTATGAATATGATTCATTATATCGAATATTTATCAGTAAAATTGTTAATGAAATTTTTAATTAATGCGTTTAATCAGTTTTTTCTCTAATTATAAAAGATAGCGATTGTGTCTTCTCACGTCTTATCCATTGCGGTTATCGTCCATTCTATTGGTGGATATAATAATAATAAAATAAATAACTATAATTTTAAATACATTCTCGAGCTTGCCGCGAACGACAATTCCGACTATCCGATTATCCAAAGTATTTTGTTATGACACATGCATGATTTCAGTCCTTTTCTTTCAAAAATTTCGAAAATGCTCTAACTTTTTGATTATTATTCTAAAATACCTGGTTAACGAACTAGGTCTTTCTTTTTTGCCTTTAAAACTGTGTGCCAAATTGCAACTCAATCCGATTGGTCTTTCAAAAGATATGCGGCATAAAGACGACAACGAAAACGACAAGGACAGCGACGGACAGAGAGACAGACACCATCGTGAAACCGGGTTTTTTTGGATTCAGTGGGTCTCAAAACGTGGAGATTGGAAGAAATCCGCGACAGTCAGTTTCTACACAAAAACAAAACTTTCTCATTATGATTCTATGGTATGACACACCAAATGTCTACCTTTAAACTCGGCAGTCGATTCTATCTTAACTCATACTATCAGTTCCTATCCGATATTATCCGGTCTTATCTGATCTTATCAAATTCAATCCTACCGTATTTAATCCGACTTTATATATCCTAGCGGCAGATAGGATAGGACTGACACTATAAGTGTTTCAGCCCGGGGCTCTAAAACCCTAAAACTAAAAAAGTTATGTAAATTGAACTTTTTTGCATATTTTTTCCTTTAATTATTTTACGGGAAACTTCAAGTGCCTGTGGCGATGAGTAAATATTAACCGATTCAGCTAAAATTTGGAGGAAGTTCTATATTCAAGGCATTTGTACCAGAATCGTGTAAACGATAATGGAAAAAAGGAAATAAGGATCAGTCTGAGAAACATATGATTTTCTACTTTGAGAAAAATTCAATCCTCTCTTTCTTGTTGCAGAGTCAAGTTTACAGACTTCAAACCCTATTCGTGGCCTTTCTCGTTCCGGAACTTCTCATTCTCCTGAAAGACATTATTCTCGTGAAAGGTCTGCTTCAACTGCTGATCCTCCACTTCGTGCCAGATCCAGGTCTCTTCCTGCCAGTGGCCGTCCTGTACGCCTATATAGACTGACCCGTCAAGAACTTAGATCTGTTCGGCTTATTCCCAACACGAATCCGAACCGGCGTTTTGAAATTCGAAGATACGCTTTTCCTTGTGAAAAAGAAATTTATTTGAGAGGACAATTTCAGGTCCTTGAACCTATGCCAACCGAAGAACAAAGTGTTTTATCAACGTCCAATGGTGACATCTTCGCAATATTGGTGAAAAATAATACACTTTTTCGTGGAATATATATAGCAAGAGATAAACTTCGGGTAAAAATAAATATGTACAGCGGCGAGGTTGAAAATATGAATCCAGACGAAGTCCTCGAATCTCCATTAGGCACCCGTGCATCAATCATAAAGAATTTTCGGATAATATTTGTGAACGACTCTTCTCCACAACTGATCAGATTTCCAATCCTGAACAGGGACCGCTAAAAAAATGTACAACGTTATTCCCTTAAGAAGGAATGACATATATCGGCCGATCCAGAAGTATGTAACTGACATATTCTGGAACTCTTCAAATAAGTGATTAACTTGTGCATAACATATTTTTATTTTGAATTACAAAAAGAAACATACTTAGTGCGCAAAATTATATTTATGCTCCAAATTTATATTGTTCATTAAAAAAAGTATGGTTATATTTGAAATAAGCTTTCTGCCGTTAGTAGCTGCGAAACTGACGGAGTAAAATATAATTAACTGTAAGTAATTACAAGTTTTTTTTTATACGCATACAAAAAAGGCGCTATTTATTTTCTTACAAAAATATATGAGAAGGCAAATAATTTTTCGATAAGGGATGATCGACAAATTACGTTAAGTGTTTTTCTGATATTTGCAGACCTCTAATGTAATATACCGTTAGATTTTCTCCGACACTCCCCCTGACCCTATCTTCAACTAATCTTTAATGAACTTTGGGAAAGAGCAAGCGTATAAATTCAGTTTATTAAATAATCGTGAAACATTAGGAACTGTCTATGGTCACGGAATTTTCCTTTACGTTAGCCCTGAACGAGTTCGCAAAGCGTTTAGTCTTACGGAAAATTCCGTAACCACAGACAGTGCTAAGGCATTAATGAAAATAGTTTCAGAAACTTGGAAATCAATATATCCCTTTGGTTGAAATATCAATTATTACATTTTTCAATCAACTGGAAGGAACTCATGGAGGAGACATTGTCGGGGCATTCGAAGTCTACCTGGTACTGCGAAACTACTGAGACCTTTAAAGAAAAACCTAAATGTCAACTGAGGGCATTGATTTTGCCAACAGGAGAGATGACAGAAACGGCTAGCGAAATCCTCGAACACCCCATGCAGGTGCACTTCCCTGGTTCCGAACCTGAGTACCAGTCGGAGGGAGAGGCTATTAGGGCAAACCTCTCTAACGGACCACAACATAAGGCCAATTGGGCAGATTGGAGGATGGTAAGCTGGATAGTAATACAATCGAAATTTGTATTATATTTATGAAAAATAATACAATGTTTTGTGGAATATATATGACAAGAGATAGTTTTTGCGCAAAAATGAACATGGACAGCGGCGCGATCAAGGAAATGACCACATGATAAGCCAAGGAGTCTCCATTAGGCACCTGTGAATCAATTTTAAAGAATTTCAAAATCATATTTGTGAACGCATCTTCTCCATAACTACTTAGATTTGAAATCCTGAACAGGGAATGCTTCTAAAATGATGAACGTTTGTTCCCTTCAGGAGGAATTACACATATCGGCCAGTACATGAATATAGAAATACGTAGAAATATAGTAACAAAAATTTGCCTTCAGTATTGTTGTTGTCATTTGTTGTTGTTGTCAGCTCTTAAAAACTGTGTGGTAAAATTCGGGAAATATAAAATGAAAATGATATAAAAAAGATGTTCTACTGAAAAGAAAAATTAGTCAACGAAAAAATGTACACAAACAGATTGCACTGTTTGAAAGTTCGATTTCTTTTTTGCATGACAATTAATTTTTTCAACATAAAATTTATCTATTCTAGTTTTGGTAGAAAATTGATCTTTTTCAGTTCAAAATTAAGTTTTATGATTGGAATTTTATATATTTTGTTTGAAAGTTCATCTTATTCAGATTAAAATTTTTATAAAATTTGACGTCACCACCGCACTGTTTTATCTGCCTCAACAACAGTAATATGTTCATAGTAAGCTGAGCACATACATAGAATATAAGACAAATATTGTCTTCGACAAGAAGATGATGAGAGTTGGAATTATTTCAATTCTCATGAACTTTCATTGCAAAATTATATAAATATAAAATTTTTAACACTTGCTTTTCACAAAAAATTGGCTGTTTTCTTCAATATATCAACATAGTTTCAGATGAGTATTTGACCAATAAACATTTCAATCAAAAAAATGCGGCAAAAGTATATTTGATCGAAAACAGGTCGCCACTGGCAAATAATATTTTGGCACATTAATAGTCATCCAATTTATATAAAATGTTTTAAATGAATATAATTGTACTTTGAAACAAGAAATTTCTGTAAAAAATATAATTCGACTTGAAGCTGGAAGTTTTTGATATGCAATGGGAATTTCAAAAAATAAATCTTTCAAGTCTTATAAAATGTTCAGAGATATTTTAAAACATTTATAAACGGTCAAAATTATTCAACTCTTTTAAACTATTTTAAATTGACCGGAAAAAAATAAAAATTTACCGAAAGAAAAACGGAAAGCGACCAGGAATATAAAATCATTCGTTCGGTAGACACCCTGTTCTGTAGAATTTATATTACTTTTTCGGAGCATTCGCTATGTTAGACACCATATAAATTTTCCGTTTAAACGTTGGATTTATGTTATCTATAAAAGATTTTTTAAATTATGGTATCAGTTTTTACGAATATAATCAGTCAACTTTCTGTACTTGAAATTATGTCTAATGAAATATAAATATCTGAGAAGGATAACCTTGACGCCTCTTATCTAAGAGATAGCGAGTATACAGGATGTATGTATTACATAATCTGATGTGGCACTCAAATATTCATTAGTCACATTATTATTTCAATTCTTCATTGATAAATTAATTAGTTTTTCCGTTCATTAAACAATATGCGGATAGTTTTTACTATTCTCTTATACTCAGCGGTCACCCTTAATTTTATTGGTGAATATAATGAAAAAATATATCTATGAAATTCAATACATTCTTTCAAGCTATACACAAATAAGGTCTTGTGCGATTTATTCTACATTCCATCCAAATTTTTTTCAGTTAAACTTTATTTGATTTCCAGAATAAGTATTTAATTTAATCTGAATCTTTTTCGGGGTAATCTAGAATGCGTATGCTGTAAAAAATGGAATTCTTCTTATCGAACTATGGATTTCGAATAGGTGAACCAGAGGGGCTGCATTCCGAGTTGTAGCTACTCTGGGGAACTGACGGACTCTAGTGGTTTGTGGGACCTAAACTAATTAGCGAACTTCTAGGAGGTAATAGCGAAGCCTCCTGGAATATCAAGGGCGCGAGTTCTCATGCTCCCAAACTACAATGTGATCGCTGTGTCAAGGGCTGAGTAGAACCAGGGTTAACAAATCCTTGAAAACCCCGGGGTCACCTTCCTAAGTAGAGGCGAACAAGCCAAGTTACAAAGGAGGTGTCTTAACGAAGACTTTGGGGTACCACGTCAAATCTCATCGGGGGGCAGTCCACCAGGGGCGGTGCGAAATTCAGCCAACAATAACAACAATCTTATTGCCACTGTAAAATAACAGTTAACAGGACTTTCCGTGAGGAAAAAAAAAACGTGGCGGGCACAAAAAAAGACCGTCGAGCGCAGCTCGTAAACAGAAGCCAAGGCACCCCACAAAATACAGTGACTGCGAAAACTTTATCTCGAGAAATTGCACAGGCTTGTTCTATTATAGGCAGGAGCAAAAAAGACTCTAAAGACACTCCCCCCAACAAGAAGTTAAAAAAGGCAGAAGGGCCTGAATACACAGGGCCTTACTCTCGAGCAGATGGCTACCAACGCCCTGGTGAGAGTTGTGGTTGCGTTGGGTTAGCCTGAGGCCTGTCCAAGTCTCACAGAATTGGACAGGCTGAGGAAGAAAATTTTTGAAGATATGGTAGTGGAGGCCACAGAAATCAGGTCGCAGGACGGCATAGTAGAAAGAACTCCAACGTTTAGGCTCAAGGAGGGACTAAACCTGGTGTTCATGGAGACGAAGTGTCTGCAAAGATACCTCAGAGTGAGCGTACTGATTCCCGGCATTCAGAGGATCCGTCGACTGTTCTAAGGCGCCTGAGCTTTCAGAATTCGAATCTGCGAACCGTTTCGTGAACGGTGTATTCCGACATGCAGGTATCCAGGCCAAAGGGAATTCCAGAAAGCTGAATTCCAGTTGTTGGTCGCCCAGAATTCTTAATTGAGGCCCTTGCGGCGGTAGATTATAAACCTATCTGGGATCCGTAAGGATACCAGAAGCTTGCGGAAGTGTCCCTATTAGCGTTTCACTGGCTGAGACGAAAATCTCCAGGATGCAGATTAATTTGCACCCCAAAGTAGGCGCCTCGGCGGTTCTAGCCAGACGCATGTCAGTGGTGCAGACAGGGCTTTCCCTCATCCAAGAATGCTAGTTATAAAGGGATGAGTGGTTTGGTGGAGTGTGGCTTCATATATAAGATGCTGCGCGAAAAAACACCAAGGGCATGCATAGCCGTCAAGTGTATGGATGCGATCTTGGTGCCTAAGTTCTGCTCCAGGGAGCTCACCGTTATTAAAGTGAGGCTCAGCAGCCGAAGCGAAGAAAGCCTAGAGGTGTTTATCGTCTCGGCTTATTTGCCGGGTGTTCCTGAAGGAACCACTGCTCCCCAGAGTCGTAGAAGTTCTAGCTTAGCACTGCCAGGAGGAGAGGAATCCTCTGCTGTTGGACAGTAATGCAAACTCGCACCAAGGGAAACCAATGGTTCTAAAGATCAGAAGCCCCAGGAATACACTTTGAGGTTCACAGTATAAACAGCAGGATTGGAGGGGCTTCTGCGAGGAATCGAATAACATTTCGGAAACAGCGAGGCTTCACAAGATCCTGGCAAAAAGTCCGAAGGCTTACCTTGGGCTCACAAGGCTTGATGATGGTGTGTTTACCGAAGACGAAAAAGCAACGCTGAATCACTTGATAGAATTTCTCTTCCTGTGTTTTCAGCAAATCCAAACCCAATAAAAGGTGAAAGGCTGGGACCAAGAGAAGAAGAGGGCCGTTCGGAATTTCGCCACCAAGGCCAAAGTTGATCAAAAGAAGGTAAAATTGGCCGTATTGTCTTTTTGTCTCTTTAAATCGCCAGGGGCGAATCACGTCTATCCAGGGCTCTTCCAAAAGTGCATGGAGTTAGTCATCCCTCCTATGAGGAAACTATTTAGGGCAAGCATTGCCCTAAAATACGTGCCATCAGTCTAGAAGAATGGCGAAGTGGCTTTCATTCCCCAACCTGGAAAGGAGAGTTACACTACTGCAAAAGATTTCCGGCCGATCAGCTCAACGTCCTTCATCCTGAAGACGTTAGAGAAGCTTAGGGGTCTCGGTAAATCCGGAAAAGACCAGCCTGGTCATTTTTGACGAGAAGTTACAAAGTTTAGAAAGTTTACACTCCTGTATTTTTTGGCGGGAGCCTGACGTTTTTAGATTCAGGTAAATATCTGAGAGTAATCCTAGACAGCAAAATAAACTAAGCGAAGCATCTGGAAATCCAATGCAGAATGTTTGTCATTACTTCTTAAATTTTCTGGAGAAATTTTGAGTTGACGTTGGGTCTACGTTCTCAAATGCATTCATGGCTCTATTCTGGTGTCCTTAAACCAAGGCTCATGTATGCGGCTGTAGTCTGGTGGCTAGAGTTTAGGGGTTTTGGCAAGAGAAATGAGGACCACGCCCACAGCGGCGAAAGAATTTGTGCTCTGTGAAGAACCCTCACATGTTTGTGATAACTTCAAGGGCGGCTCACGCGATAGGCCGCCTGGCAAGTGTAAATAGATGGACTTGGGGGACTAGACACACCAGGCTTCAAAGTGAAATCAGCACTCTGCCGATTCTAAAGATGAGGCAAGATGAAATAGCAAAACGCTTTAACTTCACTAAGAATTGCGGCGTCTGCATCCCAAACAGGGATAAATGGAAATCAAACTTTAGCCTGCTCTTCCAAGAGGAAATCTGGTCCACAGATGGCTCCAGCGGATAGGAAGGGTCAGGACCAGAAAGCGTCAGCCAAGCGACATTAACTGCAGTTGGGAAACCAGACCTAATATTAGAGCTAGTTTAGGAATGCAAAATGGCATCAAGCCAACTTGCAGAAAAGGACAAAGTGGCACTTATATGGGTCCATGGTCACACAGGGTTTAAGGGCAACGAAAAGATGGATTAGTTGGCAAAATGCGGCTTAGCAAGTGAATACGTAGGACCGGAACTGGTACTGAGACTAGCGTTTTGATGCATCGGGATGACCATCAGAAGCTGAATCTGGAAAATGCACCGGAAGTAATGGGAGCAAATCCGTACAATCCGATACACCTAATTGATTTGAAAATTACCAAAAAAGATACATATTTTTTTCCGTGGGAAATACATGTAAAACTTTATAGTTTTCAAGTTTAAGTAGTAAGGCCTGGTGAGGATAAAATTATTATGTGAGAAAAGTCACATTCATAAAAATCTTAACATTATTTTTATCTATAGTTATTGTTCTGATGCTATCCGTCGGTAGTTTATAGAAGCAAATGAATGTTTTTTACTTACAAGGATTTTATTCCATACTCAAAGTCTGCTTGAAAAGACTACTTTTAGGCATGGTATTGTTTGCCATTTCCAAAACCATTTTTTTACATACAATACGGTGCATCTGAAATTCGTACATATCTCCACTTTTTTCTAAATTTATTGCAAAGAAAAAAGGATTTCCTAGACTCCTTGAATATATTATTTGAAATATTCATGAAAGATTTCTTCTTTAGAAAAGAAAATTCTGGGAAAGAATTATAATTCTAAGTTGAAACACCAAATAATTTTTGGCAATGAGAATGAGAATTCCGATTTGGAACAGAGAATTTGGAATTGTAAATAAAAAGTAATACTTCTCAAATTGAAAAGAATTTGAAATATTTCTGTTTTTTTTCGATGAACAAAATTCCCGGCCATCATGTGGAAGCTCGTAGAGAATAGATTATACTTGACATAATAAGAAAGATATACGCAGTATATCTCAAGTAAAATAGGAGAAGAAGAAATAAAGAAGGGAAAAAGGTGATGTGTGACTAGGACGCCCTGATAATAAAAATATATGGAATAGCTTTCTGTGAAAGCTCGTAGAGAATAGATAATGTTCGACATAGTAAGAAAGAAATACGCAGTATATGTTGAGGAAATAACAGAAAAAGAAAGAAACAAAGAAGGGAAAAAGGTGATGTCGGACTAGGAAAGAAAGAAACTGGAGAGAGGAAAATAAGAACTATTAGGAATCCAAAAGGGGCGAGAAATGAATTCTTTAATTTCTCGATATGCTAGTAAAATGTAGCAGTCTTGGCAATAAGGGATAGGAAATCTATAAGAAATTTGAAACAATCAAAGCTGATAGTAATGGTGGAGGCCAGATGAGAAGGGATGGAAAAGAGTAAGAGGAAGAAGGTTACAGATGACAGTTTCAAAATGCATAGAGTATCAAGAAAAAAGATAGAACAAAGAGAAGAATAGTGATAAAAACAAAGAAAGAATGTACGATAGGGAAGGATAAAAAATAAGTGAAATGAGTGAAAGAAGGGTTGTTAGTCTCTTTCGTGCTTGATGAGAGGAGAGAGGTCAAAGAGACTGGGGTTGTACGTGAACGGACATGTGTGGGAGACACCAGAGGAGATGAGAGATCTGCCAAAGTGCTTAAATGAGATGAATTTGTTTACCTTAAACAGAAATCAAGAAACTGGAGGTAGAGTATATAGATTCAGGTCATTTTTCCATTACAGTGACTTAAGAGGGGGAAACGAGTTATAGCAATATGGATGAAAGGTAGGTAAAGGTGAAGAAAAAGGAAGATGGGATTGGTCAATAGTGAAAAGAAAATAGTTTGAGGGAAGGTTCAAGAATACCATACTGGGAGTGAAATATATAAACGAAGAGTTGAAAATAATTATAAAGAAAGTAAAAAGAGTATTAGAGGGAAAATAAAAAATTTGGAGTAGAGGTCGACAAAGTTAGGAAAGAAGAAGTTTCAAAAGGTAGCCAACAGTGAGAGAAGAAGATTAAACTCGAGTGTTGAGACCGTAGAATCCAAAAAATACTTCACAGATATGATAAGAAGGAGAACAGAGGAAGAAATAGTCAATGTCCTGAAATAAGGAAGGATAGAAGAGCACCCAGTATAAATGAGATTCCAAATGAAATGTGGAAATACGGAGGAAACATAGGATGTATTGGAAGGATGTAAGAGAGAAATTGATGATAATGTAGAGAAATGTAGAGAATGTGGGCGAATGGACTTTTAAATCAGTTAGGAAGAACTCTACCACACGCAGAGCGCGCTATGAGCACTAATATCGGAAACAACCCAAGTTGGCTATGTACATATGGCTACCAGTGTGGAAAAATGTCCTGACAGTGTAGGTACAGGTCGGGCCCTGGTCTGAATTTATTATGACTGTCCAGTCTGGAAGATCTGATCTGGCTCAGGCTTGAGGCTAGTTTGGCCAAGGTCTGACCAGGTTTGTTCTGGAAGGCCTGGCCTGGCCCAGACGTAACGCTGATCAGCAAGTCAAGAACAAAAACAATCTTAGGTTCGATAAGACAATTTTTTTGGACATATTTCGAAAAAGTTACAGGGTGACTAAAACGACTGGCGGCTGGCCTGCCAACAACTCGCGAATGACCAGCCCATACTAGCAACTGACCATCCCATACCTAGCTGCTGACAAGACGGTCTGGCAAATTTTATTTCATGATACCAATACATGCTGCCAAATTGTAAGAAATTGAGATTAGGTCATTATCATTATAATAATCGATCCCCACATGACTATTTATATCGTCCAAAGAAGAAGAAAAAAGTCGTGTAATCGTCTTGACAGTTGGATGCCAATTTTGAACAACACTGGGAGAATCGCCGTGCCCTTTGAATGAATAAATGAATTATACGATTGCATTTTAATTATCATTTCAGGAGTAAAAACGAATTATGAGTGCGGAGCAACATCCTCGTGAGTAAAAAAAATTTATTTCCTTTTGTCCATTACCGACAAATAGTATCAGACCACTGATCGGGAGACCTATTAAAAATTAGCATTGACATTGTAAGGTGATAACTCCGTCCAGGATGATTTTCAAGGAATTTTTCAGTTCACCTTTAACTCTTCAAATATTTCACAAAAGTAATCGTTTTCACGTGACAATTCAATACTCACGAGGCCAAATAATTAAAACCATACTCAACGGGGATTTAAAATATATTTTCATATATGCTCCAGATGGCGAAATCAGCTTTAAATCCGAGGCCAATGTGCACAAGGTCACCCGGTTGGCGGTTCAACACTGTGTTTGAATAAAAGGTGTTATGCATTATTTTTCATGTTTCTAATAAGAATCTGTCAGTTGGCGATCACTGGAGTCTTTGCGATGATTGGGCATTTTACCTTATTCAAGATTATCTTGGACGATAAATTAGTGAGATATCTTGGTGAAATGCAAGAGACTAATTATTCAATTTATTGGGTTGCCAAAGAAAAACGAAAACTTCTTTTATTTATTTTAAAATCAATTTATATATTTGGAAGGTGCTCAAAAAATATGAAGTTTCACATGTATTTCAAATAAGTAAAAATGTTTTTTAAATTTGTCGATATAATTGTGAGTATCAGGTATCAGGAAACAACTCTGTTAAAATTTCTTGAGATTCGGCGCTGCTTGCCCAACGGCGATTCCTGCATTTCTTCTAAGGTCATGTCTTCAATCGCACCGCTGTCCATGTTTACTTTTACCCGCTTTTCGAACTCATATCCAGAGTCACTTCTCATTGTATATATTCCACGAAGAATTGTATTACTTTTCACCACTATTGCAAATATGTCACCATTGGAAGCCGATAATACACTCTGTTCTTCAGTCGGCATGGGCAAAGGGAGATTTCGATCTCCTCGCAATCGAATTTGTTTATCACGCGTAAAAGTATATCTTCTAATTTCGAATTGTCGGTTCGGGTTATTTATGGGGATGAGCCGAATAAATCTCTGTTTTTCTACTAGAGGTCCAGGTACGAGTAAAGAAGAAGACCTGGAAATTGGAGACCTGGTCCTGACACGAAGAGTAGGCTCAGCAGGAGGAGGATACCTTACATATGAACCCTGCGAATAAGGTCTGGCAGGAGGATTAGGCCTTTCAGGAGATTGGAATATGGCAGGAAAATCAGAAGTTCCGGAACGAGGAACGCCAGGTATAGGCTCACCATTAGGCAAACAATCGAAGTGTGAACTCACATCTGCAACAAGGAATAGGGTATTGAATTTTTCTCAAAGTAGATAACTACTAATGTTGTACATGTAATCCAGATGTTAAAGTATTTTTCATCAGAAAAAAGGTGTTTTTGTCAATCTTGGACAAAATTTTGCAGTTTCTTGAGTACAAACTATTCCTAGGATACAAAATATATTTTTCTTCTGCTAATCGGATGTTTCAAATAATTGCTGAAACAATCTCAGCTAATTAATAGCTTTTCCTCCGTAGAAGGATAATCCTGGAAAAAGCTGCCACCTCCGAGAAAAATTCTTGTCAATAGAATTCGATATTAGTTATTCAAAAAACTAGAAAAAATGAAAAGCAAATTCTTCATCACGAAGTTTATTTTTTATAATTTGATTTCAAATTTAATGATATTTTGAAACAAATGTTATGAAAAATGCAGAATTGGGACATTTTGGAGCCTCAAAAATCAAATCAAAATGCCGGCAGTGGCAAATTCAGTTTATTTTGTAAACTTCTCGAGTAAGATTTTTTAATCCACCCCCATCTTATCAGAAACCGTAAGATTTTACCAAACTCTTCCACACCCAAATCGTCTTACGTAATTTGAGAATGACCCATTAGGAGTTTACGATATGTTCATGTTCACATATAATACGAATTCCATTTTTCATTACACACAATCTAGATTACCGTGCGAAACAAATTAGAAATAAATTCGCATTTAGTTCAGATAGACTCAATTAAAATTGGAAAAAATAGATATATTTTATTATTGTATTCACCAATCGAATTGAAGATCACCGCCAAGAATAAGACGATAGTAGAAATAATCCTCATCTTGTCTTATTAGAGGAAAAACTAACTATAGAATATAGTAGAATATAGGCGTCAGGCTTCTCCTTCTCGGATATTTACATTTCATTAGCGTTAATTTCAAATATAGAAAGCTAACTTACTTAATTTGTAATAACTGATATAAAAATTGTTATAATCTTCTATGTTGAAACTAAATACATCTTTTACATGAAAAATGTATATAATATCTACTATAACGAATGCTTTGAAAACTTAATATAAGTTTTAAAAAATACAGGATTTCCACCCGACGGATGACTTTTTATTCCCAATCGTTTCCCATTCTTCCCCCGGAAGATTGTTTCTTTTCCGGCCAATTTAGTAAAGTTCAAAAGATTTATATAATTTTAAACGATTTGTAAATATTTTAAGAAGTACTAGACATTGTAAAAGATATGAAAGATTTCTTATTTGGAGCAGGGAAGTTTTTAAAATCATATTATAGTTCTGAATTCTCACAGGAAGCTTTTTTGATGCCCTTCTTCTAAATCAAAATTAAAATAATTTTTTTTAATTATCAGCACAACACAAAATTAAAGAATAACTCTAAGGAAAACTTCACGATCAGATTTTGAAATTGAAATCTTAGAAAATAGATTAAACAAACTGAGATATATCAACGATATAAAAAATTCCTTTAATCCTTATATTCCACAATCATAAATAAACTTCAAATATTTGAAGAGGAAATTTAATTAAATCGTTTTCTTATTGTCGTTAGAACCGTCTTCCTTGGAAGCTACTGACGAAAAGGTGAACGGTGACAGGATTAGTCCTTGACAACGCTGTTCTCTTAGTTACAGGCTGGGTTTTATCCTTCTTCTGATTGGTCGAATTTCGTTACATTCCACAGGCTCTCAATTCAAAATCAAGGTCATGTTCTTTAAAGTTGATATTCTCTAATTTGATATTCGTAATTTTCTAAATTGATTGGAAAGATCCAAGTCTACTCGATCCAAAAGATAGTAAATCAACATAGCCATTCTCCAGTATTGAGAATTAAACTAGCTGGCTACCAAACATCCACCAAATAGAGTTGACACACAGGATCAATAATATCTCAATACGGGCCTCGAAGAATAGAAGGTTCAGAATGTGCAAGTGGCATTTTCAAATTATTCCAAAATTTCTTAGGACATCAACGTTAGAACGTGATGAAAACAGCAAGAATAATTGAAAGGCCAAAGCTTGCAAAGGCATCTAATGTCTTTTAACTCTAATTTTCTTGATGAGTCAGGCTCCGAAACAGGATTTTAATGAAATAGGAAAAAATACAGGTAGAATCATTTCTTAAAATTAAAATATTCTAAATCAACGGTTGGCCAAGTCGCGAAATACTGTGCAGCTTCCGAAATCGCAAAGATCAAACCAAAGGTTTTCAAAAATCAATTAATGAATGATAAAAAACAAAATTTTTGTGAGTTGTAAAATTGGTATAAAATTTTACGGCGTCACTAGGGAGTGAGGGAGTCAGAAAAAATCTAACGGTATATTACATGGGAGTTGGAGGGTGAAAATATTAGCAATACAGCTAACGTATATTTTTGATGACACCTTATTGTATATATATATATGTATAAATTGCCCATGTTTACATATAAAAGAAAGAAAAGAAAAACCGCTGAAGACCACGTTGAGTTGTTTGAGTACCTTTGGCATTTTTCGGATCTTGTAAAATTGTTAAAAGTTTCAAATAAAATGAAAATTGTGAAAAAATTTACAAAAATTTTGTTAACGTATCATTTCCGGTATAACCTCAAAAAATCTCATCTCAACATCTCAACAGAAATTATTAATGAACAAGTTAGTTTATTATTTGAAAATGTTGTTATCAGTAATTGAGTAAAAGTTTTATAAACACATAGGGAAATTTCCTTGAGATTATGCAATTATTAAACTACATTTTGTTCGAAATTGTGATTGATGAATTTTTGTCGAGTCAAAAACTCATGATAGTTATAAGGATTCTAGTGGCTGATTTAGAGGTTAAGTTATGTATGGTTACATATATACCGTGGTTCGATTCCCCGCCAAAAAGCCATTCGGTTTCGGTTTCGATTCCTTTGGAATAGAACGGAAGGGCCTATGACAAAGCCACAGAACGCCTCCTCGGGTTGCGGATAGAGGGTCCATGTACCAAGGGTTTCTGCTGAATATGGGTATCATAATTAATAGGCAGTCGCGGAAAATTATCCAGGGATGGTCCCGAAGGAATAACCCCTAAGCGGAGGCGTAGCAACCGTCCCGAAAGCTGAGTGGCACCTGGGTGAGGTGTCTTAAACGGGGACTCTGGCATACTGGGCGACCTGTCAGATTATGCGGCCTTATTTTCTACTCCTGGCTCCACAAGGGTAGACGAACCCTTTCCCTAGCTGCTCTTGGGAACAAAAGTGACACCACCAAAACACCAAAAAGTTGTAAATGCGGTTCAAAACGATCAAACGCTCAGAGCACCCGACAATGGGTCGGTAAACAATGCTGATCACCCTAGAGTTCGGGGTGGTGAAAATAATTTAGATGGATAGACGACGAAGAAATGGCGAAACGCCCACATTGAGTGGACGAATCAACTCAAGGATGACTTGCTAGACTGCTACGATGCCAGCATTATCCCTAAACCGTTTTTTCTGACTCAGGGGGTCTCGAAACGTCGACATTTGATTGAATCCGCGAAAGTCATTTTTCACATAAACCAATACCTTCTCATTGAGATGAGAATGTAATAGGATTCCAAACTACCTCACTTTTCGGCTCATTAGAGACAAACATAACCAAATGAAAAAAAAGGGAGAAAAAGAGAAAAATTCAACAACAAACCAACCGCTAACTTTTTCCTTTCTCCGTCCTTTTTATACTACCAGGGAACCAACATATTTCAGGGCTAATTTAGACCTTCTCATCAGGGATCATTTATAGGAATACTACAAGGTCTAATTAAAAATTCGTATGCAAATTAAGTAATCAAAACATAATACCTGCAATTAAAAAGTGACATATACACACACAAATGCACAGAAAAATACATACACATGCATATACATACAAATGTATGCTCTCCCTTTTAAAGATTACTATATCTAATTTTGCATTCATTAGTGAAAAAAAACAGAAAAGTGAAAAAAGATATAAAAATTATTCTTTATAATAAAAATAAATATGTATATAAAATTCTATCCATTCAAATAATTATTTAAAATTAAAACAAAAATGGTAATAATTAATTTCACGTGTATACATATATACATGTCTTAGTATATTTATATATAGTAGTGAAGTATTCAAAGTCACGAGGCCAACTAACTTTCCTTTCTGAGATAGTTTGGAATTCTGTATTTTTAATTGTGAATCTTTTTCATGCTCAATTTGCATAAAATTATTGATGATAAAATAGATTTCTTTTCTATCTTAATTTTAAAATTTTTAAATAGAGACACTAAGCCCATGACTCGTTCCAATCTGCAGGGCTTGCTTATGAATATTTTCAGAATTCTTTTAATTGAGTCTTAATAATTTTACCTCAATTTCTTGAAAAAATTTATTTTTTATTTAAAATTTTTGAAAGAAGAATGCATTAAATATTAGCAATGTTAGAAATACATTGAATTTTTGATTGTTTCTTTTCCTAATTGGAAAATGTAATAATCTAAATAGATTGGTTCATGATCAACCATAACAATAAAAAGAGTTACGACACTTTTAAAACACTAACAAGAGATACGCCACTATGAAATTGGTGCTACAAGTTGCCATACTTTTCCAACATGACACCGAGATACGACAGTTTTAACGCATTCGCTAGAGATACGTCACAGTGGCTCGGGACTGTCGAATATATATATATATATATATATCTAATTTTAAAGCCTACATAGAAAAAACAAATTTCTGAAGTAATTGAAAGTGATTAGAGTACTTTAAAGGTAATTTTCCTCGTCCTGAAGAAAATTAAGACCTTTTTGGGTTAATTCAACCATATTTAAGTACGCAAGTGGACCGCAAAATTTACTAGAATGTGAGAACACAAAAGCTGAATTAAATGACGATTAGTGAATCACGCTGTGGTTGCGGTGATAATAATAGTAATTTACCTAACTGAGCGTGTCTTTGTCTCTCCAGTACATATAGTTCATGTGATGAAAATGTATAGTGAACGTAATTAATCAGTTATTTGTCTGCAGTTAAGCACCGATTTTCTGGTGCTCACACAATTTCATATAAACGCAGATAAATACGCGATTGCTTAGAGAAATTATGTCCATTCGGTTGTTATGTTCATTGTGAATCGATTGAAAGTCATGTATTATTAATTATCCGGGCCAAACTAATTAGTTATTATTGAGCGGTAAGCTCAACCATCCTTAAAATTAATTTAGCGGGTTACTACGACGATTGTATTGCTCGTTTATGCCGATTATCGTTTTTATTTGATAGATTTTTTATTATGCTTTATTTTAAAAACTAGATACTTGTATCATATTTCTATAATGATCTCTGAAGACTTTAGAAATCTCTAGGCTATTCACAAAAAATTTGATAAATTTTTTAGCCACTTTAGACACCCCTGCTCCCCTCCCCCTGCGTTATATGCTTTTTCCATTGTTCTTAACATGGAGAATGATACTTTGACGGACTTCCTTCCACCCTGAACGTATCACATATTTTGTGACCTAAAAGAAAATCTTCATTAAAAAAATATATTGAAATGTATATTTACTTTTGCTTTTTCTACTTTTTCTACTTTCGAAAGAATTTTATTTTTATTCCAACAATAAGAAATATTTTTTCGAATTTCTTCTATTATTTAGCAGTGTGCGGACATTTTATTTTTAGACAGCGACCTAATTAAGTTCGCATTTCCAAATTCGGATGAATAATATAAATTTGAATATCACACCTCTTCTTCTTCTTCTTGCTGAAAATGTTGAGTAATTGCTCGTCAACGTATCTAAAGAAATTGGTGTAACTATATGTCTCGAGAATCTCACAATTATTTTTGTTGAAAACCTGATTAGCTTTTCAATACCTGAAGTTATTTTATATCGTAAATTTTTAATTTTTAAGTTTAAAGTTACAAATAATCCAATTTTTGGTTATGTTTAAATTTTTCACCGTGAGCAGATTTACAATATTAATCAATTTTTTGTTGCGGTATGATGTCTTTTTGCCACAAATGGCTATTGTGAATAACAAATTAGTAGATTATAAGAAATATTTACAATATTTAAACTATAATAGGATATGTGAGCGTTTTCCGTCAGAAATAGATATATAAAAAAATGCAATGATTTTATTCTTTATATATTGCACCAAAATGTACATATTAATTCTGAAGCTAAGGTATCAATTTTTATCATTTGTGAAAAATAATGTCCTGGCTGTTCTTTTCTATCATTTTAAGATAGGTCGCAACGGTGTGCACCGAAAAAAGGGCTATTCGTACCGAAAAAATCCTGCTATTTGTACTGAAATTTCGGTACACATAACCGCGGCCTTTTACATTATAGGTATTATGACATACAGAAATTTGCTGTTAATATTATTCATTTATTTTAATTTTAAAAATTGCGTGAGACAACGGAAACAAATAATCGTGCGCGTAGCGCGCAATATTGGTTTTTTGTAAATTGAATAGCCAAATCAGCAAAAAAATGCATGGAAAACAGCCATCAAAAAGATATTTTCTTCATCACATTGTATTACATAGGCAATATTTTTTTTAATCAAGTTGAACTTGGAATTTTTTAAACATTACATTTAAGATATTTCTTCATAAAAATTAATAGAAGAACAATTTTTATTATTTTTACAATGATCACATACTTATTTGAGAAATACAATTCTGTACAAAAAAAAAAACAAGGTGCAAATGTTTTTTAAGCGAGTTTAAAAACAAAACCCTACCCTCTATTATCTTGTGGTGAAATAGAGCACAGAGCATCCGCAAAGGTTTTTCGCTCACAGAGCTTTGATCATTGACTGAAATGCAGTAAACGGTCAAGTGCTTTTCAGGGTTGAAAATTCAGTGGAATTCTATTGAAGTGGTCCCCTAAGGACTAATTAAATTTTCTGACCTATGCCAAAAGGTGGAAACTGGATGAAAGCACACAAAACTTGATTTTGATTCGCACAAAAAAAAAACAATATCACAATTGCAATCAAACTATGCAGGTGAAACACTTTCCCCTTTATATCAAAAATTTCTGATGAATGAATAAAAAAATCGTAATCCAGGAGTATTTCTGATTAATTTTTAGAGCTACCATACTATATTCAAACACTGCAGAATTATTTCAAGCGCGACAGCAAAAAAAAGTTCGTTCTTTAGAGGCTACAATTTCCAAAATAGGTATGAAACCCCTAAATCATAAGCTTATCATATATTTTCTACCACAAAAACAATTAGTCCTACCGAAACATTAAAAACAACTTTAATTTAATCAGGTGGTTTTATTCCTGACCTATTTCTCCAAAAGTGCAGAATCGCTAATTCGCAACTTCTCGCATTCTTATGTTTTAATTTTTTCCCCTGATAGGTACGCAGAATTTACATAGTTTACAATTTTTAATAACATAAAAATTTGAGGTTGAAAAATTCTTCTACCCCTCGATATTAATTATTTTATAGAACAAATAACGAAAATTTGTAAATATTATTGAGGCTCGGATATGCAAATTTCTAATTCAATTACAATTAATGGTGTGAAATGTTCCCTTAACATTTTTTTGTCTAAAATAATAAACTAATAAACGTTTTAAAATAGTTATACCGGGTACCAGAAAAAAATCTCAAATTTCAAAACACGCGAAAAATTGCCTTTCTGTACACTTTTCAGATTAGCATGGTTTATTAAAACTATAAGATCAAACGAACTTACCTGTAAATGAAGTTCTATCATAATTGTACGAAGCGTCTCGGCCGAAAAGATTATATTACCCTCTTATCTGTACCGAATATTCAAATTTTCAAAACCTAAGCCTCGCGTTATTACGAGCGATATTTAGTTATGGAAGCGTACAATCTTCTTTAATTTTGTCAGTTCTTCAAAGTTTTTATCGCAAGAAAAGAAATGGAGATCCCAAATATAAAGTCTTAGGAATTGGGAATACCAATGTCTAGGAGAAACGGTTTTTTCGCAAGAGGCGCTTCGTACAATTATGATAGAACTGCACTTACAGGTAAGTTTATTTAATTTTATAATTTACTGTTCTTCGAACCTCTCCTTCCAATTCGGAATTCAGCTGTTTGAAGTTTGTTACGGCTTCTAATTCCAGTAAATGAACATGCATTTTCGACAAAAAGAGAAATACATGAAAAAATAAACTGTGTAACTTACATTTGAATCTCTTACATATAATCCTTATTTAGGATGGCCAAGGTGAATTAAATTTATTTTGACACAATGTCACGCTTGCGAAACTTAGCAAAAGTTTCGCATTTATTGGTTCAACCCTACAGTTTTTCTAATGATACATCAATGTTTACTTGCCGCTGAAGTTGACGCGTGACGTATACTGTATGCACTGAACGAATCAGTGTATATCCCATTCTTAAGTACATTTTTAATCCGTCTACTTAGAGACTGAGTTCCCACAGCTTTACGTGGTTTTTTCAATTAGATAAAAAACTTGTATTTTCAATTTTTTAACTGCTTAGTTTTATGTATTCTGTCAACGCAGTAGCTAGACGTAAAATAATATCTTTGATGTATAATGAAAATGCAAGATTGATATTATCATTTATCTCGCGGATATTCCTGATACCAATTTAACTCAAAGTTTGGATCCTATGGCTAAGCCATAAGCCATAAGCGCTAATCAGGTTACTAATTTCAATGTTAGCCTTTGGCATTGAAAGTAAATCATTCGCTGCCCAAAGGCTCAAGGTATTCAAAACTATCGCGGGATCTCATGTAGAGTTATAGTTTACATATGGTGGTCTAAGCTTTGCAATTCCTTTGAAGAAACGTTTAATTTATGAATTTCTCCTAGCTCAGGACCATGAATTAAACTATTCACTAAGCGGTAACTATTCGTAGTTCCGTAAGAAGCTTTTTTTTGTATTCCATAGTTAAAAACATAAGAACATTTTTGATAGAATATATAAACGGATCCATATTTTTAGATGTTCTAAAATTCCACTATTTCTTTAAAGCAGTCTCATCCTGTTTTAACAACGAATCGCATTGTGAGGAAATCATGATGCCCACTGTTTCTTCTGGAACCAGTTTTATTTTGAATGCTTCGCGGAGAAAAATCCTGCAACCAGGACAATCTGTTCATACAGTGAATCCGGTTGCCTTTATAATGATAGAAGAAGTATTGAGGTATGATTTCTATTTGATTGTAAAAGCATTCACGGCAATCGTTCCTTAACATTTGTTACACGGCAAAGAGATCTATTTTTGGTTTGCCAAAATTACTTATGATGCATCTGAAGGCTTCATAGGACAAAGTAAATTCTTTTTCATGTTCAAGTTTGCAAGATTTAAAATCTGCTATCCCATTATCATTTGACCTTAAGCAAGAAAAGCAAATCCATAAATTTCATTTTTCACACCTTTCCAAGATTTTTTTCATCAAATTGCTAAAAGTTGGATTCATAAGTCCTGACACCTGGCTTTAAAGCTTTATTACTCTGGGAGAAAAAATTGCAAAATAAGTCGAAAACCGAAATATTCTTCAATATTATACGTTTGAAACGATGTCAGCCTGATTTTCGGCAACCTCAACCCTCAACTTTCACAACGTCGACTTTGAATTCCTCCACATGCTCAAAAATTGTTACAAAAAATTTGAAAAAATTCATGAGTATTCAGTAACATGTACTTAACAAATGGCAATTTGTTTTACTTCAATTTAATAATTATTTTAATTAGTTAAGCCAAAAATGTAAGAAATAATTATCTCGGCTGTGGATAGAGATTTCAAGTTGAACTCTAGCTTAAAAGAAGCTTCTCGAATCAGCGGTTTCATCTCAAAAGTTGAATGGTTAATAAATATTATTAATGTCTGAATTGAAAGCGTCGGAATAATTACGATCTTCACGAGTTTCAATTCTGGAAAACTCGTATTGAAAAACGTCCTTTCTCAGCATTGTCCAATTTAAGCGTGAAAGAGACCCCTTCAAAAAAAAGGGTCAAGCTTCCGTAAACCCCAACCAGAAAGCGAAGCACCCGAGAAAATTTCTATACTTGGGCCGATATTTTTTAAGTAATGCTCAAGAGTTAAAAATCTCTCTTTAATCTCTTTTATTGCGCTCTCAATTTTCATAATTTATACTAGTACCTTGTTTTTTTTTGTACTGGAATGTCAACTAACATTTTTTGTGAGTCATAAATTAAACCGAGAAATTTTTTCATAGTCGACGGTATTATCTTCCGCCTTTCTTCGTCGATAATGAAACCAAGTTTCTGTAAAAAATAGCAAGTAATTTTAGTATTTTCCTGACATTGCTCAAATGATGTTCCTAGCAATAAAGAATTATCTAAATATACTACCGAAACTAACCCTAAAGATCTTAAATATGACACTGCCGGTTTCATAGTTTTTGTGTAAGTGTAGGGTGCAACATTTAAACCAAAGGGCAAAGTTTCTTTATCCGTATAAAAATACTCTTTATGATAACTGTTGCAAATAATCATAATCAATAAATCGACTATAAGTCTCTTTCTCAGAACAAGTATCGCTACGACGGCCTGGACGTCTGCAATCATTTGATCTTCGACTATCTAAAATGAGATTAAAGAAAAATATTACCATCTTAAAACAGAGAAACAAAAAAGTACATCTGGATGACACCTTCCTTGCAAGCCCTTGTCATTTCTATGAAGATAACACAGAACTCTAATTTTCCTTACAGAGTGCAAGGAAACTCCAAATCGTACGCCAAAAAACCTTCATTTGCAGACCGTGATGATTTGTAAGAAATCTCAAATACTTCGGTTACAGACAGAGTACTGAGTAATGTAGAATGAGACAAACTTTTTGAACAATCGCCTTGCAAAACGTAGTCTTTTTTTTAAGAATTAGGCCCCATATTTGGTTGCCGACCAAATGTGAGAAAAAAGGAAACATTTTCTCAATCTACCATCAGTTGCAGACCGATGAGATTGATCATTTATACATTTGAAGCTGCGCAGTTGCTCCCAAGGACGTAAAATATATGTGGAACTGAATCTAAGAATGTTGCTTACCGTACAAATCATAATGATTATCTGGTGGGGCATGTCGCTGTTCAACTAATCTTTCTAAACGACGTATTCGTTTACGCAATCTACTATTTTCTTCAGGAGAACGATGTCTATGTTTTCTCCTTCTTATTTCAATTTAATTGAAATTCACTACTACGTGACGTATCGGCACATAAAAGAAGACTAACTAAATTGTGTAAAATTGCATGCTGCACATATGCGAGGGTACTACATTTTAATCTGGAGGAAAAGCGCGAAATACAATTATAAAATATCTTAGTATAATGTTATTTGCCTGAAAAAGATGTGATCTACTTTTTATCGAGATCGGCTTGGGTAAAATTTTGCGTTCTTATAAGTTTTGTTGATCGGCCTTCTTAACAATTTCATTGAATTTTTAATTGCTAAGAAAATACTTGTTATAAAATGATAGGTGAAAATACATTTTAAAGTACTGTAGGAATCTTTAAACTGACAAGAATCTACATTTTTGGCAAATTTCAAAATTCAAGATTTTTTGTGGACCGAGAATATTCTCTTTACATATTAGAAGAAACCATGTGCATATTATTTGAGAAAAAAAACTAGTTAGGGGCCCTTTCAGACCATTAATTATATTAAATTTCAAATTTCCTTATTCTAAGCCCGATAATATTTGTAACAAATTTTTTGTTTCATAAAATGTAGGCTTTATAGCTTAACAAATAACAAATACTGTTTAGAAAAGAAAAATCTTTTAGTTCTTCCTTGTATTTTTTTTAATCGAAGACTAAGAAAGTTCTTTTTAGACCTAAAACAGTCAAGCAGAACTTTTAGACAATTTGTAACAAATTAAAGAAAATATAGGGCAGTGTTTTTTGACCAAAAGGAAGAAAGGAGGGTGTCAATGTCATATGAGATTCTGGGCCCACAACGTCCAGATCTGAAAAGTGTGTGAAGTTTTTGTACTTAGTCCAGCAAACAAATAAGTCAATGGGTGTAACCCCCAAAAATGATTCGTTCCTGAGATATTGGTTTTCAAAGTCGCAAAGTTCATACATTGTGAATACTGAGCTTGCTTATTAGCAGGGCATCAAGCAGCTTTAATCTCTAATATTATGCGTTTGTTACACGATAAATAAGCAATACTGTCATCGAATATTTAAATTTATTGAGAAGTGATATAGTAATTTGTCGCCCGCCAACGTGGTGACAAATTTTAAGAGATAATTAAAATTTTTTTTCTCGCGACGTTTTGGCTGATTTAAAAAAAAACAAGCCTCATCATACATGAAAAATAATTATCGCACAAACGTATCTCTTAATTAAGTAATATTAAATATGTATTCTTCTTATATTCTTATAATAATAAAACAAACAGGTCCTATTTGAATGCGTTGCACAGAACACGGGATTTTCACATCAAACTTCGCTCGTGTGACGATTTCGGCCTATCAGAGCATAGTACCGGTACAAGGCTCTGATTGGCTTCGCTCACGCCAGGCTGGTAGCCAACCAACATCTACCACCACTCTAGCGGACCCCGCTACCACGGATGCCGCGCGGGTTGGCTCAGGCGCTTCACAGCAGCAGTCAACATGATCATTCGCCAACCAGCAGACTCAGACGACGCTTCGACACTCAACGGAAAATTCAGCAAACAACCAATGTCCATGGTGTAGAGCAGTACCGCTGTCTCACTTAACAAGGAACCGCACTGCAGCAACCTTCGACCAGCAGCCCTATTGAGCCGATCCAAGGTGGCTCGAACCTCTAAACGGCTAAGAAGGCCGTTTCGGTTGTACAGCAATCCGGACTCCTTCCCAGCATTATGGATTACGGGTACGAATCCGTTAACGTTCTGTGACGCATTCTCATTGTTCGGCCTGCTTTCTTCTGATTTAATAAATAAAGGTTTTTTTTTTAATTTTCAAACCTGACCCTCTTCCCCTCCCCTATGTATAATATTGTAGGTCATTGGAAATGTACTTTCAACGTAGGTTTAGGAATATTTTCTTGTTTATTTCACAATAACCACACTCCGAGGAGACCTTCAGAGTTGCCGTCTAGCGGCGAGCTAGACCCGATCAACGGACACCACTCACCGGGGATCTTCAGAGTTGCTGCCTAGCGGGGATCTAGCTCTACACCACCTACACTACTCATTCGTTGTGGGGGACCTCCAGAGTTGCCGCCTAGCGGAGACCTAGACCCGATCAGCATACACCACACTCAACGAGGACCTCCAGAGTTGCCGCCTAGCGGGGACCTACACCGGACAAAGGAAACCACACTCACAGGGGACCTCCAGAGTTGCCGCCTAGCGCCAACCTAGCCCCGCACTACCTACACTACTCATTCGTTGTAGGGGAGGGGACCCACGGTGTTGCCGCCTAGCGGGGACCTGAACTTGACCGACGGACACACATCGCATGTCTTTCTTTCTTCTGATTAAACAATCGTCCCTCTTCAGGGCCACCAATATTTTTCACGTGGAAGAATTCTTTGTGTTCGATAATAAGAGCTGCTGGACGTCGAACCATTCCTCTGTTTCCCACTTTCCCCTTCCTTTCGGCAAAGTTGTATGTCCCCCCACATGCCCTCTTTCTGAACGCGTTTGCCATTGAAGGGTAACTAGCTTTCGTTGCAAATCGATGAACTACAAATTATAGATGCTTCACCTCATATTTTTCATGATTCGTCTTCATCAGAATAATCTTGCAAAACTGGTACCAGCGATAGATTTTCAGCGGGTGGTTTTATTTTTTCTTGATATTGTGCAAGGGCTTGTGCGATAGAGCCTGTGGGTGGGTTATAACGATTTTTTCTCTTCATCCCTGAAACCGCTCAATTAACAGCAAAACGAAGAACATATTTGGAATCAGCGTACCAAAAAACATAGGGTAATACGCTTCTCTAAGATGGACACTTTGGGCCAAAAATTGGCATCCTTCCTTAGAGGGTAACGTTTGGAAAATTCAAAATCACCCATTTTTTTGGTCACTGTTCCAAGGGTGCGGGGGATACTAAGCTTCCTGATAAGAGGCGTTCTAAACCAGTTTTTTCCGAGCCAGAATTATTCTTGTAGCAATATGTATTTTATGTGTTTTAAACCCCTTTATAATATATCGTAATGTGTATCTAATCCTAACAAACAATGACTTATTTGGTTTTTTTGATACATCCTCTACAGTTCTACTCATTGCATTATGTTGAAAATAATTTGCTTATCAAACAAAATTAATTCGAGTATAATTATACAGAATGATTCACAGAACAGAATGATCTATTATTTATTAGGATTCAGCGAAACTTTGATTTATCGAATATGGGTAATGCATGATATACAATAATAGAATTTTTTAATAACATATCTACTCGTGAGATTGGTGAACAAAAATGTCATTTTTATACTTTATTTCTAAAAAAATTTTGAATAGATTAATAATATTATAAATATGACAACGACCTTGATTTCTTGAATTGCTTCTACCAATCAGTAACTGTATAAAAAAACTTCATAAAAATTGTTTTTCACTCATCAAAATAATTATATATTTTTGTATCCTCAGTTAAAGATAGGAAACGAATAATTTTTTTACGTCAGCCCTATCAATTCCCTTTGTTGAGAAAGATGCAAGTAAATCGATTCTCAAAAGTTAATTAAATACATCTGTATATCGTAATATGCGAAATTTAATGCATTTTTTAATACGGCAAAATTATCACAGTTACAAGAAATCCACTTTGTGAATTTTGCTTACATTCAAAACTTGGGGTCCAAAGCGAAATTATACATAATAAATCTCCTATTATATCTTAGCAATATTACTTCTCTTTAATTCGTATGAAACTGTTAAATGTACGGAAAAATGCATAGGCGAATTTCATATTTTCGGTCAGTTTAAGTTCTAAACTGAATCAACACTCTTCCGTTCCGTTTAAGGATATAAATTGTCAACTTTGGACCCCAAGTTTCCAAAATGTAAGCACAATTACAAAGGTGCACTACTTATTCTTGTAATACTTATATAAAAAATAAAAATGAATTTTCATGATTGAAGTTTGATATCTTTGTTAACGCTTTCAGATAGATACCATAATAATCATTATTAATATTTTTTAAACATATACGAAAATTATTTTTCATCGATTCATACTTTTTGATAATTTTTTATTCTAGAAGACTGCTAGAAATTCACTTAATTATTTAATGATCTTCAAACATTAGTTGTTATCGAAAAATTAATCAATAAATTTCATTATGATATACAGATGCGTTAAGTTAGTTTAGCAGCTTTTCAAAAACCAATTTATTAAATCTGATTGCATCATGCGCAGCGAAACGCATTGATATAAAAGTATAAATAAAACTATACTTAATCTTTACTAGAGTCGGTTTCGAAAAATTCAACTCCTTACTCACGCGCTCACTCGATTCGAATTTTTTCGATTCGATCCCAGCTGGGGTCGCTGTTGGAAAATTCGACTCATGAATCACGCGCTGAGTCGATTCAGACTTGTTCCACTCAATTCTAAGCTGAGACGAATCTAGTCATATTTGGTTCAATTCGACTCAAGCACATCACTGCAAAAGCCTTTCTATACTGGAAAAAATTTGCAACAGATTGAGTAAATTACTTTTTTTATATTTAGATGGATCATTTTCATAACCATTGTGTGAAAAAATAGATAGCGCTACATGTGTATGTAATAATCTAATAGAAATGGCGATGAACTTAGAATCGTATAGTTTTCTCTGGTAATAAAAAGAAAAATAGTACATAGATTTTTAAGAAAATCAACTGAAATACATGTTTTAATATTATTTATTTAACAAGTAACACTATGTAACAGAAAGAGAAACATTTATCGTATTAATATAGCATTTTTCAATTTTTATAATAATATCTCCAATTGTTTAATACTTGTTGAATTCCTATTATGACCATCGAATTGGTAAATAATAGAATATTTGAGTATATTTCATTCATTTAGTTTGAATTCATTGGAATTTAAAAATATTTGAATACAGACTTTTAAGAAAGCTTGTAATTGATACGAGTCGGAGTAATCATGGAATTTTTATTTGCGAGTGTAAGATAAAATAGATTTTAAAAATAAGGATTTGTCCCCTCTACGAATTAGGAATTTTATTTAGTTGGCTCGGTTTTTAGAGCGCTCCACGTCGAAACAGGTTGAACGGTTTGTTAAATTATTTTTCTTTTTTTAATGCGATTTGCGCATGCGCGCTTGGATTTCGAAAAAAATTTCAAACTCCTTAACTATTTTATAACCTGGAACGTTGTAGCGAATGTTTATCGATAATTTCAATGGGAAAAAAATTATTCTGGTCTCAGAGTGATTTTCAGTTAATTATGTTATTATTTAAGAATATACATCAGAAAAATTTTATATTAAAGTGTATCAACATAATCTTAAAAATCACTCCTGACTTCAAACCACGATAACTTTTTCATAAAAAGAGTAAGATATTTGAAAAACAATAGTTGAGAAGCTTATGAAATTCCACGCCTGATGAGCACTATTATATGGATTTTTTTCCCTTCTCAGGCGAATACAGCACGTCAAAATTGAAAACAAAAATCTAGAATTTTTTTAATTTTGTACCTCGACCTAAGTTCAAGCTAATAACACTTATAAAATCTGTACGAGTTCCTGATAAATTACTACAAATTTCCAAGCGGGTTGTGATCGCTGACAGAAACTAAATGCAGACACGCTCGTCCATTTTTAGTAATTTCTCGGGAATCCATAAGGATTTTATAGGTTTCATTACGCTAAATTGAAGATAAGGTTTTAAAGATTGCGTGACGTAAATTTGAGATTTTTTTATACAACTTTCCTGTGCCATAGCACGAGCTGAATTTGAGATACAAAACCGACAGCTGTGATCGAAGACTGAGATTCGATGCAGATGCGCTTGGACATTCTGAATCATTTCTCGAGAATCCATAAAGATTTTATAGGTTTTATTAGCAGAAATTGAAAATAAGATTTCAAATATTGGGTGGTGTGAATATTATGCCTTTTTATAGAATTTTCAGAAGGCATAGCACGAGTTAAAGGTAAGATACAAAACCGACAGCAGTGATCGCCGACTGAATTTCGATGCAGACGGGCTTGGATATTTTTAGTCATTTCTTGGGAATGCTTGAAGATTTCTTACATTTTATGTATAATAAACGCTATATTATTACTGAGCTTAATTTATTACTCATAATCCTTCAGAATTATTAAAATCTATCATGCTTTAAGACAGCGTGTTAAAAGGAATAAAATATCTTTTAACCCAGAATAAATCCTTTGCATTTTTCTGTTTGCAGGTTGCAAGATGACAAAAACGAGCTATATCAGTGAAAATTTGGATGCGATTCTGATTTTTAACTCTATTTTATCTCACTGATAAACAAAAATTCCACAATCACTCATTCACATGACTTTCAGGTTTTATCAAAAGTCTGTTGTAAAGCGGCAATATTTGAATTAATGCATTACCATACCTATCTCTAATCACCACTGAATACCTACAGAAAGCAATAAATCACCCTTGTTTTTTTCTACATATGTATATCTTCATTGTTAAATTTGCAACAGCCGCAGTAAACAATATGTTGCACAACACCTTCTACAGTCAAATATGAACCATAAAAGCTTGTAATTCAATAATGAAGCATTATTTGCAATAAAGATTCAAGGGAAATCAAAATAACAATATCCACTTTGTCGAGTATAGGTATCGTCGCAGTAACTGTTGAGAGCAGTTGCAATAAAGCGCCTTGCGAGAGAACATTAATTGCAAACTAAGTCACTGCGCGATTACTGCGGACCAATAATTTTTGAAGAACAATAAAAAATCTGCTTCAGCCCGGATTTGAACCGGGAACGCCACTATTCATGAGTGAAGCGTTAACGAATTACGCCACCAAGGCCTCAGCAGATCCATTCCTGTTCTTCGCAGCAACCTTCCTTAACATCTTAACATCGAAACTTGTATTGATTAAGAATTTTAAAACTCGATTGTTAACATCTCTGAATGTTAATAACATCTTTTAGAAATTAGTTAGATCAAAATCAAGTGGTACATTTATTGCAGTTGTGAAATACGTATAGTATTCACCTGTAAAAAGGTATCTATGAAGAACAAGAAAGGATCTACTGAGATCTCGGTGGCGTAATTGTTTAACGCTCCACGCATGGATAGTGGCATTTCCGGTTCAAATCTGGGTTGAGGGTGATTTTTTCTTGTTCTTCAAGAACTATTTGTCCGATGTGAACGTCTTCACATCGAAATTTGTATTGATTAAAAATTTCAAAACTTGGACATTAACATCTCTAAATGGTAATAGCACCTTCCAAAAATTGATTTAATATTTGAGATTTGTTCAATTTCTTGATAGCTGAGTTATCAAGTAATAAGAAAACTTATATGTGCTATGAGAACAATTAGTAGTTACAAAGTAGTTAAAGTAACTGAAATTTTCATAAATAGTAACAAAAAAATGGTTCATAATTGATAGAGGAAAGATTAAAAATCCTGAATAATGTTTTAACGTCTGGGATGAAATATATAGAAGAAAATTAGCAACACTTCCAGTCCAAATAAGATTTAATATAGTTTGACGTTTCGTCACTAGTCACAGTAACCTCATCAGAAATTCAAGGTTTCATCTATTAAAAGAATTACATAGGCAATTACATAAAAAGTAAAAGTGTTTTAAAACAGTTTTTGTAAATATCGAAATACAATGACTTACCATTAGGTAGAGCGGCGAAGTTCAGTTACAATAGTAACAATTTTCAAAAAAATTGAAATTGGGAAAAAATGAGATTAACATTTTCAGAAAAGCATTTTTGGTATTTATTTGATTGTGATGAAGAATTTAGAATTTGAATAAAAATTTATGATTTCTAGAAAAAGATTTTTAAAAAGAGGGAGCATGGTACAATGTACCATGCAGGCCCCGAGTCGATTGAGTACTGCCGACGTTTCGTGAACATTGCAGTTCACTTCTTCAGGGCTGACCTGAAACTGAAGTTTCAGGTTATGTTGTTCTTTTATAGATTCTCTACGATGCCTATTAAATTTATCATTAAATTCATGGTTCACCCGCGGGGTTTTTATAAACGTTTCAGTGCCCAACAAAAATTACTCACTCAAAACAGATAATATTTACGCGTGACCGCGTTCCTATCCGTCAATATTTTGACATATACTACCAGAGCCTATGTTTACTTTTTCCATCACATACCTGTTTATAAAGCACTCCCATTTCACCGATTTTTCAAAAATATTTCGGAATGTTTTCGACAAATATAAATCTTTTCAATTGTCCAATTGCGCGGTATTTGTTAAATTTTTACTTATTCTTTTTAAATGAAACCAATTTGGTAGAAATTGAGGAGAGAGTGAATGGAGAGTGAACAGAAAGTGAAAGCTTACTCTCGCCTCACCTTCGAAAATTGAGAATTCGGAAATCCTCGCAAGTTTCGAGAGTGAGGCGAGGGTGAAATCTCCATTGCCAGACTTGACAGAACTTTCGTTTCATTTTCTTTTCGATTTTGTTTCATTTTCGGCTCAGTCTCGCAAATATAAATTCAAACGAATTTGAAAACTTCGACTAGGGAGAAGAATACAAAGGAAGAATACGGAGTCAATAGATAGCTCCTACAAGCAAGAAAAACAATCTATGCTATAGCAAAGCGAGTGTAAGGGTAAATGGGAAACTGAGTGACTGGTTCGATATTATGCAAGGTGTTAGACAAGGATGCGTTAAGCTCTCATCGCTGTTTATTATCTTCCTGGACAAGTGTATAAAAATTGCCCTCTTCGACGAGGAAGGTGTGGATCTCGAGACAGTGAGGGTACGTGGGTTAGATTTCGCGGATGATAAGGTTGTTATGGAAGAGTCAATTGAAGACTTGCAAAGAATGTTGAGCAAACTGAATACAAGTATGGGGAACGTGGGCCTCAAAATTAACGTAAATAAAAGAAAAATTATAGCATTTGAAGGAGAAGGTGAAAAAACAATATGCAACATTGCCCTAAATGATGAGAGAAAAGAAAAAGTTGTTAAGTACATATATCTTGGTGAACTATTCACAAGTGACGGAAAGATAAATGAGGGATAAAATAGGCATACAAACAAGGGTAAGAAGGCTATCGGTAGAGCATGCCATTCTCAGACGTAAAAATATATTAAATGAAGCTAAAAGGGCAATGCCTAATTCTATAATTATACCGACTGTACTACAAGATAGCGAGATGTGGAACTATCTGTGAAAGGATAAGAGTAAAATTAATGTGAATAACATGAAATCCCTGCGCGTGATATGTGGCAAATCATTGATAGGCAAAGTGAGTAATGAGATAATCATCAAAGGATGCAGTGTAGACAATTACTAACGAGCAGGGGCCTATAAAAAAAAAATTTCTTTTGTCAAGTCTGCAAACATTAAATAACTTTTCAGACATCAAAAGGTATAACAATTGGCAGGCCGCGGCCACCTCGAAAATAATTCCACAGTCTTGAGTTAAGGCTCTCTTTCATCCTTAGCGATTAATCACAGTTGCGAGAAAGGGGAGTGGTAAGGCATACCTGTCACTGGTCGCGGAAATACTGTGTGTCGAACTCTTAATCCTTTCCAACATCTCGTGGGGCGGTAAGGAACCCCTGTGACTGTCATAAGAGTAATGTTGTTCGAACAACTACCCCTTTCCAACGCTTCGTCGGGTTGAGAAGGCACACCTGTGACTGGTCACAAAAATAATGTTGGTCAAACACCTACCACTTTCCGACGTCTCGTGGAGGCAGAAGGCACCCCTGTGACTGACACAATAATACTGTTGGTCAAATTCCTATTTCTTTCCATCGTCTCACGGGGGCGGGAAGGCACACCTGTTACTGGTCACGCAAATGATGTTGCTTAAGCTCCTAACCCTTTCCAATGCCTCTTGGGAGCGGGGAGTCACAACTTTGACAGGTCAAAAAAATTATTCTAGTCAAACCCCTACACCTCTTCAAGGTCCCTTGGAGGCGTGGGGAATACCCTGTGACTGGTCACAGAAATACTGTTGGTCAAACGCATACCCCTTTCAAACGCCTCGTGGTGGGCGAAAAGGCACCCCTTTGAATGGCCATAGAAATAATATTGGCCGAATCCCTACACCTATCCAGCGCCTCTTAAGGGTGGGAAGGCACACCTGTAACTGATCACAGAAATACTGTTGTTCATACATCTAACCCTTTCCAAGGTATCGTGAGCCGGTACGGCACCGCTGTAACTGTCACAGAAATAATGTTGGGCACACGCCTGCCACTTTCCAACGTCTCGTCTGATTGGGAAGCCAACCCTGTCACTGGTCACAAAAATAATGTTGGTCAAACCCTACCCCTTCCTAACGTCTCTTGGGGGAAGGAAGGCACATTGATGCTGTTTGAAAAAATAATTTTGTTCACACTCCGAGGGGGGTTGGAAGGCACCCCTGTGACTGGTCACAGAAATAACGTTTGTCAAATCTCTAACACTTTCCATCGTCTCGTGGGAGGCGGTGAGGCACCACTAAGACTGTCACAAGAATAATTTTGGTCAAACTGCTACCCCTTTCCAACGTCTGGTCGGGTTCAGAAGGCACCCCTGTGAATGGTCACGGAAATAATGTTGGTAAAATCCCTACCCATTTTCAACGTCTCGTGGAAGGAAAAAAGGGATCCCTGTGACTGATCACAGAAACAATGTTGGTGAAACCCTTTCCCTCACTGAAAATTTCATAGGGATTGAAAGGCACCCCTGTTGCTGTTCACAAAAATAATTTTGGTCAAAATCCTACCCCTTTCGAACAAGGTGCCGGGTTGGGAAGTCACCCCTGTGACTAGTCAGGAAAATACTGTTGGTCAAATCCGTACCCCTTTTCAACGTCTCGTAGTGGGCCAGGAGGCACCCCTGTGACAGGTCTTAATAATAATGATGGTCAAATCGATATCCCATTCAAAGGTCTTGTTGAGGACCGGTAGGCACACCCATGACTAGTAACAGAAATAATGTTGGTCAAACCCTCACCCCTTCTCAACGTTTCGTAGAGGTGGAAAGGCACCCCTGTCACTGGCCACAGAAATACTGTTGTTTATATCCCTGCCCTTTTACATCGTCACGTGGGAATGGGAGACACCCCTGTGACTGGTCACAGAAATACTTTTCTTTAAACTCCTAACCCATTACAACGTCTCTTGGGACGGAGAGGCACCCCTAAGGCTGACCACAAGAATAATGTTAGTAAAATCCCTACCGCTTTCCAAGGTCACTTGGAGGCGGGGAGACAACACTGTGACTGGTCACAAAATTCTGTTTGTCAAACTCTCACCCCTTTCCAAGCTCTTGTGGGGCGGCAAGGCACCTCCGTGACTGGTCAAAGAAATAGTGTCGGTCAAACCCTTTTCCTTTCCAACATCTCGTGGGGGCGGAAAGGTAACCCCTTGATAGGTCACAGAAGTAATGTTGGTCAAATCCCTATCCCTTTCAAACATCTCGTGGGGGTGGAAAGGTACCCCTGTGTCTGGTCAAATTAATAATGTTAGTCAAACCTCCACCCCTTTCCAAGGTCTCTTGGAGGTGGAAGGCACCCCTATGACTGGTCACAGCTTTACAGTTGGTTAAACTCCTACTCCTGTCACACGTCCCGTGGGCGGGAGGAACCCCCTGATACTGTTCACAAAAATAATGTTGTTCACACTCCTAACCCTTTCCAACGTCTCGAGGGGGGGCGGGTAGGCATCCCTGTATCTGGTCACAGCAATACTGTTGGTCGAACTTCTAACACTTTCCACCGTCTCATAAGGGATGGTGAGGCACTCCTGTGACTGGTCAAAGAAATAATGTTCCAACCCTTCCCCTTTCCAATGTCTCGTGAGGGCAAGAAGGCACCTCTGTTGCTGTTCACCAAAATAATTTAGGTCAAACTCCAACCCCTTTCCAACGTCTTGTCGGGTTGTGACGTCACCACTGCGACCAGTCACAGAAATAATGTTGGTCAAATCCCTACCCCTTTTCAACGTCTCGTGGTAGGTCAGAAGGCACCCCTGTGACTAGTCTCAGAAATAATGATAATCAAATCCATATCCCTTTCAAACGTCTTGTTGGGGGCCGGTCGACACCCCTGTGACTGGTGACATAAATAATGTTGGTCAAACCCCTACCCCTTTCTAACGACTGTTGGTTGCGGACAGGCACCTCCGTGACTGTTCAAAGAAATAATGTTGGTCAAACCCTTTCCCTTTCCAACGACTCTTTGGTTTGGGAGGGCAAACCGGTGACTGGTCACAACAATAATGTTCGTCAAATCCCTACCTCTTTTCAGCGTCTGATGAGGGACAGGGAGGCTACCCTGCGAGCGGTCTCAGAAATAATGTTGGTCAATTCCATATTCCATTCAAAAATTTCGCTGCGTGCGGGTAGGCACTCCTAAGACTGGTGACAGAAATAATTTTGATCAAACCCCTACCCCTTTCTAACGTTTCGTAAGTGCGGGAAGGCACCACTTTAACAGGTCGCAGAAATACTGTTGTTTAAACTCCTAACCCTCAGCAACGTCTCTTGGGGGTGGACAGGCACACCTGAGAATAGTCACAAAAATAATTTTAGTCAAACCCTTAACCCTTTCCAGGGTCTCTTGGGGGCGGGGAGGCAACCCCGTGAAAGGTCACAGAAATTATGTTGGTCAGACTCCTACCCCTTTCTAACGTCTCGAACGGGGTGGAAACAGACACATGCGACTGGTCACAAAAATACAGTTGGTCAAACTTCTACCCCTTTCAAACGTCTCGTGGTGGGCGGAAAGGCACCCCTTTGAATGGTCTCAGAAATAGTGTTGGCTGAAGCGCTACCCCTTTCCAGCGTGTCTTGGCGGGCGGAAAGGCACCCCTGTGACTAGTCGCAGAAATATCGCAGGTCAAACTCCTCACACTTCCCAACGTCTTATGGAGTGTGGAAAGGCACTCCTGTATCAGGTCACGGAAATAGTGTAGGTGAAACTCCTACCCCTTTCCTATGTCTCTTTGGGTTGGGAAGGCACCCCCGTTGCTGGACACAAAAATAATTTTGGTCAAAATCTCGTCCCTTTCCATTGTCTCGCGGAAGCGTTAAGGCATCACTGTGACTGGTAATAATAATGCTGTTGGTCAAACTTCTAACGCTTTCCAACGTCTCAGGGGGGGGGCGGGAAGATACTCCTGTGTGTGATCATAAACATAACGTTCTTCAAACCCTTCCCCTTTCCAACATCTCTTGGTGGCGGGAAGGCAAACATGTTGCTGTTCACAGAAATAACTTTAGTCAAAATCCTACCCCTTTCCATCGTCTCGCCGGGTTGGGAAACCCCTGTGACTGGTCGCTGGAATACTGTAGGTCAACCACCAAACCATCTCCAATGTTATAATACAGATGGTCAAACTACTAACACGTTTCAACGTCGCATGCAGGGCGGGAAGGCACCCCTTTGGTTGTCACAGAAGTAATGTTGGTCAAAACCCTACCCCTTTCCAATGCCTCGTCGGGTTGGAAAGGCACCCCTGTGACTGGTCAGAAAATTAATGTCGGTCAAATCCCTACCGCCTTTCAACGTCTTATGCGGGGCAGGAAGGCAACCATGTGGCTAGTCGCAGAAATAACGTTGGTCAATTCCCTACCCCTTTTCAGCGTCTCGTGGGGCCCAAAATGGCATTCCTGTGACTGGTGACAGAAATAATGGTGGTCAAACCACTACCCCTTTTCAACGTCTCGTAGGGGGCAATTCAACGCCCCTGTGACTAGTGACGGAGATAATGTTGGACAAACCCCTATCACTTTCCAACGTTTATGGGGGTGGGAAGGCAGCCCTGTCGCTGGTCACTAAAATAATGTTGGTCAAGTCCCTACACCTTTCCAACGTCTCGTGAGGACAGGAAGTCTCTCCTGTGACTATCACAGAAATAATTTTTTGTCTGACCCCCCTTGAAAACGCGCCATTGCATGCACGTGAAGCAGGCGTCATGTGACCGCTTCCAGCCCAGTGACGTTTGCACATACGCAATCCGCCGCCGGGCCAACATTAAACTTTACGCCCGCTACACGTACACTGCACCCGGCAAGTGAGAATATATAGGAATTGATCTTTATCTTTGACAAAATTGTATCGCTGGACCCGACAATCTCCCTTCTGCAAAGTACGCTATCTCTTCCTTTCACCTATAATCTGAAATCGCCAAGTACATCTGACATCCTCTATCTGCTTCACCTGATTGTTTTAAAGGAGGGTGACAAAAAGTATGGTATGTATCAAGAGCGTAAAGCTATTTTGCGTCAAAGGAATAATGTTGGTCAGACCCTTCCCCTTTTTAACGTATCGTGAGGCAGTAAGGCACCCCTGTGGCTGTCACAAAAGTAATTTTAGTCAAACCTTGACCCCTTTCCAACGTCTCGAGGAAGCGGGAACACGCCCCTGTGACCCATCGCAGAAATACCGCAGGTCAAACTCCTAACACTTTCCATTGTCTCGCGGGGGCGGTAAGGCACCCCTGTGCCTGGTAATAGAGATGCTGGTCAAGTTTCTAACACTTTCCAACGTCTCATGGTGGGGGGGGGGCAGGAAAGCACCCCCGTGTCTGGTCAGAAAAATGGCGTTGTTCAAACTATTTCCCTTTCCAACATCTCTTGGTGGCGGAAAGGCAACCCTGTTGCTGTCCCCAAAAATAATTTTCGTCAAAATTCTACCCCTTTTCAACGTCTCGCCGTGTTAGGAAGGCACTTCTGTGACTAGTCACAAAAATAATGTTGATCAAATCCCTACCCGTTTTCAACGTCTCGTGGTGGGACAGAATGCACTACTGTGACTGGTAACAGAAATGAATTTGGTCTAATACAAAATACCATCGCCTCGTGGGGGGCGGGAAGGCAGCCCTGTGACTTGTCACGGAAATATAGTTGGCCAAACTACTAACACTTTTCAACGACTCGTGTGGGACGGGAAGGCACCCCTGTGACTGTTCACAGAAATAATGTTGGTCTAACCCGGACCCCTTTCCAACGACTCGTGGGAGGCGGGAAGGCACCCCTGTGGATGGTCACGGAAATACTGTTGGTCGAACTTTTAACACTTTCCAACATCTCATGAGGGATGGTGAGGCACCCCTGTGACCGGTCAAAGAAATAATGTTGTTCAAACACTTCCCCTTTAAAATGTCTCTTGGGGGCGAGAAGCCACCTCTGTTTCTGTTCACAAAAATAATTTTGGTCAAACTCCTACCCCTTTCCAACGTCTTGTCGCGTTGTGAAGTTACCACTGTGACTAGTCACAGAAATAATGTTGGTCAAATCACTACCCCTTCTCAACGTTACGTGGTGGGCCACAAGGCACCCCTGTGACTGGTGACATGAATACTTTTGGTCAAACCCCTACCTCTTTCCAACGATTCGTAGAGGTGAAAGAATACTATGTCCCTGGTCACAGAAATAATGTTGGTTGAATCCCTACCGCTTTCCATCATCTCGTGGGAGACGGAAAGGCACCCCTGTGATTGGTCACGGAAATCATGTTAGACAAACCCCTACCCCTTTCTAACGACTTTCGGTCGCTGACAGGCACTTCCGCGACTGTTTAAAGAAATAATGCTGGTCAAATTCCTATCCCTTTCCAACGTCTGGAACAGGGTGGAAACGGACTCATGCGACTGGTCACAAAAATACTGTTGGTCAAACCCCTACCCCTTTTAAACATCTCGTGGGGCGCTTACGCTCTGACTGTCACAAAGATAATGTTGGTGAAACACCTACCCCTTTCCGAGGTCTCGTGGAGGAGGAAGTCACCCCCGTGACTGATCACAGAAATACTGTTGGACAAACTCCTACCCCTTCCAAACGTCTCGTGGTGGGCGGAAAGGCACCCCTTTTAATAGTCTCAGAAATGATGTTGGCCAAAGCGCTACCCCTTTCCAGCGTCTTTTGGCGGGCGGAAAGACAACCCTGTGGCTGGTTTCAGAAATAGCGTTGTTCAAACCATTCCCCTTTCCAACATCTCTTGGTGGCGGGAAGACAACCCTGTTGCTGTTCACAGAAATAATTTTTGTCAAAATCTTACCCCTTTCCAACGTCTCGCTGGGTTAGGAAGGCACCCCTGTGACTAGTCACAAAAATAATGTCGGTCAAATCCGTACCCGTTTTCAACGTCTCGTGTTGTGCCAGAATGCACCCCTGTCACTGGTAACAGAAATGAATTTTGTCAAATACCTACCCCTTTCCATCGCCTCGGGGGGGGGGCGGAAAGGCACCCCTGTTACTTATCACAAAAATAATGTTTGTTAAACTTCTACCCCTTTCGAACATCTTGAATGGGTTGGGAACAAACTTCTGTGACTGGTCACAGAAATACAGTTGGTCATACTACTAACACTTTCCTTAGTCACATGAGGGGGTAAGAAGATACCACTGTGTCTTGTTCTGGACAAAATGTATGTCAAACTCGTACTTCTTTGCAGCGGCCCTTGAGAGTGGAACGACACCCGTTTGGTGGTCACAAAGAAATTTTTTGTCAAATTTCTATCCCTCTACAACGTCTCGATGGGAGTGGAAAGGCAGAGCTGTGACTTGTCATGGAAATACATTCGGTAAAACTACTAACACTTTTCAACGTCACGCGACGGGCGGGAAGACACCCCTCCCACTGGCGGGTAGGCAACCATGTTGCTGTTCACAGAAATAATTTTGGTCAAAATCCTACCCCTTTTCAACGTCTTGCCGTGTTCGAAAGGCACCCCAGTGACTGGTAAGAAAATTAATGTCGGTCAAATCCCTACCGCTCTTCAACGTCTTATGGGAGCAGGAAGGCAACCATGTAGCTCGTCGCAGAAATAACGTTGGTCAATTCTCTACCCCTTTTCAACATCTCGTGGGGGTCAAATTGGCATCCCTGTGACTAGTGACAGAAATAATGATGGTCAAACCCCTACCCCTTTCCAACATCTCGTGGAGGCGGGAAGGCAACTCTGTGACGGGTAACAGAAACAATTTTGGTCAAATTTCTACCCCTTTTAAACGTCTCGTGGGGGACAAGACGGCGCCCCTGTGATGGGTGACGGAAATAATGTTGGAAAAACCCCCTACCACTTTCCAATGTTAAGTGGGGGTGGGAAGGCAGCCCTGTGACTGAACACAGAAAAACTGTTAGTGAAAGGTCTACCCCTTTGCAACGTCTCGTGGAGGGCAAGAAGGCACCCCTGTGACTGGTGACAGAAATAATGTTGGTCATACCCCTACCCATTTTCAACGTCTCGTGGCGGCGTGAAGGCACCCATATGTCTGGTCATAGAAATACTGTTGGTCAAACTGCTGTCCCTTTCAACGTTTCGTGGGGGCTAAAAGGAACCCCCGTCACTGGTCACAGAATCAATGTTGGTCAAACTCCTATCCATTTCTAACGTTTTTTGGTGAAGATGAGGCACACGTGTTACTAGTCACGAGAATAATGTTAGTCAAGCCCCTACCCCCTCCTAGCGTCTTTTGGGGCGTGTAGGCACACCTGTTACTGGTCGCAGAAATAATGTCGGTCAAATCCATACACCTTTTCAACTTCTCGTGAAGAGAGGAAGACACTCCTATGACTATCACAGACATAATTTTGTTCAACTTCCTACCCATTTCCAATGTCTCGTGGGGGCAGGCAGGCACCCCTGTGACTGGTCACAGAAATAATGTTGGTCAAATCCCTACCCCTTTCCAACGTCTCGTGACGGGCGGGAAGTCAACCCTGTGACTGGTCACAGAAATAATGTTGGACAAATATCTACCCCTTTCTGCGGTCTCGTGGGGCGAGTAGGCACGTCTGTAACTGTTACAGAAATAACGTTGTTTCAACCCCTATCCCATTTCAACGTCCCGTGAGGGGCAGCAAGGCACCCCTGTGACTGGTGACAGATATAATGTTGATCAAACCCCAACACATTGCCAACGTCTCGTAGGGGCGGGAGTGCACCCGTGTGACTGCTTACAGAAATACTATTGGTCAAACTCAGCCTTTCCAACGACTCGTGCTGGACAGGAAGGTAACCCTTCGACTGGTCGCAAAAGTAATGTTGGTCAAACCCCTAACCCTTTTCAACGTCTAGCAGGAGGCGGGAAGGCACCCCTGTAACTGATGACAGAAATAGTCTTGGTCTTAAACACCTACCCCTTTCCAAGTTCTCATAGGTCGGAAAGGCACATGTGACTGTCACAGAAATAATGTTTGTCAAACCTCAACCTCTTTCCGACGTCTCGCGAAGGCGAAAGTTACCCTCGTCATTAGTCACAGATATAATGTTGAACAAATCCCTACACCTTTTCAACGTCTCGTGAGAACAGGAGGACACTCCTGTGTCTATAACAGAAATAATTTTGTTCAAACTCCTACCCATTTCCAACGTCTGATGGATGCGGGAAGGCATCCCCGTCGCGGGTTAAAGAAATATTGTGACTGAAACACCTACCCCTTTGCAACGTCACGAGGAGCAGGAAGGCACCCCTGTGACTGGTCACGGAAACACTTTTTGTCAAACTCCTAACCCTTTTAATGTCTTCAGGGGGCGGTAAGGCACCCCTGTGACTTGTCATAGAAATTCTGTTAGTCAAAATCCTGAAACTTTACAAAGTTTCATGCGATGTGGGAAGGTACCCCTGTGTCTGGTTACGGAAATAGTGTAGGTCAACCTCCTATCCCTTTCCTGCGTCTCGGCGGGTGGGTAAGGCACCCCTGTGACTGGTCAACAAAATAATTTTGGTCAAATCCCTACCCCTTTTCAACGTTTATAGGGCGCGGAAAAGCGCCTCTGTGACTGACCACAGAAATAGTGTTGGTCAAACTCCTAAACCTTTCTGACGGCTCGTGCGTGGCAGGAAGTCATCCCTGTGACTGATGACAGAAATAGTCTTCGTCTGAAACACCTACCCCTTTCCGAGGTCTTATAGGTCGAAAAGGCACCTGTGACTGTCACAGAATTAATGTTCGTCAAACAACTACCCCTTTCCAACGTACGTGGGTGCGGGCAGGCACCCCCGTCAGGGGTTACAGGAATACTGTTAGTAAAACACCTACCCCTTTGCAACCTCACGTGGGGGCGGGAAGGCAAGCCTGTGACTGGAAACAGAAATACCGTTGGTCAAACTTCTAACCCTTTCCAACTGCTCGTGGAGGCGCGCAGGCACACCTGTGATCGGTCACAGCAATACTATCGGTCAAACTCCTACCCCTCTCCAAAGTTTTTTCGCGGGCGGGAAGTCAACACTGTGACTGGTCTCAGAAATAATGTTGGTCAAACACATAACCCTTTCCAGCGTCCCCCGGGGAGAATAGGCGCCCCTGTTACTGGCCACAAAAATATTATTGGTCACATTCCTATCCCTTTTCATCGTCTCGCGGGGGAGGGAAGACACCCCTGTGTCTGGTCACAGAAATGCTGTTGGTCAAACTCTTTACCATTTCCAATGTCTTTTGGAGGGCAAGAAGGTAACCCTACGAATGGTTACAGAAGTAATGTTGTTCAAAATTGTACCCAATTCCAACGACTCGTGGTGGCGTGGAGGCACCCCTGTGACTAGTCACAAAAGTAATTTTGGTCAAACTCCAGCCCCCTTCCAGCGCCTCGATGAGGGCGAGAAGGCACCCCTAAGACTGGTAGCAGAAATACTGTGTATCAAACCCCTAACTCTTTCCCACGTCTCTTGGTGACGGGGAGGCACACCTGTTACTAGTCACAAAAGTAATGTTGGTCAAACATCTACCCCTTTCCAACGTATAATGGGGGGCGGGAAGGCACTCCTGTTGCTGCTCACAAAAATAATTTTGGTCAAACCCCTAACCCTTTTCAACGTCTCGTGGGGGCGTGAAGGCAACCCTGTGACTGAACACAGAAATACTGTTAGTGAAGGATCTACCCCTTTGCAACGTCTCGTTGGGCGGGAAGGCATCGCTGGGACTGGTAACAGTAACACTGTTCTTCAAACTCCTACCCTTTTACAACTAGAGATGGGACGAGCAATACTTCAGCTACTGCTTTCCCTCCGCCAGACAGTACCCCCTGTTTGCCGAAGTCCAGTTTTAAATTTCGGCTACTGCTCTCTCCAGCGCGCCGGATGAAGCAGTAAGCAGTAACTTCAGCCAGATTACAACTGCGTTTTTTATCCTACTGCAAACTCCGACGTCAGATACCTGAAGCCCTGAACCCTCCTTTTCTGCGTCTTCTGACTCTTTTTTTCTAACACCTTATTTCCGTCTCCTATTGAGTTCAGAATTGAATGCGCGTAATTCAATATTGAGAAAATTAAAATTTTAAAAGCTTGAGATAATGAAATTATATTTTTCTTTCAATTTTCGAGGTGATTTGTGAATGAAATATGAATTATTTATTTTATTTAGATAATAAAACAATATATGAGACATGAGTGTAGTGAATGACATATTTTATTTCCTAAATAATTATTTCAATGTTTTCCTCAAACTAATTGTTAATAGTAGAGATTTGAGATTCACTTACAAATCACAGATGTGTCTTTGTCTAAGTACATTATTTCATTATCATCGTACATCATTAATTACGCAGTTAAACAATAAACAGTACTGTAGTGAATATTGCTGTGTACACTATGTTTCATGACAAATTCGCATTCCCTGACACTTTTCTCGGACAATAATATTATATTGTTTTTATTATAACAATGTAACAAGCCATTGTAAAGAATGATTATTTAATTATTTATTTAGAATTGAAATTGGAAACGTTGTGCGAATTAGCGAAATATGAAGATTTTTCAACTTTAGAAAAATATATCCAACAGTGACATTTTTCGATCCTTCTTAAAAACTGCTTTAAAAAATTCAGGTATGTCCCTTTGTCAGTTAAGTAACAGTGGGCAGTAACTGCTAAGTGCTGTAAGCGAATTAATCGAGAAAAACATAATAGGACAGGCCTGAGACTCACTTTGAAGATAAAAAAATAGTGTAAATAGTATCAAACAATTTTTTAAATAGTGTCAAAATTTTTTTCAAATAGTGTCAAAATAGTGCTATAAAATTTTTCAGGTATTAAAAATGAACTTCAGTATTTATTTAAAAGGTTCTTCTTTAGTCTATAATTTAGGAAATTTCCTATTCGTTTATCGGAGGCCTTACAGTCTTTCCCCATTTTTCATTTCTCCACTCAAATTCAAACTGAATTATCAAAATAAAATGAGAAAATCCAACTTTTTTTGGTTGAAAGTTCACTTTTCTCAGTTGAATAGCACTGTTAAATTTTTCGTTAAAAATTCGTCTTTCTTATTAAAAAATGTTATTATTTGATTCAAAATTGAATTATTTTGTTGGAATCTCAACAATTTTGTTGAAAAGTCATACTTCTTGGTTGAAAATTTAAGTGTGTTGTTAAAACGTCGTCTTTTTGGTTTGATGATAAAATGGTTTGACTGACATTTTTTTTTTTTCTTTCCTAGACTAAAAAACTATTTTTACGCAGAAAATTCAACTATTTTGTTGAACATTCATATTTTTGGTTTGATAATGTATCTTTCTCTGTATAGAGCTTCCAGCTTTTTTGTGAGAAATGTGCATTTTCAGCTCGAAAATTAAATAATTTCGTAGACAATTTAACTACTTGGATAAAAATTGATGTATTTTGTTAAAAATTCGTATTTTTTGGAAGACAATCAATTTTGGTTTAAAATGCAGTTTTTTAGTTGAAAATTAATTTGTTTTAGATAAATATTCAACTGTTTTGTTGAAAATTTGTCTTTCTTGTTTGAATACAACGGTTTTTTATTCTAAATTGAAATATTTTTGGTTGAAATATCAACTATTACATTTTTTCTTGAAAATTGATCTTTTTGGATTGAAAGTTCAACTCCTTGGTTGAAAGTATAACTACTTTTTGGAAAGTTTTTTTTTTTGAGATTCATAATTGTAGTTGATAGTTCATTTTTTTTTATAAAACATTATTTTTTTATCCTGAAAATTTAACATTTTCATTGGAAATTCAACTGATTGGTTGTAAAATAACTTTTTGGTTGAAAATTCATTTTCTTGGGTTGAAAATTTCAGAACTTAGTTTAAAATTTAACTATTTAGTACAAAATTAAACTGTTTTGTAGAATATTCTTTTTTTTATTGAAAATTAATTTTCCTCAATAATAATTACACAACGTCATTTTTGGTTAAAAATTTATGTTTTTCAACATGAAAATTCAACTATTTATTTCCAAACTTTTAGAAACGAAACAAAATAGACTAAAAATTAACTAAATAAACTTTGATCAAACATCACATCCATAGTTCAAAATATGTGGCTGAAGGTTTATGTAATTTGTTGAACATTCCTATTTTTTGGTAGAAAATTAAACTATTTGGTTAAAAATTTATGTAGTATGTTGAAAATTCATCTTTCCTGGCCAACGATTGATCTTCTTAGTTGAAAATTGAACTATTTGGTAAAAGAAATATGTATTTGAATTACAATTCGTATTTTTTGGTAGAAAATCAATTTTGATGTTGAAGATGCAATGTATGGTGAAAAATTAATCTGTTTTAGTTGAGGGTTGAAGTATTTTGTAGAAAATTCTTCTTTTTTGGTTATATTGAAATGTTTTTCATTTAAAATTAGAATCTTTTGTGGTATAAGTATGAACTATTACATTTTTTGTTGAAAATTAGTATTTCCAGGATGAAAATGCAACTGTTTTATTGAGAATTCGTCTCTTTGGCTCGAAAATTCAACTACTACGTTGAAGGTTGAACTACTTTGTTAACAACTAATGTTTTTGGTCAAAGATTCATCATTTTGGATCAAAAAAATTATTTATTTATTTGAAAACTTTACTATTTCATTAAAAATTCTCCTATTTTGTTATAAAATTAATGGTTTCAACTGAAAATTTAACTATTCCATTTTTTACTGGAAATTTATCTTTTTTAGTAGAAAATCCAACTATTTAGTTCACAATTCATGTATTTGGAAGAAAATTCGTGTTTTTCGTAAAAAGTTAATCTTCTCGGTTTAAAAAAAAAGTGAAATAGTGTTAATAGTGTGGTGAGTCCGAGGCCTGCGTAAGAGGATAAAATTATGATATATTGTTGTAACAAAAAATTACTGTCAATCTTACTGTTATACGATGTCAAGATTAAACAACTTAACCGCTAATCAAGTTCATAACATTTTCACTATTCATCCTAAAAAACTGGACATCTAGCCGATAGCCATGGCCAATTTACAAACCATATTCCTTTGCGTAAATATTTAGAAAAAAACTTTTTTCAGTCAAATAAACCTCTGCTACTCTACGCAAAAGAATAACCATATAATTAAATTTACATGAATGAACAGCATTCTTTGTATTGAATCAACTTCCATTTTATTACAAAAGGAGATATCAAAGAAATACTTGTCATATATAATTCGAAAAAAAAAATTTTCCTTAAAGGAGGAGGGTCGATTTGGGCGGTTTTTGGCCTAATTTGTTTTTGGGTATAAAAGTCTGGTTATATTATTGAGCTTCTGCGCCTGGCGTCGGCGTAGACACTTGCAAGTTTCAGTTTCTCACCTCTTACGAGAATGCACCTTGCACTCATTTCGCGTCGTCTCCTCGAAGTTAACAAATAAAACCCGGTATTAAAATCAACCTTTACGATGAGCCTTAAAAGACAATCCAAGTTAACAATTTCTCGCCTGAAGCAAAATTTTTTAACCGGTCTGTGGCCGGGTTACCCGACCGGATCCCGGCTGGTATGAGAGCCGGGATCCGACCAGTTTACCGTGACGCATCTAGCCGGATCCCGGCCCGAATCCCCAGCCAGCGCCCGGTTTAAACTGGGGCTATCCGGCCGGCTTCCGGTCGGATCCCTGTTACCATTTCTACACGGGCCCTGCACGTCTGAATGTCGAAGTGCACAATTGGGAAAGTCCCATCTGTGCACGTGCACAGTTATGCCAATAACCAACAACGTGCACCACCGGCCGTCGACGTACACAGTTGAGTTAGTGGACAGGTGTTCTGTGCACAGTTATGTCCTTCCCAGAATTGTACCCTTTCTGATCAACTTGTATTTAATCTAAATAATTTTTAGAAGATTTTATTACTATTTTCAAGAATTATAACATTCAAGTTCTTAAATTTTAATTAATCGAAATTGTTTAAATCAACTATGAAAAACAGGAACAGATCTGCTCAGGACACGGTAGCATAATTGGTTGACACTCCGCTCATACATAGTGGCGTTCTAGGTTAAATTTATCTAAAGTTCAAAAATGAGCATTGTTCAAAATAGCCTATGAACTGAAGGTGAGCATTAGAAAAATATATTTCATATTCAAACTGTTTATTTACCAAAAGTTATTTAGGGTTTTATATTTTTGTTTTCTCCTTAAGTTAAAGTTGCAATTCTTATTCAATCTGAATGTCCTACGGTTTATTTTATTTCTTGAAAGATTCAAAGAATTTCAAATTTCAGAATTTCAAAAGAAATAAAATGAGCCCTAAAACAATATTCAGTTTTGGGGTATTTCGTACTTTTTTCCAAGTAGGGGAAGAGAGAAAAAAGTAAGTAGAGGGGAAGTAGGAAAAGTGAGGGACGGGAAAGTAGGAAAAATGAGAGGATGGCATGTAGTGTGGGAAGAAGCAGTGAAGGGAATGAGGGGAAGGGAAGTAGAGGAAGTTACGGAAAAGGTGGTAGGGAAATTGAGGGAAAATAAGGGAAGGAGGACTAGCGAATATGAGGGAACAGGAAGTACGTAAAGTGACAAAAAATGTGAGGAGGGGTGAGCAGGGAGAAATGAGGGGAGTGGAAGAAGGGAAAGTGAGGCAAAATGAGGGCAGAGAGAATATAATAAGTAAGTGACGAGAGGAGGGGAAGTAGGGGAAGAAGGTGGCGAGGAAAATAAGGTGGAAATTAAGGGACGTGAGAAGAGGGGAAATTTAGGGGAAAATAGGGTGAGTGTGGGGGAGTTAGGGGGCGGAAGTTGAGAAAATAAAAAGGAGAGAGAATATGAGAAGCAGTTAGTGAGACAAGTGGAAGTAGGGAAAGTAGGGGGTGAGGTATATAAGCAGGGAAGTAGGTTACGTGAGGAGAGAGGAATAATGGCAAACTAGGAGAGGGGAAGTAAGAGAAAATGAACAAACGGAAAGTAGGAGAAACGCAGGAAGGGAAAAAGTAGAGGAATTCATGAAAAATGATGTGAAATAAGGGGTCGGTAAGTGAAGAAAGTAAGGGGAAATTAGAGTTCTGGAAGTAAGGGGAAGTCGGGTAAATGATTGGGAGTCAGGCAGGCTAGTAAGGGAAAGCATAAATGGCAACAATTTTCTACCAGTAAAATTAAAATAAAAAGACAAATTATTAAGAAAATAGTAGAATCCACACCCAATGAGATCAATTTTAAAAGATGAATAATTTCCTAGCCAAAAAGACGAATTTTCTACAAAATACATGAATTTTCTACAAAACAGTTGTATTTTCCAGCCAGGAGAAGAAAGTTGAATTTTCTACAAAATAGTTAAATTTTCAACTAAATAGTGAAATAAATGATGTTTTTAAACAAAAATGGAACAGTTACATTTTCTGTAAGAAAAATTAATTTTCAACAAAAGCAAATAATTTTATAGCAGTTAAATTGAAACAAAAAAGACGGATTTTTAACAAAAGTGTTGAATCCACAGCCAATCAGATGCATTTTGAGCAAATAGATGAAATTTCTACCAAAATAGTTAGATTTTCCAATATGATTAGTTGCATTTTCAACAAAAATAAAAGTTTTGAACCAAAAGTGGAAGTCATATTTGCACACTAAAAAATTAGTTTTCAACAACAAAAAATTATCATTTTTACCAGTCAAATTGAACAAAAACAGATTTTTTAAAAAATAAAATAGTTGAATCCATATCCAATGAAATGAATCTTCAAAAAAGAACATTAATTACTACCCAGAAAGGCGAACTTTAACAAAATACATGAATTTTCTACAAAGCAGTTTTATTTTCCAGCGAACAGGAAATAGTTAAATTTTGTACCAAAATAGTTGAATTTTCAATAAAAAAGTTTTCAAACAAATATGGGACAGTTACATTTTCTGCTTAAAAAATTAATTTTTAACAATAAAAAACTAATTTTCTACCAGTTAAATTAAAACTGAAGAGACAAATTTTTAACAAAATAGTTGAATCCATAGCCAACAAGTTATTTTCAAAGAATAATATCAATTTTTTACCTAAAAGGAGGAATTGAAAAAAGATGTGAATTTTACACAAAAAAAGTTAAATTTTTCACACGACACTATGGATTATTAACAAAAAAGTTCATTTTGAACAAAGAGGTTACAAAACTGTTGAATTTTCACCGAAAAAGATAACTCTTTAATCAAAAATGTAATACTTATGTTTTCGGTTGAAAAAAAATGTTGAACAAAAAAAAAATTTTTTTTACTAGTTAAATTGAACCAAAAAAGACGAATTTTTAACAAAATAGTTGAATCCATAGGCAATACAAATTTATAAATTTGAAAAAAAACAAAAAAAAAACTAATTTCTACCCACAAAGGCGAATTTTAATAAAATACATTAATTTTCTACAAAACAGTTGTATTTTACACCCAAAAAGAAATAGTTGAATTTTCTACAAAAATAGTTGAATTTGTAACCAAATAGTTGAATTTTCAAGAAAAGAAAAGGCTTTCTTACAAAAACGGAACATTTACATTTCCTGCTTGAAAAATTAATTAGAAAAAAAAAACTAATTTTCCACCAGTAAATTTAAAGGAGAAAAGGCAGATCAAAAGGACCTCGGTCTGCTCCTTCATGGTTATGAATGAAAGGATCCCTATAAGCGGGCTCTCCTGGTATGCGTGATCACGGTATGGTGTAAGGGTGAAAGAGCCTAGCTAACACGGGCCTTCTGGATCCCTGGGTCGAGGCCCCTCCCGGACCGACTTACAGCTTTGAAATCGGGACAGGAATGACCTGCGGAACGCATAGCGACCAAGAAACAGTCCTCCGTTTGTCATGGTGGTCTGCAAGCGGATATTTGAACATTAAGCGTCTCACTCAATATGACCTCCCCCCTAAGCCATGAGCGTAGAGTGATCGTGCTCGTGGCACTTTGGCACTTAGGGGCTACGAAGGTGTCTTAACGGCCTCTCGGGGACACCGGACGACTTCCCCGAGTATTCAGTCTTACCCCTGCATGTGGGGCTCTGCAGGGGCGGACCTTTTATTTCCCTAAATTTTCGTGAGATCAAAATGAACAAGTCTAAACAAAATCACGAAAAAGGAGGAGAGATGGAGTTGGCAGAGGGGGGAGAGGGGTTGGGCCTTAAAGGGTCTAACATAACCCTCTCCTGTCCATCTGTCTCTCTGGCAAGCCAAATTCAGGTGGCGGCTGTGCCCCTAGCTCCCTCGGAAGCTGAGGGATTGACGGTCCCTCTGAACGAGGCTATGGTAACGGGAGAGGCCAATCAGTCCTCCAGCAAAAAGAAACAACTCAACGGTTCCCTTAAAAGGAGACTGAAGAGGCAAGCGCAGCAGGCTAGCAGAGCAACTGCAAGAGCGAAAACGTCGGCAGTTACAGGGCAGATATCCAGCACTGAGGCCCAGAAGAGAGGTAGGGGCTTAGAGGACACCCTACTGGGAGTGGCTAAGCCTCTGAAGAGGCACAAAGCGACCCAACAGCCGACGAACAGAGAGTCGGGTGAACCGGAAGACCCGTCTGAGGAATTATAACGGCTGGAGGGTTTCAACCCCTCTCTTAAGACAGCGTCGTGGCGAATCGTCAGGCACGATAGGCCTCAGGAAGAGGGCACAGCAGGAGGCACCAAGCACCTCCTAGTTTTGCAGATTCCTGAGTCCCAGACGTGGGCTCTTGCGGCCCTCAACAACAAGCCCATATATTCACATTGGACAGGTCAACTTTAGGGTTGCCGGCCAGGGACAGGAGGAGCCTGTTGAGACACAGAAATATCGTGAGCAGACCTAAATGAATGCTCCTGGTCTCACCATTACTCAGATTAACTTACATCACAGCAAAGGCGCCTCTGCAGTTTTGCAGAGGGGCATGGCTGCGAGGCACACAGGTATCTCGATAATCCAAGAACCTTGGTTAGTTCGAGATACCATGAGAGGATTAGGGCTCTTTTTTGTTACAGGGACCCCAAGATGGCCAAACGAAGGGCCTGCAGACGAAGGGAGTTAACACTGTCCCGCTGCTTGAGCTATGTTCAAGAGACCTGATGGTGATAGCCACGAATCTCAAAGGAATAGGAAGGCTAGTTCTGAGATCGGCTTACTTTCCGTATGACAGCGATACTAACCCACCAGTGGAGGTATGTACACTCGTGGAATATTGCAAGGTAAAGGGTATTCCTCTACTTTGGGATGCGATGCTAATTACCACCATACTTTGTGGGGAAGCATAGACATCAACTCAAGAGGTAATGACCTAATGAAATACCTAATCACCACTGATTTAGATATTCTTAACACGGGGAACACCCTGACGTTCCGTAACTCGGTCAGAGAGCAAGTCATCGACATCACTCTCTGCATTAGTAATTTTAGAGATAATATCAAGAGGTGGAGAGTCTCAGATGAACCCGCTATCTCAGATCACTCACGGATAGAGTTTGTGTTGGAATCCATTATACCCGCTCGCCCCAAATGAGTCAGAAATCCAAGAAGAACGAACTGGGATCAGTTTTCCACGGAGTTAAGATGTGCACTTTCAGAGGTTCCCAGGTCAATTCGAGACGTGGATTCCCTGGAGATGGCAGCCAGCATTTTTACGTAAGTCACCAAAGCAACTTATGAAAGTAATTGTCGACCTACAAGAGTCCGAAAGGCTGGAGAGACACACTGGTTGAATGGGAAACTCGAAGAGCTTCGCAGGGAAACCAGAGAGAGGTATAGACGTGACAGTAATGGCAAAACGAAGGAAGTATGGACCTCATTCACAACGATGAGAGATGAATACAGGGGTGCAATACGTATGGCAAAGCAAGAGAGCTGGACCAACTTTTGCATAGACATCGAGAAGAAAGCTGAGGCAGCTAGACTGAATAGACTGCTTTCTCGAAATCCGGACTCTATTCTCGGCACTATAAAATCACCCGGCGGGGGTTACTCAGAGCCGGACGTGGACACCTTGACTCACCTGACCAGGGCACATTTCCCAGGCTTTTTAAGGTTTGGAGAAGTGGAGACGGCACCTCAGAGGATACCGAAGTCACCTGCGGCCCAACTGGGCTCGAAACGGCGGCTTGCCAACGAGATTGTCACCCCTGCCATAGTCAGGTGGGCCCTGAAGTCCTTCAGCCCTTACAAATCTCCTGGCCCAGATGGCAGATACCCAGTCCTCTTACAGAGGGCTGGCGAGGCATTATAGGGCCGGTAGTGAGACTTGCCAGGGCTAGTCTGACACTGGGGCATGTCCCGGTGGCATGGAGGGGTACGAGAGTAGTCTTTATTCCGAAAGCAGGTATGATCGGTTATACTTTACCCAAGGATTTCCGTCCCATTAGCCTAACATCTTTCCTACGAAAATCAGTGAAAAGACTTGCGGATAGATATATCCGCGACAAGGGCTTGTCAAGGAGGCCACTTCACACAGAGCAACACGCCTATAGGGCTGGCCACTCGATGGAGACGGCCCTAAGCGGAGCAGTAAACCTAATTGAGGGACAACTGAAGGAGAAAGGACTCGCGATTGGAACCTTTATGGGCATCACAGGAGCCTTTAAAGACACCTAGGAGTAATCCTCGATAAGAAGCTGTTATGGAACAAGCACCTGCAAAACAAGTGCAAGAAGCTAGTAGCTAGTCTATGGCTCTGTAGGAGAGCCATAGGGATAAATTGGGGCTTGAAGCCGGAGACACTCATGTGGATCTACACAGCGATCTTGCGACCAAAGCTAACCTATGCGGCGGTGGTCTGGTGGAGCAGGGTCGAGCTGTCCACTATGAAGTCTCGACTGGAAAGGATCAGGGGACTGATTTTGAGAGGCATCACTGTTGCCTCGAAGTCGTCACCCACGATGTCACTGGGGGCCCAAATAGCGTTGGAGCCCCTCCATCTCACCATCAAGGCCGTGGCTGCCAAGGCGGCCTGGAGACTAAATTTGGTATGGGACAGAAGGACCTCGACAGCAGTGAAGATTCCAGTCGACATCGCGAGGAGGCCGACCCTGAACATGTCCAGGGATAAAATGGCCACTCGCTATCTCTTCGACAAGAAGTATCAAGTCAGCCTATCCACGAAGGAGGAATGGGTTAACGGCGACGCACACCTGTCCAGTGATGGTGACAACTGGTTTGCAGATGGCTCCAGGAACGAGGAGAATTCAGGAGCCGGTGTATATCGAAGAAGGAATGGAATGTGCTTCACAATCGAGTTGGGGTCCTACGCCACAGTTCTATAATCTGAGATTATGGCCATACTCCAGTGCGCCTACAAGGCAAAGAAGTATGACAACAAAAGAAACATCCGAATCTGCACAGACAGCAAGGCTGCTATACTGGCCTTGAATGGAACAACGACCACGTTGCTATTAGTATGGGAGTGCTTTGAGGCACTAAATATGCAAGCGACGGAAAACCGAGTTACTCTGCTATGTATCCATGGACACAGCTGTATCAAGGGCAATGAGATATCGGATAAGCTAGCCAAACTAGCTGAAAGAAGAAATTTTACTGGACCCGAGCCTGTTGTAGGTATTTCCAGTAGGTCAGTCACTGAAGAAATTAACAGTTGGCTGACTGAAGAACATCAGAATGAGTGGGATTTGGTCTCTGGTTGTAGACAGGCCAGAACACTCTTGGGCTCAAAGCTTAACCTCAACCGAGCAAGGGAAATACTCAAGCTCGGAAGAAAAGAGATCAAAGTCCTAACAGAAATGTTTATAGGACATGGAAACCTCGGATATCACAGACATAAGATACGGCTTGCGGAAAGTCCTCTCTCTCGTCTGTGCGGAATGGATGATGAGACAGCTACTCACATCCTTTGCCACTGCCCTGCGATTGCAGAGAAACGTCTTATACTCACTGGAAGTTACTGCATCAGGGAGTCAGAGATATCAGCCAAAAGCATCGCTGCGGTCTTCTCCTTATGGAGAGGGCTTTGGGGTCACGTTTTGGCTCACAAGGGGATGCGACGGGATTACCCACGCGTGAGGGGATGTTACGGTCTCAACCCAACTGATAATAATGATAAAATACCCAAAAGGACGAATTAAAAAAATATCGTGAATTTGACGCACAAAAAGTTGAATTTATCGCCCGAAAATAATGATTAAAAAAAAAGTTCATTTTCAACCAAGTAGTTAAGTTTTTAAATAAATAGTTCACTTTTTAACCAAAGTATTGAATTTTCACCTGCAAAACATAAGTTTTTATTGAAATATTTAATACTTACATTTTCAATTTAAAAAAATGAATTTTGAGCAAAAAAAATAATCATTTTCTTCCAGTTAAATTGAAGGAGAAAAAACGATTTTTCTAATAAAATAGTTGAATCCGCAGGCAATAAGATAAATGTTCAAAAAAGACATCTACCCGAAAAGGCGAATCTTAACAAAATACATGCATTTTTTACAGAACCGTCGTATTTTCCACCCAACAGCAAATAAATGAAATTTCTACCAAAATAGTTGGATTTTCAACTATTTATAGTTGAATTTTCAACAAAAATAAAAGTTTTCAACCGAAAATGGAAGTTATATTTTCCCAATAAAAAGTTAATTTTCAACAACAACAAGAATCATTTTTAAATTAAATTGAACAAAAACAGGCGTTTTTTTCAAATGAAATAGTTGAATCCATATCCAATAAAATGAATTTTCAAAAAAGAACATTAATTGCTACCCATAAAGGCGAATTTTAACAAAATACATGAATTTTCTACAAAGCAGTTGTACTTTCCAGCCAACAGGAAATAGTTAAATTTTGTTCCGAAATAGTTGAATTGGTAACCGAACAGTTGAATTTTCAATAAAAAAAGTTTTCAAACAAAAATGGAACAGTTACATTTTCTGCTTGAAAAATTAATGTCTAATAATAAAAAACTAATTTTCTACCAACTAAATTAAAACTGAAAAGATAAATTTTTAACAAAATAATTGAATCCATAGCCAACAAGTTATTTTCAAAAAAGAATATTAAGTTTTTTCACAAAAGGACGAATTGAAAAAAAGATGTGAATTTTACACACAAAAAAGTTAAATTTCTCACACGACACTGCATTATTAACAAAAAAGTTCATTTTAAACAAAGAGGTTACAAAACTGTTGAATTTTCACCTAAAAAGATAACTCTTTAATCAAAAATGTAATACTTGTATTTTCAGTCAAAAATAAATCAATTTTGAACAAAGAAAAAAAAATTTTTAACAGTTAAATTGAACCAAGAAATACGAATTTTTAACAAAATAGTTGAATCCACAACCAATAAATATTTATAAATAAAAAATATAAAAAAAACACTAATTTCTGGCCACATAGGCGAATTTTAATACAATACATGAATTTCTTACAAAACAGTTGTATTTTACACGCACAAAGAAATAGTTGAATTTTCTACCAAAATAGTTGAATTTGTAACCAAATAGTTGAATTTTCAAGAAAAAAAAGCTCTCTAACAGAATTGAAACAGTTACATTTTCTGCTTGGAAAATTAATTTAAAAAAAAATTAACGACTATTTAATTGAAAGCAGAAACGGCAGATTTTTAACAAAATTGTTGAATCCATAGCCAAGAATATGAAATCTAAAAAAGGAAATTAATTTTCTACCTACAAAGACCAATATTCCAGAAAATACCTGCATTTTTTATCAAAAAATTTGGCATGTATAAAAATATGAATTTTCAAACCGAAAACGTGAACTCTGAATGAAACCTTCAATACCTGTTATTTCAACGAAAAACTATTTTAATTACAAATAAACACCAATTGAATTTCACGAGACGCGACGCATTTTCAACAGAATAGTCGAATGTCAAACAAAATACATGACTCTTTAGGCAAAGAATTGAATTATTGAACAGAAAAGTTAACTTTTCAATTAAGAATAGAAATTGTCAACCATTCATAGAATAATTGTATCCTTAGTTGAAAACACTGCGTGAATTTTACACTATAATGAAGGATTTCCAAATCAAATTATAAATCTTCCCAAAAAGTTTATATTTAACAAAGCAGTACAACTTTCAACCAAGTTCTTAAATTTTTGACCAAAAGATATAAGTCTTCAACAGAATAGTGGTTATCTAAGTTGGTAACGTTACTTCCACTGCCCCCCCCCGCTCCCCAACCTGTTATCAAACATAGTTTTTGGCGTGACTCGTCTACCCCTTAATTGGTAACGCAGTTAATTGACGATCCCAGTATGCACTTATTAACAACTATTTGTACAGAGTACACAAATTTCATAAATATATATTTTTCTTACAAAATTAGGTGCAACATTACCAGGAGATGGAGGAAATGGTAATGTAGGTCACAATGGTCTAATTCGCTTACCCAGTTTTTTCAATCCAGACTTTCATAATCAAATTCACTTACCCGGATTGGATCCTCCTCAAGGAAGCATGGTTTATTTACAAGTGATAGGTGGCCGTATTCTTAGGGGCGTTCTGGGTGATTTTGTAGATGATTTACCTGGTCCGCAAGAGATCTTCTTCACACGACTCGCCGATCGCAATCGCAGGCAATCCCTATCAAATTTGCGCACTATTCAGAATCACACTATTCCTGAAGTTCGCGAATACCGCTGTTTTATACCAGTACGAAGAGATTTTGCTCTAGCAGCAATTCTCGAGCATCATCAACCAGATACTGCATTGAGTGAAAACACGAACGTTCTTGCACTGGTTCAACAGCCTGAAAACATTATTCTCAAAGGAATGCTACAGCGTACCGACGGTCAAATTCCTGCCTGGCTTCATCGTATTTTCTATGGACGTGCTTGAATTATGTGAAAGCCCAATGTAAGTTACTTACGGTTACATTTTATAAAGGGGCGGTGTCTGTAGAGGGCTCATAATTTGTGAGAGGTTGCGAAATGTGCGTCGCTGATTCAACTGGCGCTTCACAGGGTGAAAGTACATAGAATTCCATTAGGTGCGTATTTCTTTTTTCGATCCAATCAGTCTCAGTTTCCAAGATATCGCGGTTTGAGTATTTACACTCGAGCGCTCGACTTACCACTGCAGTGTAGCCAGTACCATACATAAGCGCGAAGTCCGGAGTCTGGATTATATAGTGTTAATCCAGCGCTGGAGCACATATACTCAAACCTTGATATATTTGAAACTAAGGCACATTGGATCGAAATAAAAAAGTAAGTACCTAATGGATTTTGTTGTACTTTCACCCTATGCAGCTTCAGTTGCGACCTCTACTTGCCAGAAGCCTTCAACCCTATGCATCCCTGCATATTAGAGATTTTAACTTTGCCTCGATAATGTCCTAAGTTGATTAGTACACATAGTCTTCTGTGCGGCGCTAGTATTCCTAATGTTCTGCTATGACCTTAAGACGTCAAGGGATCGCTATCTTTGTTCGGAATGCATAGCGCGGGAAGCTTCAAATATTTGAAAAAAAACTGAACCTCTGCATAAAAAATATAATTTCCTTACTTTCTTGACATAAACAATTATTTTCCTTCCAGTTAACCCTTTGCTTTTGTTTTTGAACCCGTCTAATTGTCTCTTTCACATTAAGAGAGTAATTAAAATTAAATATTAGTATCATATGAATATTTGCACGACAAAAATAATTTAATCCTTATATAAAAGAATATATGCGAATTACAATCTCTTAATATTGTAATACTAGTAATATTGTAACTCGATATATTGGTCAATTGATTCTTATGAAAAAACGAGTTATATCTGCTACAAAATGATTGTATTATGCATTTGTTTATTAGGTTCAAGCAATTAAATATATTTTTCTGACAATGAGGTATTGCATTGTCAAATAACTAAAGCTCAATTTAAGAACTTATATTTAAATCCTAACTAACATCTTTTTCCACGTCCTAAATTAAACTCCATGAATAAGAATCTAAAAAATCTAAAAATCTGAAAAAAATCTGTTCTAGATGATAAAGAAGTCTTAAAGTTAAATAATTTGTAAGATTCTATGATAAATACACTTTACATTTGAATAAGTCAAAAGTGACTGATTCGAAATCAATGTTGACCGATTCAAATAATGCCGATTCGACGAGTGACAAAACAGTCAAAAGTGACTTCTTATATCAGTTAATGTGACTCACTGATTGAATCAGTCATTTTTAAAGATCCGATCTCTTGGAATTTGCAACTAGAAAAGATCAGTTTTTGACTGAAAAGATGAATTTTCAACAAAAAAAAGGCATTTTTAACAAATTAGTTTATTTTTTAACCAAGTAGTAAAATATTCAATAAAAAAGATAAATTTTCCACTGTATTACCACTGTATTTCCCTTCACTAGATTTTTTTTCTACCACCAAAGAGAACTTTTCAACAAAGTACATGAAATTTCAACCGAATACTTGAATTCTTAACAAAAAAGGTCTATTTAAAAAAAAAAGTTTCAAGACTGAAAGATATAATATTTAAACCAACAAATATTTTAATTTTAAATAAGAGGAATCAGTGAATTGAAAAAAAAACGAATTTTCAACAAAGTAGTTGCATCCTCAACCAAATAGTTGAATTTTTGACTAAAAAGATATATTTTTAAACAAAAATGTAAAAGAACAAATTTCGAATAACAAAATCTAAGTGTCAATACAAAAATAAATTTCCAACAAAATAATACAATTTTCAACAAATTAGATTTTTTTAAATAACAAAAGTTGATTTTTCAACAAAAAATTGAGAATTTAAATTTACAGTTAAAAAAATTATTTAAAAAAAAACTAGTTTTAAACTAAAATGATGAATCATTACCCAAAAAATGAATTTTTAACCAAACAGATTCATTTTCTGAAGTCTCGTCTGTACCTTCGTCGAGGTAAGACGTGTTTACCCACAGGAGCGCGAGCGAGTATTTACACGGTCGCATGGTAGTATTCTTCGTTCTCCGAATGTGCGTTTGGATTTATTTAGTGTAGTGTTAGTGCATAACAGTCGGATAGTGCAGGTGCACTGTCACTACTATGCACAGCATGAACTTGGGGACCTCCTCTGAGTACAGGGGCGGCTCCTCCCAAAAAAATATCACTCAAGATTCAACCCAATCCTCACAGAAACAAAATAGTAACAAAGTCACGTATTCGAGAATGGCACAGAAAACAAATTTCCCAAAAAAGGATCAAGCGATAGTCACAGAGGTAATTGATGGCCTAACAATAAAAGATTACACCCTTGCTATAGGAAACATCGTCAAGCCAGAGAACGTCCTGTTCGTATCAAGAATTTCCAATGGCAGAGTTTGTGTTTACCTGAGCAGCCAAGAACTAGTAGACAAGCTTACAGACCCAGGCATGAAAATATTCATTGACCCTCACACTCTCACATTCCGACCTCTGATTTCTAAAGCTAAGAGAGTTATTATTTCCAACGTTTGTCCAATAATTCCTCACTTCGTAATCGAAGATAAAATCAAGGCACTTGATATAACCACAGCTTCGCAAATTACTTGCATCAGAGCAAGCATTAATGAACCTGAGTACGCACATGTCATGAGCTTCAGACGCCAAGTTTATATCAATCCTGAAGACATCGAAAAACTGCCGGAAAGCATGAGCATCGACTATGACAACACTACATACTGGATTTACTTTTCCAACGACAAAGCTAGTTGCTTCTTATGCAGAGAAGAAGGTCATCTAGCTAAGCACTGCCAAGCGCATGAAGCAGCCAGAAAAACACAGAATACATCGAATGATATGCAAATCAATGCAGAAGAAAATATAGCAAGCATGGAAGACTCAGTGATAGGACTACAATCTAAAGTAAACAAACAAAGTTCAGATAAAGTTGTAGTAGATGAGCCGCAAGGCTCTACTTCGGCGGCACCTGTAATACCCCCACCACCTGCACCTGGCAACCTCGCGCTGAAGAGGACGTCTAGCAATCTTTCCAGCTCGACTCAATCAACAACAAAACAAGTACAGTCAAAGAAAAAAAATAACGACGATAAAAATTCCAAAACGAAAAGCAAACATCAAGATAAACGTCTCAAGAAAGCGTCAGAAAAATCCTGCTCGCAAGAAGAAATTGAAGCACAGATCGCTCCAGCTAAAAATCTTTTCCTAATAAATAATAACGACTATCCTCTTGAGTTCGAAGGCTTGACTGCCTTTCTGAAAGAAAGTTATGGCAATTCTAATCATTCAGAAATAGCTCAAAAATTCACTACTGACACTCTTGGGCTCGTCAAAATGCTCAGAGATGCTTATCCGCACGCAGAACGTAATCTGAAAAATCGCATCACTAGAATTATTAAAAAACTTGAATCTTCACACAACGCAAGTATACTAAGTTCAGCCGAAGAGTCAGACTCCAACGACTCGGAATACACATCTGTCTCTGAAAATAGCGACGACAATCAAAAGACCGATTAAAATACTCTACTGGAATGCTAGGAGTTTCCTCAAGCACAAAGAAGACATTCAAGTTGCTCTTGCCGATATTGACATCTTCATCTGCGTCGAAAGTTGGCTAAAACAAAACAACACAAACATCAAGTTTCCAGGTTTCGTAAGTTATAGACTAGACAGAACGCACTCTACTGGAGGCGGCATTATCTTTCTAATTCGATCAAATTTAGCTTATCGTGAAATAAAGATCTTGGATGTACCGGATAGTGCATTTGAAATATGCGGAATTTCAATCAATAACATCGAGCCACCTGTAAGTTTAGTCGCATGCTACAGAGTTCCCGGTCTCGTTTTTTCACTTGAAGAATGGGGTAAGGTCTTTAATAACTTTAAAAATGAAAAAAACTGTATAGTTGTTGGTGATTTTAATGCGCACCACGTAGATTGGAATTGCAATAAAACAGAGACTAACGGGGAAAACTTACTCGAATGTATAAACAAATATAAGTTTTTTATTCATAACAATGACACATACTCTCACATTGATTCTACATCCTCATCTAATATTGATTTAATTTTGTCGAGCAAAAATATAGCCGAAAAAATTGACGTTCAAGTGAATGACGAAACTTGGGGCTCAGACCATTATCCAATTTATGTTAACTACAGCGCTGAAAAACATATTTACCATAAAAAAAGTCATAAAATTAGGTCCTCGCAAACGAACTGGAATAATGTATCACAACTTCTTAAAGACTCTTATGATAATTTCTTAACCAGCAATTATGATAACTTGAGCGCAAGTCATAAATACGAATTCTTTATCAATCAGATAACCGCTGCCATCACAGGTAGCACGCCTAAAAAGAAATATGTACATATTAAAATCCATCGAAATCCTGTGTGCTGGTGGGACGAAGAGTGTTCCGAGGTCAAAAAGCAAAGAAATTCCGCCTTTAAAAAATGGGAAAAGACTAAAAACCTCGATGATTTTATAGAATATAAAAGATTCCTCGCATTATCGAAAAAAACCTTCAAGAAAAAAAAGAAAGAGAGTTACGTCAAATTCACGAATACCATCAATTTTTTGACTGATGGCCGGTATGTTTGGAATACTAGTAAGATACTAAAAAACAAATGGATTAAGGTAAATGTTTCACACGTTCCGGAAAATTTACAGTTAGACAAAAAATTAGAAGCTCTTAATAAACTTTGCCCCTCAATTTCAAATCAGCCCGATCTTGATTACTTACCTAAATGTGAACAAAATGAATTTCTTGACAGTCCTTTCAATTTCGTCGAATTTAATCATGCTTTAGATTCTCGCAACACCAATTCTTCGCCCGGCCTTGACGGTATCGATTATTATACTTTACAAAAATTACCAATTACATACAAGCTTCTTCTTCTCGACATTTTTAACGAAATGTACAGGTCTAGTGATTTTCCGACCGATTGGAAAAAATCATATGTGCATCTCATTCCAAAACCCGATAATAAAGGCTACAGACCGATCGCGCTTACTTCAGCTCTATGCAAATTCGAACACCAGGTCAACTGATTTCCAGTCAGGTGCTCTAACCACTGAGCTACTAGAGAGATCAGAGGAAGAATTCCCTTTAAATTTGTCAAAGTCACTAAAATTACTACAAATTTCTTAAAATTCTTCATAATATTGGGAAATTCTTTAAAATTTCCTTAAATCTTTTGAAATCCTTCATTCGCGGAAATCCTTTCAAATAGACTGAAATCCTTTAAATTTCGTAAAAAATTTGAAATTTAAGTTTACTCGAAATCCCTTAAAATCCTTTAAGATATTCGAAAATCATTTGATATTTCGACAAATCTTTTGAAATCCTTCAAATCGCTTTGCATATTCCAAATTCAATAAAAATCCCTTATCATCCTTCAAAATCCGTGGAAATTCCTTTAAATTCCGTAAAATATTTCAAAATATTACGAGATCCCTTGCAAATTTTCAAATCCCTTTAAAATGAATTACAATCTTTAAAATCCGTCGAAATCTTTCTGAATCTCTTGAAATCCCCTAAAATATTGAAAACCCATAAAAATGACTCAAAATCCCTTAAAATCCTTTATAATATTTTTATATCCTTTGGAATTCCTTTAAATCTTTTGAATAACTTAAAATCTTCTAAATCCCATATAATAATTAAAAATCCGCTAAAATGCCTTAAAATTGATTAAAATCCTTAAAAATCCGTAATATATTTTGAGAATCTTTCTGAATCTCTGGAAATCCCTTAAAATCTTTAAAGCCATTAAAATTACTCGAATTCCCGTAAAATCTTTTAAGATATTCGAAAATCATTTGAAATTTCGTGAAATCTTTTTAAATTCTTAAAATTGCTTGAAATCTTCCAAATCCAATGAAAATCCCTTATAATTCTTTAAAATTTGTGGAAATCCCTTGAAATCGGATAAAACCCTTTAAATTCTATAAAATATTACGATATCCCTTGCAATTTTTGAAATCCCTTTAAAATTAATTAAAATATTTCAAATCTATCTGAATCTTTCTAAATCTCTTGAAATCCCTCAAAATCTTTGTAAGCCATTAAAATTACTCGAAATCCCTTAAAATCCGTTATAATATTCGTAAATCCTTTAAAATTCCCGTAAATCCTTTAAATTCCGTAAAACATTTCGAAATATTACGAAATCTCTTGAAATCTCTTGAAATCCCTTAAAAACTTTAAAAGCCATTAAAATTATTTAAAAAATTCCTAAAATCCTTTATAATATTCGGAAATCCTGTGAAATTTCATCAAATCTTTTGAAATCCCTGAAATCGCTGGAAATCTTCCAAATCCTATAAAAATCGCTTATAATTCTTTAAAACTCGTGGAATTCTCTTAAAATCGGCTCAAATACCTTAAATTCCGTAAAATATTTCAAAATATTACGAGATCCCTTGAAATTTTGCAAATTTTTTAAATCACTTAAAAATAATTTAATATCTTCAAAATCCGACGGAAAGTTTCTGAATCTCTTGAAATTCCTTAAAATCTTTCAAAGCCATTAAAATGACTGAAAATACCTTAAAATCCTTAATAATATTCGAATATCTTTGAAGTTTCCTTAAATCTTTTAAAATCCTACGAAATCGTCTAAAATCATCCCAAGAAAATATTGAAGCCCCTTCAAATCTCTTAAAATTCCTTAAAATTTCCTTAAATCCTTTGAAATCTATGGAAATCTTATGAAATCGTTTAAAATCTTCGAACTCACATTAAAATCTTCTGATAGCCTTCGAAACTCGGCAAAATACCACGGTATCTCTTAAAAACCTTTTAAACTCTTTGAAAATTTCGTAAATCTTTTGATATATCTTGGCATCTTTTTATATCTCTTAAAATCTCCAAATATCCCACAAAATCCTTTGTGGTTCGCGGAAATTATTCTTAATTCCTTAAAAACCTTCAGAATCTCTTAAAATGTTTAAAAATCCCACAAAATCCTTTGTGATTAGCGGAAATTGTTCATAATTTCTTAAAAACCCTCAAAATATCTTTAAAACTTTAAAAAGCCCACAAAAACATTTGTGATTTGCGGAAATTGTTCTTCATTCCTTAAAACCCCTCCAAATCTCTTCACATCATTAAAAATCCCACAAAATCCTTTGTGGTTCGCGGAAATTGTTCTTAATTTCTTAAAAACCATCAAAATATCTTAAAATATTTTTAAATCGCATAAAATCGTACAAAATCCTTTGCAATTCGCGAAAACTGTTCTTACCTCAAAAACCCTCAAAATATCTTAAAATCTTTAAAAATCACACAAAATCCTTTGCGATCTGCGGAAATTGTTCTTCATTCCTTAAAAACCCACCAAATCTCTTAAAATCTTTAAAAATCACACGAAATCCTTTGTAATTTGCGGAAATTGTTCCTAATTTCCTAAAAACCCTCAAAATCTTTAAAAATCTCACAAAATCCTTTCTGATTCGCGGAAATTGTTCCTAATTCCTTAAAACCCCTAAAAATCTCTTAAAATCTTTTTAAAAATCCCACAAAATCCTTTGTGATTCGTGCAAACTGTTCTTAATTCCTTAAAACCCCTCAAAATCTCTTAAAATCTTTAAAAATCCCACAAAATCCTTTCTGATTAGCGGAAATTGTTCCTAATTTCCTAAAAACCCTCAAAATCTTTAAAAATCCCACAAAATCCTTTCTGATTCGCGGAAATTGTTCCTAATTCCAAGCCCTCAAAATCTCTTAAAATCTTTAAAACCCCCACAAAATCCTTTGCAATTCGTGGAAACTGTTCTTAATTCCTTAAAACCCCTAAAAATCTCTTAAAATCTTTTTAAAAGTCCCACAAAATCCTTTGTGATTCGCAGAAATTATTCCTAATTTCCTAAAAACCCTCCAAATCTCTCAAAATCCTTAAAAATCCCACAAAATCCTTTGCAATTCGTGCAAACTGTTCTTAATTCCTTAAAACCCCTCAAAATCTCTCAAAATCTTTAAAAACCCCACAAAATCCTTTGTAATTAGCGGAAATTGTTCCTTATTTCCTAAAAACCCTCAAAAGCTTTAAAAATCCCACAAAATCCTTTCTGATTCGCGTAAATTGTTCCTAATTCCAAGCCCTCAAAATCTCTTAAAATCTTTAAAAACCCCACAAAATCCTTTGTGATTCGTGGAAATTGTTCTTAATTCCTTAAAGACCCTCAAAATCTCTTAAAATCTTTGAAAATTCCACAAAATCCTTTGCAATTCGTGGAATCTGTTCTTAATTTCTTAAAACCCCTCAAAATCTCTTAAAATCTTTAAAAATCCCATAAAATCCTTTGTGATAAGCGAAAATTGTTCCTAATTTCCTAAAAATCCTCAAAATCTTTTAAAACCTTTAAAAATCCCACAAAATTCTTTGTGATTCGCGGAAATTGTTCCTAATTTCCTAAAAACCCTCAAAATCTATTAAAAATCTCACAAAATCCTTTGTGATTCCCGGAAATTGTTCTTAATTCCTTAAAAACCCTCAGAATCTCTTAAAATGTTTGAAAATCCCACAAAATCCTTTGTGATTCGCGGAAATTTTTCTTAATTCCTTGAAAACCCTAAAAATGTCTTAAAATATTTTAAAATCGCATAAAATCGGACAAAATCCTTTGCAATTCGTAGAAATTGTTCTTTATCCTTTGAAACCCCTCAAAATCTTTTAAAGTCCCATAAATTCCTTTTTAAATCGTGGAAATTGTTCCTAATTCCTTACAAGCCCTCCAAATCTCTTAAAATCTTTAAAAAGCTTATAAAATCTATTTTGATTCGCGGGAATTGTTCTGAATTCCTTAAAAACCCTCCAAATCTCTTAAAATCTTTAAAAAATCTCATAAAATCCTATTCAATTCGCGCAATTTGTTCTCAATTCCTTAAAACCCCACCAAATCTCTTAAAATCTTTCAAAGTCCCATAAATTCCTTTGTAAATCGCGGAAATTATTCCTAATTCCTTACAAGCCCTCCAAATCTCTTTAAATCTTTAAAAATCCTATAAAATCCTTTTTGATTCTCGGGAATTGTTTTTAATTTCTTAAAACCCCTCAAAATCTCTTAACATCTTTAAAAATCCCACAAGATCCTTTCTGATTCGCGAAAATCGTTCCTAATTCCAAGCCCTCAAAATATTTTTAAATCTTTAAAAACCCCACAAAATCCTTCGCAATTCGTGAAAACTGTTCTTAATTCCTTAAAACCCCTAAAAATCTCTTAAAATCTTTCTAAAAATTCCACAAAATCCTTTGTAATTCGCAGAAATTGTTCCTAATTTCCTAAAAACCCTCAAAATCTCTTAAAATCTTTAAAAATCCCACAAAATCCTTGGCAATTCGTGGAAATTGTTTTTAATTCCTTAAAAACCCTTAAAACGTCTTAAAATATTTTAAAATCGCATAAAATCGTACAAAATCCTTTGGACTTCGCGGAAATTGTTCTTAATTCCTTGAATACCCTCAAAATCTCTTAAACTGCCGTCGAAGTTCTTCCTTATCCCCTGAAACATCGTAAAATCTGATTAAACTCCTTGAAGTCCCTTAAAATCTTTTTAAGCCCCTTGAAAAATTGAAATTCTCTCAAAAATTGTACAAGACAGTGTCTTCAAAGGCTGGAAATCTTCTTAAATCAATTGAAATCTGTGAAACTTCTCGTAATCCTTTGAAATCGTTTAAAAGACCTTAAAACTTTTGGAACTCTCTGAAATATTTTGAAATCCCTTGAAATCTCATGAAATCTCTGAAAATATTTGTAGTCCTTTCAAATACCATAAAATCTTTTAAAATCTGTTGAGATCCTTTCAAATTATTCAAATCTTTCGAAATCCCTTGAAATCTTTTGAAATCACGTTTACAGTGAAATTAATTAATGTATTGAGTAAAAAATATAAAATCTTACATAATAAGCGGGGGGTGGGTCTAAAATTTGAAAAATAATCCTCACGTAATTATGATTAACTAATATAATTAATTATAAACTAAAAAATGCTATTTTTTCAGTTATGTCTTAATTTTCTCTTCCTCTAAGTCCTTTCCTTAAAATATAAAGCACCTTCTCAGAGTTCCTTTCTTCCTCAGATAAGTTTCCAGTTTCTCATCCCGGATCTTTATCCTCTTTGAATGGAATTAAATGAAAATTATTAAAGCTACTTATGAAGTATTTATTTAGAACTCGAAAGAATTTCATGCAGCTTTCTCAGTAAATGAATTTAGAAAATTCAGTTCATTTCGAAGGGGTGTGCAATTTAAATTGAAATTATATTCTTTCTCCATGCGTAATATTTAGGCTGTATTTATTAAACAATCCATCATCTTAAATGTCATTCTTAAATGTTAATACGCAGTTCGCGTGCTTGCTAAAAATTAGAACACACTAAACATGTTCCACTACATTTAGAAACGGGAGAATAAAATTGCGAAATTGCGAGCAAGATTTGCTAGAGTATTTAAATAGATTCCAAGGCTTTTTTAATAGATTTCAATAATTTCAAGGTATTCCGAAGGATTTTAAAGATTTTTGGGTATTTCTAAAAATTCCAAAGAATTTTCAAAAGCTATACAAAGTATCAAGAGCTTTAACATTTTTTATGAGTTTTCAAAATATTGCAAAAAATTTGAAATGTTTTAGGGCATTTAGAAATATTCCGAAGGATTTGATAAGATTTCCAATTATTCCAAGTTTTAAGAGATTTAGAAGCTCTCAAGATATTATAATACAAAATTTCAATAAATTTATTAACAGGAATTGAGGAATTTCGTATAGTTTCAACTATTTTCAACTATTTAGAGAAAATTCCAAAAATTTCAAAGAATTTCTAAGATTTTAGGATATTTTTATAAATTCCAATGAATTTTCAGTTTATCTTAATAATTTAAAGGGATTTCAAATAATTTTAAAGATTCTAAGGTATTTTTCAAACTTTCAAGGGATTTCACAGATTTTGTATGATTTAAGAATTTTTTTTTTAATTCCAAGGAATTCTCAAGAGCTTTAAAAAAGGTCAAACTATTTTAAAGGATTCAAATATTTTAAGTTATTTCAAAAGATTTCACGGAATTTTCAATAATTTAATAGGATTCCAAAGGATTTAAAATATTTTAGAGTATTTTAAAAGATTCCAAGGAATTTTCAAGAGCTTAAAAAGTTTCAAGAGATTCAAAACAATGGCAAAGGGTTTAAAATATTTTAGAGTGTTTCAAAAGATTTCAAGGAATTTTCAATTTATTTCCATAATTTGAAGGGATTTCAAAGGATTTTAAATATTTTAGGGTATTTTCAAAGATTCCAAGGAATTTTCAAGAGCTTAAAAAGTTTCAAGAGATTCAAAAGGATGTTAAAGGGTTTAAAATATTTTAGAGTATTTTAAAAGATTTCAAGGCATTTTTAATAGATTTCAATAATTTAAAAGAATTCCAAAGGATTTTAAAGATTTTCGGGTATTTCTAAAAATTTTAAGGTATTTTCAAAAGCTATACAAGGTTTCAAGAACTTTAAAAAATGTCAAGAGATTTCAAAAGATTTCAAAGCATTTCAAATTTTTAGGGTATTTTGAAAGATTCCACAGGATTTGATAAGATTTCCGAGGATTTCAAAGTTTTAAGAGATTTGAAAGCTCTTAAGATATTTTAATGCAAAATTTCAATTAATTTTTAAACACGAATTGAGGAATTTCGTAGGGTTTCAAACTTTCAAGGGATTTCAAAGATTTTGTATGATTAAAAAATATATTTTTTTAATTCAAAGGAGTTCTCAATAGCTTTAAAAAATTTCAAAAGATTTTAAAGGATTTAAATATTTCAAGGTATTTCAAAAGATTCCACGGAATTTCCAATAATTCAATAGGATTCCAAAGGATTTTAAATATTTTAGGGTATTTCAAAAGATTCCAAGGAATCTTCAAGAGCTTTAAAAAGTTTCAAGAGATTCAAAAGGATGTCAAAGGGGTTAACATATTTTAGAGTATTTCAATAGATTCCAAGGCATTTTTAATAGATTACTATAATTTGAAGGAATTCCAAAGGATTTTAAAGCTTTTCGGGTATTTTAAAAGATTCCAAGGAACCTTCAATCTTTAATAATCTTCAAAAAGTTTTAAGAGATTCAAAAGGATGTCAAAGGGTTTAAAATAGTCGAGAGTATTTTAATAGATTCCAAGGCATTTTTAATAGATTTCAATAATTTGAAGGAATTCCAAAGGATTTTAGAGATTTTCGGGCATTTCTAAAAATTCCAAGGAATTTTCAAAAACTATACAAAGTTTCAAGAGCTTTAAAAAATTTCAAAGGATTTTAAATATTTTAGGGTATTTTAAACGATTCCAAGTAATTTTAGATTAATTTCAATGATTTAATAGGATTCCAAAGGATTTAAAATATTTCAAGGGTATTTTAAGAGATTCCAAGGAATTTTCAAGTCCTTTAAAAAGTTTCAAGAGATTCCAAAGGATGTCAAAGGGTTTTTAATATTTTAGAGTATTTTAAAACATTCCACGAAATTTTCAATTAATTCTAATAATTTGAAGGGATTTCAAAGGATTTGAAATATTTTAGGGTATTTTAAATGATTACAAGGAATTTGCAATTGATTTCACTAATTCAATAGGATTCAAAGGATTTGTTATATTTTAGGATATTTCAAAAGATTCCAAGGCATTTTCTTGCGTTTCAAAAAGTGTTAAGAGATTTCAAAAGATTAGAAAGGATTTGAAATATTTTAGGGTATTTTAAAAGATTCCAAGGAATTTTTGATTGAATTCAATAATTTAATGAAATTTCAAGGGATTTGAAATATTTTAGGGTATTTTGAAAGATTTTAAGGCTTTTTCAATTTCAATAACATAATGGGATCTCAAAGGATCTAAAATATTTTAGGGTATTTTTAACGATTCCAAGGCATTTTCTAGAGATTTCATATGTTTCAAGGGATTTAAAAGGCTTTAAAATATTCTATCGTATTTTAAAAGATTCCAAGGAGTTTTTAATTTATTTCAGTAACCTAATGGAATTTCAAAGGATTTTAAATATTTTAGGGTATTTTCAAAGATTCCAAGGAATTTTCAAGAGCTTAAAAAGTTTCAAGA